>VWZD01008368.1:35778-48067 GCA_013396695.1 Sakesphorus luctuosus
TCCCAGCCTTTCCTTCTTCATTTGGAACAAAGGACAAGGAGAGAGAGAGAGATTCCACGTGAGTGTCCACTCCTTGTCTCTGCCTCGCTGGGAAAAGACTGAGAATTCATCTCTCAGCCATCCAAGGTGTTACACTGACACTGTCCATAAATATAACTGCTCCAGGAGGAATCTACCATATGGGGGTTGTTCTCTTTTGTTTTTACTTTTGGTGTTGGTGGAGTAGTTTGCTCTGGTCTGTTTACAGTTATATCTATATCTACATATATATGTATATATATAGTAGTTAAGAACAGTTATCCTTCTTGTATCCATTTTCTAATTAAAGTTCCTTTTTCTTAAATTTAATAAGAAGTGACATGATTATTGTGGAGTAATCCTCTCCTCTGTTTTTTGGTAAACATTTTGGTTTTTTCCCTCAGATTAAGACAGTGACCCAAGGACAAACTCCAGCACCCGGCCTTGTTGAACTTCATACCATTGGCCTCAGCCCATCAATTCAGTCTATCTAGATCCCTCTGCAGATCCATCCTGCCCTCCAGCAGGTCAACACACCTTGGTGTCATCCACAAACTTAATGTTATTAAGGAAGGTGAAAGTAACAGCCAAAAGTTCTGGTAAACAAAATCAGAACAAACTAGGTGACTGGACCACAGCACATATTCAGTACATGAAATACTTAACATTATAGAAGTGATGGCCTTCAAGCAGTTTTAGTAGATGTAAAGAACAAACTAGTCAGCTGACACAACATAAGATAAAGAGAGTAAGCTCTTTTACCCAACCAGTGAGTGGTATTGCTGTAACTTTTACATATGTCTTCAGTTCTGTGTACAGTTTTGGGCAATACAATATAGGGAAGATATTAAGCTCTTAGAGACTGACCAAAGGAGGGCAATAGAGATGGTGAAGGGCCTTGAGAAGAAGCCGCATGGGGAGCTGTGAAATCACTTGGTCTGTTCAGCCCGGAGAAGACTGAGGGGAGACCTCATTGCAGTTACAGCTTCCTTGTGAACTGGCCAGGAGGGACAGGCACTGATCTTTTCTTGGTGGTGACCAGTGACAGAACCCGAGGGAATGGCCTGAAGTTGTGTCAGGGGAGGTTTAGGTTGGCCATTAGAAAAAGGTTCTTCACCCAGAGGGTGGTTGGACATGGAACAGGTTCCCCAGAGAAGTAGTCACAGCACCAAGCCTGACAGAGTTCAAGAACTGTGTGGATGATACTCTTGGGCACATGGTGTGTCCCTTGGTGACGGTCCTGTAATAGGTTAAGAGTTGATCCCCATGGATTTCTTCCAGCTTGGGATTGGAATTCATGATACCTGTCTGTCCCTTTCCAACTTGGTATATTTTGAGATTCTAAAGTAAGAAAAAAAAATCTTGGAGGAATGAATACTTGGAATTCAGGAAGAAGCACTGTTGTGGGAAATTTAGCAAGTGCTTGGCCTAGTTTGCCATAGTAGGAAAATGCCTGTAAACCAAAGCTGCACAATTTAAATAGAAAAAAATTAGTTTTTTTAAAAAATAATGTTACTTATATACAGCAAAATGTGATGTTAGATTCTTCAACCGTTATCTTCAAGTAAAATATTAATCTTCTCTTGAAGCTGCTTTTCCATCAAATGCAAAATTTATTTTAACTCAAAACAGGAATATCTGTATAAAATTAACTGTCATGGTTGGACTTCAAACCAGACTGGTGCCATACTGTGTTACGTAGTGCCTTTCGCTTATGTCTACTAGTGGAAGTGTAATGCTTTACTTCCTTCTGTTGTCTTCTGAGGACTGGCTTACTGATGGGAAAGCAGAAAGGAATGGCTTAACATGGTTCTGGTAGAAGTTGTAGAAGCAGAAATTATTTTGAGGATTACTTTCTAGACCATTGTAAGTAGAAAAAGAATTCCTAATTCTGAAATTAAATGGATTGATGGATAATGAACTGTACCTTTCACTTTCAAAATTAACTCTGTACTTTATTCAGGCTTAGTTTTAAAAGTTTTATTTGAGAGGCCCATCAGTTTTTATTTTTAATTTTTATTTGCTATATAAAGTTTGATTTTTTCAAATTACTGTAAGAACAAATAATTATTTCCTGAATTCTACCTGGGTTTAATTTTCACAAAAGGAAAGGTGTTTGTTTGTTTTTTTGGGGTTTGTTTGGTTTTGGTTTTGGTTTTTGGTTGGTTTTTTTTTTCACTTTCTTTGCCTGTCGACTATTGACAATTTTTGTGAAGCTTGTATGGGTGAAATTCTTCTATGTGTTTGCTGGACATTCATCTTTCTTGACACCAGAATTTCTCCTTTAGAGTCTGTGGTGGGTTGACTTTGGCTGGCTGCAAACCCCCTACCCTTCTGCTCTCACTCCTCAGCCTGAAAAGGATCAAATGAAAAAGCTGGTGGATTGAGGTAAAGACAGGAGGTTACTTAGAAATTACCCTCACAAGCAAAACATATTTGGCATGTAGAAAATTAACTTGATTTATTGACAGTTAAAAATAGAGTTGGATGAGAACCAAAGACAAAAACTAAAACATCTTTCCTCCACTGTCCTCTTTCTCTAAGGTGAACTTCAATCTTTCAATCCAAATCTTCCATCTTACCCCTTCCCCAAGTAACACAGGAGGATGCAGAATAGGGCCTTACAGCCTGTCCATAACTTCTCTTCTCTGCTGCTTCTCTGTCCTTATGGTCTTCCCCTGCTCCAGAGTGGGGTAACTCACACAGCAGTCCTTCAAGAAATAAGCATGGAATCCTCCATGCACACCAATGTGGATATCTGCTCTGGTGTTTTCCTCTCTATGGGTTATAGGGAACATAACTACTCCAGTGTTGTCTGCTCCAGCATTTCCTCCATCTCTTTCTCTGACCTCGGTGTTCATAGGTCCATCTGTTCCTCAGACTTTTTTCCTCATTCCTCACTACCTGCACAGTATTTTTTGCTTATTCTTACATATATTTTTCACAAGGCGTCACCAGCCTGGCTGACAGGTTCAGTTGTGTCCTGCGGTGGGTCTGTTGGAGCCATCTGTGCATAGCACCAGGCACACCAAAATCTTCCACACAGGCAAACCCATATCAACACCTTGACACCTACATCCAGCACAGTATTTCCCCCATCTGATCTACTCTTAGGATCAGAGGCTGTGTAGCTGTACTTTGTACTGCAAAAAACCAGAAAAATTTTGTACCCACAATTGATATTACTCTGTAGAACAACTTATACCAAATTTCTTCACTACTGGCAACTTTATTTTTTATGAGAAACTATTTCTTTGAACGAAATCATGAAGGAATTGGTGAGCTTCTCAATGGTGGTACTTGATAGGGGCATACATTTTGAGAGCATTATTTCAATGCAGAAAAATATTTGTACTTACTATGATTGTGCAATATTTTTACCTGGGACTCTTGCGAGGTCCAGATTGCTTGCGGGTTGTGTAAGAATGTCCTTTCCTTTGGGTTAAAACTACTACAAGAATGATGCTTATTTTATAGCCTTCTGAAGGTTTTTTTTTTCAGCTGAAACTTGGAAGGATTGTTAAAGAAGTGTAAAAACACTGGCAAAACAAGTTCTAACTGAACTGCAGCATTGCAACATACTTCATGTGCTTAGATAACCTCCTTTAACTTAGTCCAGACCTTGATTCAGCTCCTGGGGTATGAGCTAATACAGAAACAGTGTTCACATTTGTTACCTGGACCCCCTTCTCTCCAGGAGTCTGAAACAGACCATGGTGAAGCTGACTGAAGTGGAAGGCTAAGAGCCAGCCTGTGGTTGTGGGATTGCTTGCATAAAGACTTTAAATAACTCCTCTACTGCCAACTTCCAAAACAAGATGCATGATGGTTTCCTTTGTAAAGGCTCTAGCTCAGTAGCAGCAAGAGAAAATGTCCCAGTCAATTCTTGAAGTGGAACAGCCTAGACAGACATTAGTGTAGCTGTGCAAGTAAGCTACTTTGAGGGAAGAGGAAGCAGAAAGTCTTGTGATTTATTTATGACAGGGAAATTAAGACTATGCAGTGGTATTTAAAGCTTATGTACCAGCTGAGCTGATCAGTTGCCTCACACATTCTGGTTGTCAGAAAAGAGATGGGCTCTTTTTCATTTTTAGGGATAAAGGAATAAATGAACTTTATCACTTTTTTAAGCTCTGTCCAACAGCATGAATTCTAATGGCTGCACATGTTTTAACATTACAGAAAATGTGAGTAATTGCAGTTCTTCTCTCTGCATGCAGTGATTTGAAGGCCAACTCAACCTACCAGAGGCTGTCACTGCATATTCACACTCTTCCCAGGGATTAGGAGAAAACAAGTGTGATCCTCTGTTCAACACTAGTTGTGCAGAGACTAGTTAAGATTAATGCTGTTTAAGAATAATTTCGAGCCTTTTAGGTTACTCTTATCAGGCATGAGAGCAGGCTTCTTTGTGGTTGTAAGGAGGTGGAGATGGCATAGAAAATAAAGTTGTAAGACTAACTGTATAGCACCAGAATATGATGATGTCAGAAGCCATGTGTTTTTTCCTGTCTCACTACAATCATTTTGGAGTACAAGGGAAAACACAGAGGCTTGCTGCAGGCCTGTGCCTGGAGAAGGCACAGCCAGTAGAAAAACGATGCAACAAACACAACTTACTATTTCTCAACCATTTGCTTGGTATGCCTAAATTTTTTACTTCAACTGGAGTACTGACAGGTATTTTAGGATCTGGGACTCCAAAATCAGGTTGTAGATCACTCAGACCTTTCCTCAGATGACATTGCCAGACATGCCCAATCATTGTGTTAATACTCCTGTCATGAGATACTCAGGTCTTGTGGTATTCCACACTTGAATAGAATAAAAAACCCAATGATTTTATGGATTCATGTTGTGTTGAAGATCAACAAACTACTTTTTCCTATCGAGAAACCACAAAATGTTTCTTGGGTGGGATTTAGGATGTTCTGCCTCATGACTGAGAAATAGTCTCAAGACTGCATTTTAGAAAAACTGTTTTACTTCTTCTACTGGGCATTCTAGGATGGCACGATCCTATGTTACAATACAGTGACATGCAGACATTCATATACCATACATCAAAGAACTTTCTTTTAGAGCAGAAGTAAATTCAGATTCAGAGTGGGAGTAGACTGTAGAAACCCAACACTAGAGAGAGGGAAAGTAAGAATAACACTCTTGCTGGTCTCAGTGTAATAATACCTTTAGAGCACTGACTGTGTGATTAACTGAGTAACATAACTCTAAAAAGCCAATGTAGCAAAACACTACAATGAACTGTGCAAATGCAATATGTAAGATAAAAATAATTATATTTTTCTGTCTTCTATTACTGAAAATATTCCTGAATGCACTGAAGACTTCTAAAATACTGTTACCAGTGAAAACAGGGTAATTTTGAACACTCAAGAGGAAAACTTGCTGTTTTATTAATTAGATTAAACCAAAACATTGTATTCACTCAGCCTTGAGTTTAAATGATTCTTTTTCAATCACAGTTCTGATCTGGCTGTTAATATTTCAGGAGACAAAATGCTTTTTGTGTCACACAAAATTTGTGATAGCAAACAGGGCATAAACAGATGCATTAAGCCACAGGAACACACAGCAGTCAACAAATAAGAGTACATACTAAACACTTACAGAAATATTTCTGTTTTAGAAAGCACATACACTGAGCCTGTGTGAATAATGACATATGAAAAATTATGAATTGGTCTGTGAGACAAAATTACCATTACATAGTGGTCATTATCATTGTAACATTTATCAAATCTGAGCAGCCAGCAAAGTATCTGGCTTTAACAAACATGAAAGGAGGTTGACCCTTTCTTTTCCCTAAAGGCATTTCATCCCTTTATCAATGTCCATTGTCAGAGATTTCATGAAGCTAAATAAACTCTACTTGCTTCTATTAATGCAAAGGAAAATCAGAGAATGTGTTGTTTTGCTTTGTGGGTTTTGTTTGTTTATTTTTTTCCTGCACATGCAATTTGTTTTTAAGTAGAAGTAATTTGGGTCATCATTCTAGTATCTACAGAATATGTAATTACAGAAGTGAACTATGTTTGAGGTCCTTCTTGTTTTAAGTAAGCTCAACTGTATGCTTTCCTCATGAGGAAAAAAAAGGCTGGTATCCTGCTTGTCTATCTGAATGATCTCATCTGAGAATTAAATGAGTTTTATACTTGAGATGTGTTTGCAGGGCTCTTCCTCTTTGGGTAACATACAAAACTGACATACTCTTCACTAGTCCAGCTGATGTGGTTTGGCAGAGCTGACAATAAAAGTTCAGTGAATGACAGAAAATGAGTGAAGATGGAGATTGAATTTTCACTTCATAAATCACATAAAGGGCATTTTTAAGGGCAATATTTAGGTGAACAAGTGAAAGAACATTTAGCAAAGGTCCATGTGCTCACCAGTTTATGCACCCTGCGTTTAGTTTTTTTCCCCAGGATCATGGCTCGATGTGGAAACATTTCTCTTCCCAGAGATACAGGAATGAATTTGGATAACTAAATCCTTCCTTCCTCCATACTCCAAAACGTACTACTTCATCTTCTCAAAATCAGGTTAGTTTTACTTAGATGCAACAGCTACAAGGAAAACATTAAAACAGAGATGGCAACAAGGAAACTAAGAAGAGAAATAGATCTGCTTACCAGGAATAACCATCACAAAACTGTCCAGCAAGGAAAAATGCCCAGTGATCACTCTGAGATGTGATAGAAAACTTCTTTGTAAAGTCCAACTAAACTGAAATTGCAGTTCATTTGCATTCCCTTTGTAATTTATTTCCTTCTGAGCCCAGTGATCTGGCCCAAGAAATTGTCTCATATTATGAAAAAAACCCCCAACAAATACTTTTTCCTCTTTCTTTTGTATTGTTTTAGTCCATGGAGCTAACAGGCAATGAGGATCACTTATTTTCTTTGTGATGCATCTTTCTTTTCAGGGAATGATACTAAGTAATTTCAGTTCACATAAAAGTAGTTAATAAAGTAACCTCTTTTTTTGGCCCATGACCACTCTTTCTTACACTGCATTTGTAAGTGTAAGCCCTGGGATATGAAGGCAGTATCACATCTTCAAAAGAAGCAGGTAATTTCCAAGAGCTAAAAGACAAACTTTGGTTTCTACAAGAAAACATCTCCTGCCTTAAAAAGTTATGAAGTAAATGACATCATGGCACAAAGAGGATATTTCTCCATTTAAAGAAAGGCTGGAAAAGTTAACTTTTCTACTAACTTTGGAAAGGCTACCTTTGAGTTTTGTGAGAGGGATCCTATGGAGCAACACGAAATTTTTGACTATGTATGATTTAGTTAAGATGAGGTCTAATAATGATAAACTGTGGTTTGTTTGAGATTTAGGAGTGGTTTATTAAAATGCCCATTAGGCTCCTAATAATAATTCCTCCAAATTCTCCTTACCCTAGCTGAACGAAAATGCTGGTTAAAGTCAACATTCACTGAGTATTTTGGATGTTATTTTGGCAGTTCATGAGATGAGAAATACAATTGGCCCTCCACACAATACTTGTAACACAATCTCAAAGTAAATGGAGAAAAATAGGAAGCATGACCACCATTAAGAGAGATTTGCTTTTTATTTTAGGATGAAGTTGTAGTAGTAGTAGGTGTAAAGTATGGTGGCTCCTTCTTCTCCTGAGCAACATCTGATGGTGCATAGTTGAAATCACACCATTTTCCTTCTATATGTGTTAAATTCTAAGGCAGCCACACTCAGGAATAGATGCTGAAATGTGTTACACACCAGATCAGTAATTACAGTGTCAGAACCACCGTGTGCGTGTGCGTGTGCGTGTGCGTGTGCGTGTGTGTGTGTGTGTGTGTGTGTATGTAGGGGGCAGAGAAAGGTCAAACCTCACGAAGGTGGGATGGCATCGTATCCCTCATGGCAGGGCCTGGAGCCCACACAGGGAAGTCCTGGAGTAGCTGCCAGTCACAAAAAACCCAGAAAATTCAAAACACCCCATACCTCCTGGAGCCCCTGACCCAGGCTTGGATTGGCAAGAACAGTGAGAATATGGCCCACTCACCTTGGCCTGGGACCCCAGAGTGACCAGTGGGTCAGAGGCTTCACCTGGAGGGTAGCCACAGGGACTAGAGCAGATAAAACTGGTGGTTTTGGAGTGCCATGTGTTGCAGCTTTGCCACCTGTGAGAGGTGGTCTGCCACAAAATTTTTGTGGTAGCTATCTCTCCCTCTTCCTCCTTCTCTCTTTTCTTGCTCCCTCTGTTTGTTTTTCTTTACTTCTTTCTTGACGCTTTGGGTGGCTTGGACCTGGAGGGATTCAATTTGACTTAAGTGTGATGACTTGATCAAATTTTGACTTGGGTGTTGTTGATTAATATGTGCTGATTTGGTATTATAGAGAAACATTTTGTCTAGCTTGTGTATTGGTGTTTTTGAACCTGTGCTAAGTTCCCTTATTTTCTCTCCCAAATGAATAAAGAAACTCCTTGGAAACAAGTCTGTGGCTTATTCTCTCAATGTGTTCTTTAGGTATTAAAAGATGCTATATATAAACTATTAAAGTAAAACTCTTAGCAGGGCCCATGAGCCTGCAGCTCTGGGTCTGGAGTGTTAGAAATAACATCTGGATTACTGTGCCACAGATCCAAATTTAGGCCAGCCAGGAAGGCAATGGTTTTAAACATATAGACCATAACATTTAAACTCATGGCCCCCTTCTTTCAAGGAGTTTCTTTATTCCTGCCTGCTGTTTCACAGAATGCTCTAATCTAGACTCTGTCTTCTGTACTATTAAAATGTCCTTCTGCTTTGGCCAGTGTCCCCTGGTCCTTGCTGCACTAATTCAGTATTTCCTGGCAGAGCTATTGCTTGCTGGCACTGCAAGTGCTGGAAGTATATCATTATCAGAAAGATGCTCCTCTTCATCTCTCCTTGCATTCCCAAGTATACTGCCACTTTCCATCTTAAACCACCTTGCAGATTTATATTGAGATTCCTCCCAACATGGCCATTGGTTTAGTTAGTGCAGGTTCCTCCATGGTGAAAATGCCTCAGCCATGCTGTACTGTGAGTAGGGCTACAGAATAACCTGGAAATCTGAAGAAAAAAACAGATGTCTCAATAAATTTTTGTCAAAATGGAATTATCTTGGGAACAGGGAAACAAATGGAGGGAGAGGCAGAACCAGATGCGTGACTTTAAAATATACAATGATAATTGTAAGGAAATTTGGAATAATTAAGTAGAGGAGCCAATGCGTGCTGTAGAGAAAAGTACTTCTTGACTGCAGTTGTGATTTCAAATGAATCCTGAAACTCAGTTTCTCATAATGGTGCTCAAAACAGAAACAGTGAGGTCTGCTCAGAAAAAAAAAAAAAGGAAAAGAAAAAAAAGAAAAAAAAATCTTTGCAAATATGGCAGGCTATCTTTCCCCCAGGAATCTGGCCAAGTAGATTCTTCCATTTCAATGAATGAAACACGATGAACTGTAGATTTCATATAGTAAGTAATGTGCAGAGTTCATCTCTCTAAAACATCAAGTTAAATAAAACAAATAGTGAAAACTAATCTACTCAGCCAAAATGAGACTACAAGGTAAAAAAAAACACTTATTTTTTAATGGTGCTTTTGCATTAGATAATTTAGTTGTTACAAACAGAGATATTATTTATTTATTTATTTATTTAAATCTGTCAGGACCATTCTACAACTGCATTTTAACAAAATGTTGAGATGTGTCAGACCAGTTTTTTATGCTGCCTTTTAGGTGAATATAAAAAGCCATTTATAGCAGCTTTGAGTAATATTGCAGAAATTCCCTCCTAGGAGCATGCAGGTTCTCCTCATTCTGTGTAAAAACCATTGCCATTCCCAGAAGTGCTGCATACTGCAGCTTGGCACAACCATGGATCACCTTAACAGAATGCTTGCAACTGAAGCACCACAAGCAGCTGTGCTGCACATATGTCCTTCTTTCCAAGGGACATGCCAGAACTTTTACAATGAAAAAAAGTTCAATAAACTACAACTCTACTGAGGCAAGTTTTAGCTCACTGTAGAGGCTATTCCTTCTTTTTTCATCTTTTTTTGCCTCTTGGCCATATCTGTCCTGTGAATGTAAAGATTTCCATTCTTGTTTATCTTCACATGGAAACAGTAGTTTATGGGAAGTGTTCCCACAGCTTGGAAAGCAGGTGGGATCCATTCTGTGAAGAACAGTCAAGATTATTTAGGAAATAGTAAAACTTTAGTTCTGTAGCTGACACTTTGTTTAAACATTTTGAGTTTGAATACACTCACAATCAATTTATGACATCAAAAAGAGAAAAATATGCAAGAGAGTTTCCTTGAAAATGGAGGCTAGTTCCTCTCAGACACTTTTTTGTTGTACTGCCAGAAAAAAAGTCAAAACCTTTAATCTGTCCACAACTGAGGAGGTGTCCAGGACCCCTCACTGATGAAAGTGGCTTTTTTGGTTTTGTTTAATAAATGTGATGGCTGAATTATAGAAAACAGCATCTCAGCTTAGAAACCGTGTTTGTCTGCCAGTTTTTCCTCTTTATATGGCCCATTGTATAATTAATAATGTTCTCACCTCCTCCCGAAAAATCAAGTGTACTTTAGTCTTCAAGGCCACTCTTTCAAAGACAAGGAATACTAATACCTTGATTGACTCTTCTGTAATTATAAGTGTAACAGTGAGACATGGACCCCTCTGTCATGGTTAGACGATAAATCAGTTTATTAGCCGAGATATAGGTATATTTATACCCTTGCCCAGTTCCAGTTACATTAGCATAAATCATATGTCCCTTTCCCACCAATCAGCCCCTGGTTTGTCCAGTGAGCATGCTGGTTGCCCACTTCTGTTGAGGTAGTTCTACTTTCATCCTCAGCCATGTGACAGGAAGGTCCGGTCTTTGTTCTCCATTTTAACTCCATAAACACATGGCATACAACAATCCTTTAACAGTTTTACCTATCCCCTACATACTCCCCTCTTCTACTTAAAAACTGTAGTGCAAAACATTATATTCAATTGCAACATCCCACAATAAACAATTAAACCAAGATCAAAACTAGTATTCTCAATACCAAAGATCCTAACATCAATAGTTGTTTAATCCAGGGCTTACTCCTAAGAACTTTTTTCCCCGTCTCTGCAAATGAATCACTTTATACTAACAGTCTAGGGTTTATATGTTATCAACTTTTACATGAGAGTTTTTGTCTGAGAGTGATTGTGTGAGTAAAGCAGGATATATCCATGATCATACATTCGCATGTTCACACACTCATACACATTTTACATTCATTCAGGGTGGCCGCTTTATGCATTCATACACTCACACAGATTTTGGAGCTTTAAATTCCTGTGTATGTGATTGTAGACTGAGAACTTAGCAACTTTTAACTATGTGTTTCCTCAGTCCAAGACATCTTATTTAGGGGGTGTTTCTACTGTTCCAATAAGGAGGTAACTTTAGCTTACAACCCGTAAAAAGCAAGCATATCCCTTCCCCCAATTGTTTCATCACAATTTAAAAATTTTAAAACATATAATGAGTTTCATACTTGTTCTTGTGGATTAGAGGTTGACTTGTCCTTTTATGTTCTTTGCATGGCATAGAAGAATAGCTATTGCTTGATGTCTGTTGCTCTTGGCTTGGTGGGAAACATGGTAGCTTAGTGTAAAACTTGGCAAAAAGTTAATAAAATTGATATCACAACTTATTTTTAGTTTGCCAGGCTAAAGCATTCAAATTTACTATAAGGGCTTAATATCTTGAGCTTGGAACCTAAAACAAAAAGAAAAAATACAAAACACCTCTAAAAACTCGTGTTGGGGATAGGTGGAACATGTTCACAGTTTACTGAAAAGTAAGAACAGAGTAATGCTTATTACAGAACACAAAGGCATAAATACCTGAGAGGACACAAACAGAATCTTGTATGAAAAGTTTGCACTTTTAATCCTTCCTATCAGTTTCTTACTCTCTATTTGAATCTGCAGAGAAATTATGTCCTTAAGCACTAAATAAGAGAATTAATTGTGGTGATAGTGTAGCACACTTGGTTTTCAACATCTAGACCTAGTTTCCACTTATTTTCGTCTTCATCACTTCAAAAGGTTTTCTTGCAGCTTCTGTAAGCCAGTGGCATTCAGGGGTTTGCAGACTGTTTGTTTTTAATTTTTTTAAAGAAAATATGATATCAATTATACAACACATTAGTGGATTTGTTTTTACAATTCTACATAAGTCTTTTTGCCTTTTTTTTTTTTT
>VWZD01008368.1:54700-71154 GCA_013396695.1 Sakesphorus luctuosus
TTCTCAATTTAAAAAATAAAATATTGCAAAACTATTCATAAGTTAAATAAAACTGACATAATGCAGTGTAAACAAAATAATCTTCAAGTGCAATTTTTTTACAGTCCCAAATGTTAATAAGATTAGAGCCTAAATTATAAAAAGTATTCAGAACTTAGTACTTTTTTTTCATCAAAAAAGTCAGTAAATATCTCATTTTAATACAACGTGGTCTAGATTTTTGTGCAGCAGCTTTCTTTTGTTCATCATGTGTCTGTGTTTCTTCCAACCCAACTCCCATACCACATGCTCTGCAATTCCTCCTGTTTCCATTTCACCCTTCTAAGAACTGCTCAGTCTAAGTATAGTGGGAACACTATGACACGTTTCAAAAACATAAAGTTAACCCTTAAGTGTCCTGCAACACCCTGTATAAACTTGGGGAAACAGTTCTTGCATAGCCTTGTCAGTCAATACACACTTCCTAGCAGCTGCTGCTGTCCTGAAATTATGATAAAGCATCCCTTTCTGATCAATGATACACTGTGATGAAGGGGTTAATTACCATGAGTATTGTACTCTCTGCCACTTTTCTCATCTGTTCTCTCTCTGCGTTAAGCACACACAGTGTTTCAGAGAAAACTTTGGATAAAATCTTACCAAAATCACCAGAGTATGCACTCCATGTGCTTGGATATCTAACACCTCTTGCCTTCCAAGACAATGAAATAGTTAAGATCTTTAAAAGAAGAAAAACAGATTCCAGTACTTCCTTGCTATTTCGTTGCTATAAGAGTTAGCTGTAATTGCTCCTTAATTTATTTTTTGTTTTCATTCAGTAGAATAAACCCTGTAGGTTTATAGTTCCATGATTTTTTGTATGTGTATATATGTATGCATGTATATGTGCATGAATTATTCAGAACCTAAAACTAAATGGAGAATTCTTCTTTTTCTCTGTTACTTTTTTTTTTTTTTGGTGCTAGGAAGTAGTAAAAGTTTTTGAGATGTTATTAAGTCTTTGAGTTACAAAATCTAGATTCCACCTTAAAAATATTCCATACTGTATGTTGCATAGCCTGGGGTTCTGACTAGCTGCCAAATATCTATCAGAGAGTGATTTATGATATATGATATGTTCCTCAGCCCAAATGGAGACTGTTTAGTTGAAACATGAGAAAGGAGAGGCCTTGTGCTCTCAAAACCATGATGACAAGTTTCTGTTTGGCTTTCTTAGGGAACATAAAGTACAAAACGTGCCATATTTTACAACACCAAAACTTATGTAAGGAACAAAACTAAATTCACTTAACCCCGGGTTTCATTAGTCTTTTCTTTTTTCCTTTCTATTTTTTTGTGAAGTCTGTTTCTTATTGTAAGAAGCCCATTTTTCTTTTGTTGTTTGTAGGGTCTGTAAAATAGAATCCCTATGACTTAGTTCTGAAAATTAAAATATTTTCAATAGCCAATTGCCGTGTGAATGTATTTTTAAAGTGAGATTTCAGATACATCATTTAAAGTTTGCTAGTACTTTCAACTGCAGCTAAAGTCTGCGTTTTGATTTCTTGTGCGTTTTGTTCTGAAAATATTTTTTTCCTCAAACTGTGGAGAAGTACCTCTCCTATGTAGTTTTTGGGATCCACACTTTAAGACACCTGGGTAGCAGAATATGGGGGGGAAAAAAAAAAGTAAAAGCTGCCTGTTTAATGTAGGTGATGTGTCTGTTTCATGTAGACATTTAGTCAATGCAGTACCAAAGTGCCAAAGTAAAGCATGGAATAGAAACAAACTTTTGTTACATAAAGGATGCTGGATTTCTTTCTTCATATCAATACTGTCTTTGTATGTCCTCTCTCTGCATTTGTTATTCTCCATGTCTTGCTGTGGAAGAGCAGCAGATATGGAAGACTGGCTTTACACAGGGCACTGAAAATGGTCGGCCTAGAGCATCCATTGATCTCAAGCAAAGCTTTTCAAAGCTGCACAGCAAATGCATGTCATCTTCAGTGTATGTATTATACACTGAAAGCTTCTGCCCACTCAAAAGATGTTGCAAGTATTATGAAAATGTTTAACCTCTGTTTACAAAATCTTGCATCTTAGTATCCAGAAAAAAAGCCCCTTTAAATCTAAGGAGTCTAAATGCAGAAGGAAACTGAATGCCTGCAGATGAACAATTATGGCAAAGGCCATATCTAACCTGGGGAATCCAGGTTTACTATGACTTACTTCCAGGTCTCTATTCAAGCGAAGACTCAGAACCAGGATAGCACTACTTAGTCTGTATTTTTGCCAAAATGTATGAGTCCAGGAGAGCTGGCGAGTACTTTAGGCAAACCCCAGCCCTGGCAACTGTGAACATAGGATTGTGGCATGAGTAATGGCACCCATCCTCCACTCAGTCCAGATACAGTCAGGAAGATAAATTAATACACATAACAAGAACCCGCTAGCAGCAAAAGAATCTTACTTTTCCTATTCTGAGTCAGTGTAAGGTTCTTAAACTCAGGATCTTACTTTTATAAGGTTTATTGAAGACATAAATAATTTCCATGTATGTGATTAGCAGTTATTTGAAGAAGCTGCAAATGTGTACTTGAGAGGTCATTTTGGCCTCAGTCCATTGAGCCTGTCAGGATGAAAGATCAGGCTTTTTTATTGGCTATGCAGAGAGTGGAGGTGATGCATAAAGAACACGTCCTGGTCTCAGACCACTAGGACAGAGAAGATACTGTTGAGGGAGCAGGCAAAATATGACATAAGTATGTTTCTGTTTATGTAGAATATTATTCTTGCTCAATTCAAATTGTTATCTCTGGGAATTCGATTTGATTACCTAGCCAACAAATGATAAAAACTCAGTCTACACTGTCTATTGAAGATGACTCTGCTTTGGGTTTCTGGATCAATATGCTGTTGATTGATGTCTTCATCAGTTATTGAACCCTTCTGGATAGGCGCAAGTCAACAACTCAGGAAAGCTCCACTCTGAAGGCTTTTCAAAAATACTGCTTTTTCTTTCATTACCTACAAGTACAGGCATCAAAAGATGTTGTGGGACAATGCAGATGACTGTTTTGAGAAAAGATACAAGCTGGAAACCTAAGAACTATATACATGCCTAGAAGGTAAGCAATTGTTGGTTTTGGAATAGAAATACTCCATCACTCACAGCTGTGCAGCTATATGATTTCCCTGTGCACATCTCCCAAAACTGGTACTAAATGTGACATGTTCTTACTTATACTGAATCTGATATATTCTGAAATATATCTTTAGGAACCTGTGGCTTTTAAAAGTCCTTTCTCAAATGTTATCTTAATTGTTGTAATTTACTCATTGCCTTTTTGAGAGAAAAAAATGGACCCTGAGTCTGAGAATGCTTATTACACCTGTTGCAGGGATCTCATCTACCATGAAGTCTTTACTTTCTTCTGTCCAAACAGACACAACTATCACCATTTTGTGTAAAATGACTCAGCCTCCTCTGCCAAAGGTATGCAAACATGCCCTGACTGTTTTTTATCTGGAAACTCCACAATCAGGTAACAGCAGATAATGGACTGACACACATAAAATGCATAGTGAGCTACTGAGTGCCCTGGCAAGCTATTCTGATTGCCTTTTCACCATATCTGACAGTGTTACATCAATATTTGGTGTCCTGAACTAATGATGTTTTGTAATCAGAGGAGAAGTTTGCCTATAGAATGCTAACTAGTGATCATTTTAGATAATTTCTGAAAAAAATTCCAAACAAACAAAAACAACAACAACAAAACACTTCAGAACTCTCAGTCTGGGTCATGATGGTATTATTTGTTACTTTGCTGATGATACCAAAAAGATCAAGTTGTGTTTAAGAAAACATTGCACATTGTCTGGTATCTGCTCTGTAGAACTATTAGAATACGAAAACTGTTGAAGCTTAGGGGTTCATCAGCAACTTTTCCTCACCTGGGAATAATCTGTTGCTGGTTTAGAGTATAAACAACCCTATTAGTGTTAAAATAATTGTTCAAGACATTTTGTTATGTTTGGATATTCAGTATAAGTGCTGAGACTTGCAACTTGGCTAGCATCAGCAGCAAACAAACATCCTGTCAAAAGTGCCTGGCACTCGGTGTTCCTGCATGATTGGCAGGAAACAGTGTGTTTGGGGAAAAGGAAGATGGACACTACAAAAAACTGTAAACTTGTTTTCCCAAAACAATAGCATGATACAAAACCAAAGGAGCCTTTGATTAAAATATTTGCTGTTAGATTAATGTGTGGCAGGGCTAGGTGGGGGGAGGGATGGATAGAGGGTGTGATTGCTCAATACAAAACTGAGGCTAAATAAAACTGACACATGTTTTCTTGTAGGCTGTGCGTTAGCCACTCTTCAGCATGCACAGAACTGAAACCACCCATCCATACTGCCCATACAGTACACTGTATTGGCACTAGTTGCTACATTAAATTGGTCTGTATTTACAATCAGTGGGCAATGCAGATCTCTTTCTTCTTTTTAGATCTATTGCAGACCAAGAGTTTTTGTCTCACTAGTGCCACAATGGCTTTATGCAGGAGGTTAACTTTAATCTCTGTGTGGCATTGTATACGAGCCCAGCTGGCCAAAGCTGCAGTTGTGAGTATGCAGAACATGTTCCCTGGGAAGCTGGGAACTGCCAGGGCAGTGTTTCCTCCCCAGTCTCCAAAACTCCTAGTGCTGTGCTGTGACCTGGAAGCTTCTATGATGAAGGAAAGCAACAGAGCTCTGCACTAGACTGCACTCCTTCAACTTGAAAATCTTCTGTCTTTCTCTGATGCCTTCCTCCTTGTGCTGGTTTAAATGTAAACCAGCAGGAGAAANGAGGTCCTGCTCCTCCTCTGGATCGGATGAGTGGTTCCCTAAGGTCTTCAAACCCCCAGATTATGTACCTTCAGGTCCAAGTGGGAGTATCCAGTACCTCCCCTATGGTGGGGAGTTACACAATGGGTCATCTGACTCTGTGAGTAGTGGGGTATTTTGGAATTGTTGATGGCCCATTAGCAGACATGACACCTCAGGCTGGGTGTGAAGGTGCTAATGACTCCCAGGAGGGGAGTTATCACAGCTCTTATCTCACAGGTGTCTTTCACACCCAGCTCACATCCTGAGGAGTCAGGTGTGCCCTGGGCTGCTGTAAACGGTCCACTGTTCTTGGAAAATGAATAGAGGGCTTAGAATACACAGCTTTGGTTTCCCCCACACAGTGATAAACTGGTCCTACCTACTGAACTAGGACACTCCTGAAAAGCAGTCTGAAGCAATTTATGTCTACACAGAGAACCAGACAACTAATTTAGACATCTGTGGGGTTCAACAGCAGGTCTGTAGATCCTCTAATGTCTGAGGTAATTGATGAGAAAATTGATCTTGAACAGTTCAACGTATATCCGTGAAAAAAAAGAGCAGTTTAAAATGCACCCTTAAAAAAGAGGAAGTGTCACCTGAAGAATGTACCAGACCTTGTAGCCAATAAAATGTTTCTATCTGTGCTTAGCAGAACTGAAAAATCAATTGTGTAATGACATGGTGTAGAAAAGGAGTAGATAAAAATTAAGTTATATTAAAAATATTTTTTTTGTTTTACTGCTGCTGATTGAAGCTGTCTCGACCTCTCTGTCCACCACAACTCACCCTACTTCCACAGACATCTACACAGCAGACAACCAGGCAAGGCCTGTCAGAAGGGGACTGCTGAATCAGACTGTATTTGAAGGACAGTGAAAACTGGGAATTGGAATTTCCCTTTTTTCTCCCTAATTTCTCTTCAGAAGACATATCTAGGAATATATCTGCTTGTCGGCCAGACCAAAAGCAACTTCTGAAACCACAAAAATAAATTGTAGCCATTTCTTAAAAAAAGGGGTTCAAAACATGCAAATGACATCAAAGGTGTGATGGTGAATGTCAAATCAGCTATCTTGCCTCTGAAAGAGGTGGGAACAGGCCTTGGGAAAACCTGCAAAATCCGTGGTATTGGGTTTTATTTTCTGTTTCATCCTGAATTCATAAACTGTCAACGGAACAAAAGAAGTCATAAAATTGTGACTTCTAAATCCAATTGGTTTAAACATATAGATTCAGACATTAAAAGAAGCTTTCAATAATTTTGTGATGGAGAAGAAGATAGTAATTTTTTTGTAATTTGTTCAAATGTGAAAGGTTTTATGGTACTGTGAAAAGCTCTTGAACTAAAAGATGTCAGCCTTGTGCTGGTGACATTTGCAGCAACAATTGCTTAATACGGATGGTGGTTCCGGCAAGAAGCATAATGAATTTTTGGCAGCAAACTGAAACTACATTGAGAAAGTTGAGTTCTGCTCATCGGCCAGAAGTAAGGACACTTGGGTTGCCTTTCAGTGATAGACCCCATTTAAAGCAGAACTTCTACTGATGCATGGTTTTTTTTTTTTGGTTTTGCATGTGGAAGAGTTCATTTTCTTTGTAGTAGATGAAATGGGGCTGTGTTTTGGATTTGTACCAGGAACAGGGCTGATAATGCAGGGACATTTTACTCACTGCTAAGAAACACTTACATAGTGTTGCCCTGAGAGACTGCAGAAAACAGGACTCCAGCCAACTTAGTGTTAGAGATAAGATAAAAAGAGTAAGTTGTTTAATTCCAGATCTGGGGCCTACAGAAATATATATCCACACACATACTCAAACATTGGTTTCATGGGTTTTGTAATAACGTTCATCCAATCCCTGTTCACCCATTCCTCAGTTCTGCCCCATCCTGCCCTGGCACACCCCACCAGGAACTGAGTCTGGGGGAGCTGGTACCCTTCTTTCATCATCTTCATCCTCGCAGCACACAGGGTCTTTAGAGGCCATCCAGCATTCTGGGCTTGGAGGTCACTCTGCCTATGTTTATGTCTTGTGTCACAGGCCTTAAGATGTTTTTCAGCACTTCTGCCTTGAAAAGGAGACTAAACAGCTAATGTATTTTTGAGGGATTTATATGGGTATGGGGTTGGTATGTCTAAACATTGTACTTAAGCTACTAGAAATACTGTGTGATGGGTTTGATAAACCACAAAACTCAGATTAAAGCTTTAATTTTGAAGCAGGCCCAAGCCAAATTTAGTAGGCCTTGTAGGCCACATAGGCAGGTTGGATCAGCTGACATTAACCAGCATATGGTGTATTTCATATCATATGATGTCAAAATCAGTATAAAAGCAAAGGGAAGGAGGAGTTTCTCTCTCTTCTGCTCATGGCTGTGGTGTTGAGTGGACATGCTGTGCTGTTCTTGGAGGGCTAGGCCCCACTGCTACCTCACCGCTACTCTATTTAGGGGAAGGAAACACTTTATTGTTAGCTTCTCTCTTTTCCCTGTTCAGGTATCTCTCAGGAGATTAACCTTATTGGGGTGTTCGGAGTGGTTCAATTTTGCTGTGCAGTGAGGAGGTGGAGAATTGTTCATTATCTCTTACTTTTGTGAGTATGTGTTATTTTGCATTTCACTTTTAATTTTCCCTTTTCTGTATAAATACATAAACCCTTTCTGTTTGAAGTTTCAGTTTCAGGGGTTTTTTCTCCCTTTCCCTTAGCAGGGGGGAAGGAGCTGCTCTGCTGTGGTGAATACTTGGCATTTTACCAAGGTACAGCACAACATACTGGTACACAAAAAATCTACATTCACTATAATTACTTCTAAAATCTATAAAAATTAAAAATCAAAAAACCCTAAGGCAACAACTGCCTCAAGGGCTTTTCTGCCCCTTGAACTGCACAGCCAGCGAGTGGGCTGGGGGGGTGCACAAATGGTTAGGAGGGGATACAGCCAGGACAGCTGACCCCAAATGACCAAAAGGATATTCTGTAACACATAATGTCATGCTCATCATATAGGGAAGGAGGAAGGGTGGCATTCAGAGTTTTGGCCATTTTTTTTCCAAGCCACCTTTACATATGATGGAACCCTGCTTTTTCGGGGATGGCTGAACACCTACCTGCCCATGGGAAACAGTGAANGTTTCAGGGGTTTTTTCTCCCTTTCCCTTAGCAGGGGGGAAGGAGCTGCTCTGCTGTGGTGAATACTTGGCATTTTACCAAGGTACAGCACAACATACTGGTACACAAAAAATCTACATTCACTATAATTACTTCTAAAATCTATAAAAATTAAAAATCAAAAAACCCTAAGGCAACAACTGCCTCAAGGGCTTTTCTGCCCCTTGAACTGCACAGCCAGCGAGTGGGCTGGGGGGGTGCACAAATGGTTAGGAGGGGATACAGCCAGGACAGCTGACCCCAAATGACCAAAAGGATATTCTGTAACACATAATGTCATGCTCATCATATAGGGAAGGAGGAAGGGTGGCATTCAGAGTTTTGGCCATTTTTTTTCCAAGCCACCTTTACATATGATGGAACCCTGCTTTTTCGGGGATGGCTGAACACCTACCTGCCCATGGGAAACAGTGAATTGATTTCTTGTTTTGTTTTGCTTGTCTATGTGACTTCTGTTATACTTATTTAACTGTTCATATCTCAACCATGAGCTTTTTTGGTTTTTTCTCTTCCAATTCTCTCCTCTATCCCACTGTGGGGAAGTAAGTGAGCAGCTGTGTGGTGCTCATTTGCTGAACGGGTTAAACCATACCAAAATTGGGTATTTCTCTAGAGTTACATGCTTTACACCTACAGAGGATCTGTAGGCATATAAGAACTATTATGCTGCAAAAATGACATAAGTAAGTTGAAACATGTAGAAGAACATGCTGAGGGGAGATGACAGTTAAAGCTTTATGGAAGTCATTGGAACACCTCACTGCACTGGACATGACTATAATGACATAATATTGTAAAAATTTAAAATAATTGTCTGATGTGCTGTGTCTATAATTCCTTTATTTAATGTGCAGGTGAGACATCTGCATTTCCATGGATCATTGTAGAGACATTTACTGCCTTAATTATAGGCAAATGCATGAGGTGTTCTAAGTGGGTTGCAGGGATTAAGGTGAATCCAGTCTAACTCCAGTATGGCTACTTCTCTTCCCTATGTCTTAATCTACGAATAAAGCATAAAACAAAGAAACTGTCAGCCTCAACTGAACTGAGCCCTACAGCTTCATTATTGGCAGATCTTAATCATGACAAGGATGACAAAGATCCCTCAGGAGTAAAGGTTGGCATAATTTTTGTTGTGAAAAGTTGGCATGGTAGTCCTGCTTGTTACTCCTTTTTACTGCAAATTGCTAGTGGGTGTTTGGGTGTCATATTGCAGACATGGAAGTCTGCCTCGATTTGTCTACATGCTATGCAGCCCACTGGTGAGCATTGCAACATGCTACTCTCTCAGTTCACACAGGTAAGGTTACAGTAGCTTGGGAGATGCAAGCCAAGCTTGCTATCTAAAGCAATAACTGGCACTAATGCAGCTGTAGAACTCAAATTGGTTAAGGCTGGCTGAAGCTTTTTTCTCCCTCTGTATTCAAGCTTCTGAATGTTTGCAATTTATTGCAAAGACCTTGCCTTAAAATTTACAGTCATTTTGTTTCATTTTGAACAAACGTAGGTTTCCTACAGTATTTTTCAGACTTAATTAAAAGTCTTGCCTATAGTAAAAAGATTCTCCTCCTGGTCCACTGATTAGCTGGAATAGAAGCTAAGTGAAAACAAAAGAAGTAAAAATAAAAAGAGCAGCAAATTGTATTTGAAATTCGAACATGTATCAATGGGAGAAAGTGCACGTAGTCTTCATCAGTCTTTGTAAGAGATTCCTCTGTGAGTGGCATTTCATGTAATGATTTCACAAATGGGTAGGGGCAACTCCATCACTTTTTGGTCAGTTGACAAGGTCATTACATTTATAACAGCTAGGACTTGATCCTGGAAACCTTACTCATCAGAGTGAAAAATAGTTTGAGGCAATGTCATTGTTATGTGCAAAATAAAGGAAAAATAAAGATAAAAATATTTTTTCTCCCTTTTTTCAACTTTCCTATCAACAGAATATTTCTGAAGCTGATGAAGGGATGCTCTTTCCTGCTCTGAGACACAAATCAATCTTCTGTTTTTTTTCTGATGTATGCTTGAGGTAAAAAGTAGAATAACAATAATAAAACCAATAGTGTACAACTCGGTGGATAAGCGTATCGTTAGTTATGCAGCCTGTAATGACAAAGCAGTAATGTGAAGGTGACATGATCAAATACTTCCACCCTGCAATAACAGAATTAGGACACTCCAATATCTTGCAATGGTGTTTTTTTTCCCCCTAGACTCTGCTCCTCCATTTAGTGGTTAACAAAGGGAGAAAGCAAAATTCAAAATATCACCAGGCTGCCTGTGCATTAAGTGTCTTCTCTAGTGTGCTGCTGGCATAAGACCTGGCAACTGAGTGGCGTGTAGTGATTCTAGGACTGTAAGTCAATGATCCTGAGGAAACAACCTCATCTTCACTGCTCTATTTTTGTCCTGCACTGAGAAGTAAAGTTTGATGACATATGTAAAAAACCAAATCAATATTTACTATATTTTCTTTTGAGTCTAAGAGTATTTTAAAGCATTTCCATCTCAAAGGAGACCAAAATTGTTTGTGCTTATCTGAGAACAGCCCTCTCCTAGGATGAGAGTTGTCCTGAGCCAACTGTAGTACGCAATATTGAGAAAGAAGATGAGTTAGAAAGAAGGGAAAGGAAGAGAAAGAAGAAAAGGGAAATGAAGATGGGACATGGGCATAGAGGAGTACAGTTGAATCCGGTCAGGACACTCAGATTAGTAATCTTGGTAAAAAGCTCCTTGAAGTCTTAAATAGGAAACAGACAGTTATGTATTTCATACTCCAGAGGCAAATGATTATCTAATTCTGAGAATGAACACATGATGTCATGAGGCATACTCTAAGGTATGCACTACCCTACAAAGCACTTTTTTTGTGCAGGATCAGTACAGTAAAGATGTATGTTGTTAATTGAGAAGGCATTGTGTTAGCTTTATTTTATGGCAAATCTTTCCTTTATAAATTTATAAAAAGACTGATCTACTTGCAAAGTTTAGTTCTTTTATGATTCATGATTACTTCATCACTTGAAATACTAGAGCAGACAGGAATTAGAAGGGAGGTAACTAGATTCCTATTTGTCTTTAAAATAATATGCATTGGACACCTGGCAGTCCATAAATACTGTGACACTGTAAGATGGCAAACACAGGCACAATGCAGTGCTTATTCTCAGTTGGAATCCATCTGCACACTACAGTAGTAAGACAAAAGAGGATTGTTAGCACTTTAAGGCACCTTGACGCAGTCATACCACTTGAATGTCTTATTAATTACCCCATCTGTTAAGTGAGAACTTTCTGACATAGGTTGGTACATGCTCTTAAACCCTTTGGTCTGCTTCCTATTGGTTACACATGTGTTTGTATTTGTTCTCAGTAGGCAGAGATTCCAGAGAGAAAATGAACCGCTGCAGATCGATTGCAGTATCAGTCATGCAGAAGACATGGTAATACATGCCACTTCAGTCTGGTTTGCTGTTAACCCCTTGAACACAGAAAAGTAGTGGGTGTGGGGTGGGGAGAGAGAGAAAAATCTGTAAGTTGCCAGAGCCTACTGTGAGAAATAGGATTGGTATCATGACTCCTAAATTACTTATCTCGCTAGAGGGTCTCTGCCTTCTAATAATTCTTTGCAAATTACATTTACACTGCTGCCTGTCTTAGAGTTATGCACTTTAATACATCCAAGCCAGACAGTATTAGGATGATGTGAAAGATTACACTGCTGTGCTGCGTATTCCTGCCCATTCTGCACTGCCTGGATAATTATCTGACAAAATTATGGTGACAATAGCAGTGTCTGAGACCTAGAGTGACAAAAGCCAGAACATTTAAAGAGAAGGCTATGATTCACACCAGCAGGAATTAAAAAAATAAAAAAGGCATATTATTGTTAAGTGTTTGCAGGTGTAAGCCTGTTTCTCAGAATTTTTGGTGGCATTTATGACATTCTTTAGAATTATATTCTAAAATATGATTTTTAAAAATGTTAAGGGAAAATTTGTAGTTTGAATATGTAACCGTAATTCAAGATATTTCAATTTATTGAGGAAGTGGGATTAAAATCAAAATACCAACGTTTTCTGAACTAACAGGTAGAAAAACAGTATTCTTATAATTAAAAAGGATTGGAGGTGTGGTACTTGGCTAGGGTTCTAAACACTTAGTGAAAAAATTCTGAACTTTAAACATGACATCTGTGAATTGCACACATGTATTCATACAATGATGCTTGATGGAGGCAAGTAGGACCTGTTTTCTCAAAAGAAAGGCAGCACACCAGTCTTGTTTTGTTATAGTGCTACAATTGTGTTGACTGCAAAACCTGTTGAAGTCTACACTAAATACAAAGGTCCACATAATCCAGTCATTTTTCATAGAACCATTAAGGTTGGAAAAGAATATTAAGATCATCAAGTCCAGCCATAAACCTGACAATGGCAGGTCCACCACTAAACTATGTCTCTAAGCATCACTTCTACCTGTTTTTTAAATACCTCCAGGGATAGTGAATCAACCACTTCCGTGGTTTGCCCTTTCCAGTGCCTGAATGCTTTCTGTGTGAGAAATGTTTCCCAATATCCAATCTAAACCTTCCTGGGTGTAACTTGAGGTCATCTAATCTCATCCTGTCTCTTGTTACTTGGGAGAAGACACCAATCCCCACATAGGCATTTGTAGAGACTGATAAGGTCTCCCCTCAGTTTCCTTTATAACTTGTGCTTCAGACCCTTCACCAGCTTTGGTGACTTTCTCTGAACTTAATCCAGAAGCTCAATGTTCTTCTTGTCATGAGGGACCCAAAGCTGAACACAGCATTCAAGATGTGACCTCACTGGTGCCAAGTACAGGGGGATGATCACTGCCCTGGTCTGGCTGGCCACACTGTTTCTGACACAAACCAGGATGCCATTGGCCTTCCTGACCACTTGGGCACAGTGCTGGCCCTTGTTCCACTGCTATCAACTAGCACATCCGTCTCCTTTTCTGCCAGACAGCTTTCCAGCCAAGCCTGTAGAGCTGCATGGGGTTATTGTGACCGCAGCACCTGTTCCTTGGGCTTGTTGAACCACATACCTTTAGCCTCACTCCACTGATCCAGTCTGTTCAGATCTCTCTGCAGAGCCTTCCTGTCCTCCAGCAGCACACATCTCCTGCCCAACTTGTTGTCATCTGTGAACTGACTGAGGGTTCACTTGATCTCCTTGTCCAAATCATTGATAAAGACATTAATCAGTAAAGATTCTGGCCCCAGTACAGAGCACGCAGGAACATCACTTGTGACTGGCCACCAACTGGGTGCCACTTGATTCATCACAACTCTTGCCAATCCCAGATGAGCCAGGGCTGATCCTGCCAGTCCAAGATGAGGCTGCACCATCCCCAGGACCCCCCTGCCTTGTGTCCGTGGTGCAGCCTGCAGCTGCATGGCTGCCACTCCTGCAGGCTTTCACTCCTGTCCTAATCTGATTGGTTATCCCACCTGTCTATCCCCAACCCCTAGTTTTGTATTGGTTTTGATCCTTCTGTCTTCCCATTTGCTAGCCCAGCACAGAAGTCACTTCCCCTCCTGGAACCCTTGCCCAGTCTTTTCTCAGTTCCAGTACCTTCCCCTCAGGAACCCATAAAAGCTGTGTGATTGTGCAATAAGCACACGTTTTTGCCACTTACCTCAGGAGTGAACAGAAGCCTCTGTCTCTGCACTCCTTGGCTCCAGAAGACAGGTGGGAACCATTCCCTTCCCCCCAGCATTGCATAATTGGTGCACAATTGGCTTGAACCCAGGTAGAATTCTACTGCTTAGAAATTTCTCCACAATTCCTGGCTCAAGCAAGAGGTGCTGCAGCTTCCTGTGCAGTGCGGCGTTCCACAGCTAAGCCTTCTGGATTTCAACCTACCATGGCAAAGGTGGGCAACAGCTCTACAGTTTCCCTCTCCCTATTTCTCCCATCCCAGCTTTGAAAAAAAAGAAAAAAAAGAAATGGGAGTGCTTTCTTCAAAATGCCATAGAGAATCCTAAAAGTGCCTGAAAACCATAATTTATCTCCACAGCCATCCTATGGTAGACAAACAGTTGCTTAAAGCTCTGATAAAATGGATTTTTGCTAACAAATATGCTGTTCCTTATCAAAGAACTTATGCTGAATGGGACAATCTTGGAAAAAACTCTGTAGAGAGCAACACAAAATAATGATAATCTGGCATCCTAGGCGAAAGTGGCATGGAGAATTATTTTAGACACACTAGCTAAAAATGAAACTAGAAAAATGTATGCATGTGAGGAAGGGACAGAACAGAATTGCAGTTGATGTGCGCAGCGTCAAGTACAGAAGTAGGGAAGGAAAATACATTTCCAACACTCCCATCACACACAAATCAATGCACCCCCAGCGTGTCCCTGATCCAAGATGGTGGCGGCTGCATGGCCAGCCCGTCTCTTCCTCACCCCACACAAAGCACTCAAATTATGCCCTCAGACATTACGTCACAAGGCAGCAGTGCTCATCTCGCTGTGCAGCCTGAGAGTGCTGTGCCTCTTGCATCACCATTAAGCAGCTGCATTTACCCCACTGACCTGTTAGGTGCCACTATCCCTCCCACAGTGGCACCCACTGACGCAGTGCATCCTGCTGCATCGTCATGGGGGGTGTNCCATCCGCTTCCGTCAATGGAAGTTGTCATCAGCTGAGATGGCATCCCCCATAGCCACAGTCTCACCACCCACGGTAATCAAACCTATCCCTACTCTNGTCAAGTACAGAAGTAGGGAAGGAAAATACATTTCCAACACTCCCATCACACACAAATCAATGCACCCCCAGCGTGTCCCTGATCCAAGATGGTGGCGGCTGCATGGCCAGCCCGTCTCTTCCTCACCCCACACAAAGCACTCAAATTATGCCCTCAGACATTACGTCACAAGGCAGCAGTGCTCATCTCGCTGTGCAGCCTGAGAGTGCTGTGCCTCTTGCATCACCATTAAGCAGCTGCATTTACCCCACTGACCTGTTAGGTGCCACTATCCCTCCCACAGTGGCACCCACTGACGCAGTGCATCCTGCTGCATCGTCATGGGGGGTGTTGCTGTGGAGCCCCCTGCACCACCTGGGTACCAGGCATATCCTGTTGCATCACAAGGCAGAGTGGTCCTCTCTGCGGCACCACCCATAAGTGTGATGTACCCTGCTGCCCTACAGGGAGGGGGTTTGCCCTCCACAGTGACCCCGCGTGGTGTTTTTTTCTGTGGTGCCGCCTAGAAATGCTGCCGGTTGCATAATACCACCGAGCAGCAGTTAACCCACTGCCCAGCTAGGTGGAGCTGGCCCCACAACTGTACCACCAAGCTGCAGTTATTNCTCCCCTTATGTTACAGGCATTTTAAAGTCACTTTTCGTGGCATACACATTCATATCAAATGACATTAAAACATTAGCTCCCAAATATTTTACACACATTCAGGCATCACTTTTTGAAGACAAATGGTAGAGACTGATTAGAAAGCAAGCAGAACTTACTTTCTCTATCACTGGTATGCCAGTACTAGACATTTTTAACAGACTATTTGGAGTTGGGCTATGCATTTCCAATTTGGCACAATCAAGAATTCCTTTAAATCAATTGGAAGTATCAAAGAATCTGGCTTTTGAAATTATTCAAACCATCGCTGAAGTGTCTGAAGCCAGCCCATCATACACTCAAGTACAACAGAAACCCACAGAGCCATTCATTGACTTTGCTGAGAGATGGAAAGATGCTATTTCAAAACAAATTAAACACAAGACACACTGTTTTTGAAATTGGCCATTGAACAAGCTAATGGCAATTGTCAACCAATATTAAAAAACCTGAAAGATCCAACTCCAATGGATATAGTCAAAGCCTACAAAAATGTAGGGTCGCATACGTACACAAAATCCCTAACAGCAGAAGCTGTTGCAGTACAGCAGCAACTGAAAGACTGTACCTGCTACCATTGCAAATAGACTGGACACTTCAAAAAAGATGGCCCAGAGCTGAAAAAACCCTGCCTGCAATACCACTCAGTTTATGTCCTCGCCGTTAAAAGGGATTACACTGGGCAAGTAATTGTAGATCACTTTAGGATATAAATAGGAGGCCACTGTTTTGCAAAGCAGTGAAAAAGTTGACCTCAGCCACCAATGAAGAGCACTGCAAGAACAGAAAAGCATTTTGGACCCAAGAATTACAAAAAGGAACCCTCAAAGCCCTCATAGACAGTCTACTCACAGAAAAACTGAAAATGCTAGCCTGCAACTGCATGAAAGCAAAAGACACTTATGGCTAGAACCATGGGTTCATCAGTTCCTGACCCATTGTTTTTTTCATTTTAACACTGACTCTAAAAAGGAAGTCGGCTAAGCCTTTTCTTTTCTTTCACAGGCAAAATATTCAGAACTGTCAATAA
>VWZD01008369.1:9263-41289 GCA_013396695.1 Sakesphorus luctuosus
AAGGTGCTGTGCATCAAGTGCAAATAAGACTATCATTTCCTTCAGAAAGCATAGAAAAAGTGACAGATTTTCCTATTTGTTTGAAAAAAAAAAAATCTCCTTCTGGACACCTCACTAGTGGGAGTTACCTTGGCCAATTTCCTCTGTTTGCCTGAGGAAATTCAAACTTATTTCTCTAAAGAGCAACCAAATATCAGGAAAGAGCTGAAGATTCACTGAGGGACAAAAAGAGGTTTCTGTAATGTCTATGCCAACAAAATTATTAAATATTAATTTGTAAAAATGTAACCAAACTAATTACCAAAATAGTCCTTTGAATGAGGAGGTGGTCTAAACATGCTTAAGAGCTCAGACTACTACAAGAGAGGTATCAAAACAGATGCATCAAAACAGATGACAAAAACACATGGGAAAATATAAGATGCCTAGGTAAATTTTACAGAAAATCCGAGACAAGTTTTTTTTTTATTTTGTTTCTTTTTTAAGTTGCCATACCAGAGTTGGGTGCTACCTTCATTCAGAGTGGAAATAACCCATTTTGGATCTATGCCTATGCTAAAAATCCCAGAACAAATATATGTATTGCACATAGACAAATAACTATTCATTTATACATACTACTATATACAGTATTAAGCCGCAAACAGCAATTGTAAATGGCTCAGAGAGGTAATTCAGTGCCCCTAGGACTATAAGATATCATCTCATATCCTGCATATATTTCGCAATCAAATTTTGACAAATACGCATTAGTCCAAAACACCTAACATTTGTATTTTAATGAACAGATTACATTCAAAAAGTTCCTTCAGTGAAAACAACTCACTGTTACTTCCATATGTTTAAAAACTGCAGAAGCAGTTCATAACAGCAAAACAAAGCATACTAAATCTGTCATATTTCCAGATACTATGAGAACATTCCTGCTGCAATGTCTGACTAAGCAAATATAGACAGATTTGCCCAGACCTTCAGTTTCCACTGAATTCTACTTGTTGAAGAATGCATATCCAACCAATATGTTGTGGTGGAAATTTTTCTGAAGCTTATGGCTTATGGCATACTTCACTTTACAAGAAAGCTTAAAACAATTAGGAGTTGCTCTGCCAACTCCCATTACTTTGAAGAAAATGCCTTCCCTCAAATAGTCCTTTAAGAACCAGGATAAAAGAAAAATAATTAGGCCAAGAATTATCCTCATAATTATATTTTTAGAATAATAAAAACAGTTTCTCAAGGAACTCAGTTACAATACCTTATGCATTTTGCAAAACATAAGGCTATAAAACTAAAGCAACACTACTTACATGGATATAAAAAGTGGCAGCTGCAAAAGGTAATACCATATAGAACCTATTTGGTCTAAAATAAAAATATGGAAAGAGAGACAATGATATTTGTGGACAGCCTGGATTATGTGGGGACGTAACATCTGGGCCAGGCAGGCACAGGGGGAAACAGCAGTGCCTATCAATCCTTCTCCCAAACTTGTTAGCACCCCTGTCTCCACTGCATCTCTGCTGTTCAGCAGGCATCACTGGCTACATGTATATGCCCTGGGAAGGAAGGCTGGAACTGACATACAGATCCCAGATTTGACCTCTTGAGAGATTTCAACCACATCTAAAGACAACCTACTTTGAGAAGCTGCCTGACACTATTGAGGAAATTGGTGATGGAGAAGACAAAAGGAGGTTTTTTCAAGTTATAAAGAACAATCTGCACTCAGTGGAAAAACTGAGCTAAGATCTAAAAGTACCTCCACAGAACACTGTATTCCCTGAAATGTTTTACCTATTTTTCTATACTAATACATTTAAAAAGCTAAATATGTAGAAAATTTCTTTAGCCTGGGCTTTTATTGTCCCTCTCCATCTCATAAAACCTCTCATGTGAACACAGGTTGCAGAAGAGAAGGCTTTGGGGAGGCCTTATAGCACCTTCTAATACTAAAAGTGGCTTACAAGAAAGCTGGGGAGGGACTTGTTACAAGGGCAGGCAGAGATAGGACAAGGTGTAATGGCTTTAAACTGAACAAGGATAGCTTTAGATTAGATATTAGAAAGAAGTTCTATATAGTGAGCATGGTGAGGCACTGTAACAGCTTGCCCACAGAAGCTGTGGTTCCATTCCTGAAGTGTTCAAGGCCAGGCTGACTGCGGCTCTGAGCATCATGGTCTAGTGGAAGCTTTCCTTGCCCATGGAAGATGATCTTTCAACTCAAACCATTAGATGATACTGTTTTTCTGAATCTGAACACTAGTTTATCTTTCTTAATAGACCACAAAAAATCCTATGACAGAACAGCAAGCACACATAAAAAGACACATTTGAACAAATGACAATCGCTGAACTAGAAAAAAAGTTACTAGGAATCTTAACTGCAAAGAGTTGGAAGCCACAAAAACATTAAAGATCTGGCAACTTTATTTAGATAAAGAAATTAGTTTTCACGAAAACTACATTTTTCAAGAGAGTTTTCAGGATGACACTGATTATTTTCACTAAAGGATTAACAGTTATGAAGAAACCAAAACATTAAAATTAGTTTCCAATTTTTAGAGGTACTAAAAATCTCACTTTATTCATAGTTAACAGAGTAGTCTGGAATTTTATTCTTCTGTTACTGCACAGAATATTACAAAACTGACAGTAAAGCAAATACTATTTTTCATAGCATTATTATGACCACGGGTGGATTTCTTTGCAGTTACCCAGTGTATCACACAGATATGTGTGATTTAACACCACTAAAGAATGCATATATATTACTTCTCTTTCTACTGTACACCAATGGCATAAAGCAAAGCTCTTGCTTCCCACTCTACAGTTTCTTTTGAATCCCAGATTCTTAGAATATGAAGGAAAAAAAAAGGGACATCAGTCTGTGCTCAATATGCTTTTAAAAATCTCCAATAACTATGATAAGAGTTCTGTTTCTTCTCAAGCACTCATTGATAAGTGCATTACACCAATCTAGTGCTAGTTCATATAGAGTGAGTCTTTCAGTCTCAAGTAAAAAAAAAAGAACTGAAGGGCTGCTTTCCAAGTAGCAGTTAGGACAATGCTTGGCAAAAAAGCAGAAAATTTTGTGTGTCTTCTAATTTTGTAACACACATATACAGACCAACACTTAACTAAAACCACAGGTCTTGCTCAGGTCTCTATCTTCTGATTATGGCTATGATGATGTCTTAAAATACCTGATTCTGACCCAAGCAGCAGAATGGCTTCTACCACATTGTACAAGGGAGAGAAAGAAGTTGAACTCCATCTACAAATACTATGCATATTTGACTTTTCCCTTTTTCCTACAGCAGTTTAGCTGTGCAATTTTATAATTTTCTTTTCTGCTTTACTGATGCACACAGAAATATAAGATCAAGAAAAAAATCCAAGGATGCTATTTTAAGGTCTATGCATATGCATGTATGTTCTGTGCCAACACACAGAACTCTACATGGCATGGACATCACAAGTTGTTATATCCTGATACTGAGAATACACAAAACATGGCTCCCCAGTGAGAAACAGGATATATACAAGTAAAGCAGAGTTTTGCATTCTTTATTTTATTGTAAAGAAAACTATATAGAAGTCTTAACTCTGCTACATAATATTTTAACTTCTACCATACTAAAACACCTGAAGAGAACCAATAATTTAGTAAGAAAATGGCAGCTTTTGACTCAAGATCCACCCTAACAAACTGCAACAGAAGAGATCTAACTGTCTCCTATATTTTCCTAGCTGGTATAAACACAACAACCAGTTCTACTGGATGAGATATAGAAAGAAGGAAAAGAAGCTGTATCACTCCACTTTCTTTCTCTTCACAAGACACCAAAAAAGCAACTTACTACTAGTCTCCTGACAAAAGACTTGATATTGTGGATGGGGTAGGGCAAGGATGGGTAGAATAATAACTCCTTTTATTCCTCCTCACCACACTGGTCACATAAATGGGAACAAGACATGATCTAGTGTTTGAAAAGAATTTCCATCCATAAATTCTTTTAAAATACCACATTCTCTTTGGTCTTTTCTTCTTTTAGATTTGAACAAAGTATTTCAACATAAGTCACTGTTTTCATTATCCTGAAAAAGAGAATGGAAGGAAGAAGAAAGAAAATGAAAAAGAAAAAAGGATAAATCATTCACTTCAAGACACTTCCACGAAATATGGTTTTTACTTATTAAAGAGAAAATTTCAGAGATAATGGAAAGAGAATTATGTTGAAATGTAATTTTCAATTAATTACTTTTTTAATTATGTTGCCTGATTCCAAAATGGTACCAAAAATGTAGAACTTGTATCACTGACAGTAATAGCTCTGAGTTATTCTTTGGGTTTGGGTAAGTTCCCTTAACTCATTATTTCTTTTTAAATAACTTGTATTGACCCAATGTTTGAAAAAAGAACTATTGAAAAAAGGAGTAGATGTTACAAGGCCTCAGTTCACACATATTACTATGGCAACAATCGCGTACACTAATGCTAGTGCATTAATGCTTAGCTGTGAAAAGCAATATTAAAGCATCACCACAAAAGTCAAAGTCTTGAAGATTCATTTATTTTGATATTTCAAAACCTGTCTTTTGCCAAAATATGCAGGGAAAAAAATAGCAGAGACCAGATAGAGAGGGTTCATAAGCTAAAACCCACGAATTACGTAAGAATGCATAAGTTTTTGGTGTTTAAAATTTATTTCTAACTTTCATAGGGTAGAAATTCAAATAAAATTTGGAATTCCTCATGAAGATTTGCTTTGTGCAACAGGGTAAATTTTGATTTAAATTGAAAGTCCTTAGCATTTTCTGATCTAAGCACTAGATTTATTATAATTTTTACATAATTAATTCTGAAAATTCTGGTAACCAAATAAAACTATTTCTTAGTTAAAGCCACCTCCAAATTCTCATCTACTGTTATGAATGTTTACAGACAACAAAAGAAAAATAATCACATGCTCTAACAGGCTGCTCCTACTAAATACTCCATACGGCCAAATAATATTTGAATATTACCAATACACAGACACATACTACTGCCAAAATTTTCCTTCAGCTCTTCAAAGAATCAAATTAAAAAAAACAACAAACCAACACAACATCAGAAATGGAGATGGGAAAACTTTTATGTAATAACTAGATTTTTAAGCATAACCTTACACTACATCCTCATGTTATTAAAACAAATTGATTCTAATTATTGAAATAGATATGGAATGTATACACCAACCCCTGCAGTCTTGTCCCAGTTTTACATACAGGTTGAAAAAACCAAACCCCTTTATTACCAGCAGTTTCTCTTTGTACATGACTCTATATGTGCGTAAGTTTGTATATCCATAAATACTACTACATATCTTTTACTAAATATGCTATGTTTACTATTAAAGGTGTTGGACTTTATTTTAAGAAGAAAGAGTGTTAAGGCACATACTTAGAAGGATCTTGTAGGAGCTTACCATCCAGGGTCTATTTAAAAATTACAATTAATACAGGAAAAATGGAGTAGGTGGCATGGTTAAGACTAAAACTAAAAAAAATAACAAAGTGAATGGACCCCTGAAAAAAGTCAGTTATGACAAAGAGTTCTGGTTGAAACACAATCTTCTGCTTGTGAAGATTGTGTAAAAACCTACTTACAAACATATCTGAATTGTCTTTTCATAATGTGGCTAAAATTAAGAAAAATAATTTTTCTATACAACTTCTATATCAGTAGTTTCCTTACATATTTTACCTGTAACGACCTTCTCTGGCCATTGCAAACTTTTATGGAGGTTATTTTGGCTACATTTATTAAAACTAATTGCTGCAACACTTTTAATAAGAAACCAGACATTGTCCATCTCTGGCTCTTTAAAGTTTTGAAGCATACAAATTGACACACTTTCACTTCACAAATGAACAGTTAGCTGATATTTAACACAACCTGAGCCTAACCAAATGTAACTTTCACTTGGAATAATCACTTATACCAACAGAAAAAGGTTTAAAATGTCCCATTCCATTTGTCAGCGTTACATCCATTTTACACTGAGTAAATTTACAGATTTTAATAGAAGAGTAGCTATGCTCATTAAACTAAACTTCAGTTTCCTCTCATCAGAATTTAAAAGTATCACTTAAAAAGAGGTAAAGATATGAGCAGTGGCATCTGCTCAGTTATATAAGTATATATTCATATATATCAATACCTACACTGCACAAGAGGACTTCAAGAGATTTCCATTTTTAATTTCTGCAATAAATTATGATTAAAACTATTTCTTCTGCATTTTGTTTCTCTATGTGGTTTCATAAATATTATCTAGATGCCACCATGGAGGAATCAATTGTAACTGAGCCATCATCATAAAAACCAACCTTGGAAGACAACATATTGCTCTTCAGAATTAAAATGATTTTAAAAACCCACCAAAACCCAAGGACCAATAACAAAAAAGCCCAGTCACAACTAAATACTCTGTGCAAAATTCTTTAAACTCTCTTTCCTAACACATAACATGTAAATGAAAGCAGTACGAGGCTCATAAAGCTTAAACACAAGGTACTGTGCAATAAAAGAAAAAAAGTAGAGGAATAAAAAAGAGAAAGCTAAGATAGATATCAAGGAGGGAGATTAGCACTGTTAGTATAGACTAAGAAAAGAAGACAGAGAGATCACTAAAGATCATAAATAATGTTCAAAATTGAACAGTTCTGCAGCAGGAATTGACTATCTGAAACATTTTACACCTCAATGCCCTCGATGCACTCTGCAGAAAGCAGGCTCACAGCCAGACTGCCAGCATCTTTGCCTGGCAGGCTTCCCAGCTGTCTAGGTATCCAGGAAGCTTTCCCCAGAAATTTTGCCCAGAGCATCAGAAAAACACTGAGTTCCCAGTGTCTGAAACACAGAGTTTTCACTGGTGATGCTCACAAGATACTACATTTTTCTCTTTTGTACTTAGAAAGATAACTCCAGCTCCTTAAATGTGAGGGACAGGCTTTTCCTTTTTAATACACATGCTATCATTCTGCACATCCTACTGATCCTTCTGTAAACTAATTCCAGTTTGAGTTCACTTTGTCCCATAACTAAAGCAGAAAGATGTGGGTTTTACAGTACCTTTCTTACAGAAAATTAAATCTTCCTATCTGTAGTATGAAGACTTCACTTTGTATATTATAATAAGCAAGGTATTTACAGTAAATTTGTATTTTCTGTCACATCAAAGAATATCGCTGAGGGAAAGAGCATAAAAAGTCCTTTCAAATGATATTTCTATGTGCTTGAAATTTTAACTAGTTTTCCGCTTATGTCAATGGGGCTAAGACACTACCCTTTTTTACAAATTTTGTCCTGTTCTCAGCCCACCATGGCCACGGGAACACTATTACAACATCCCAGTAACATACTTCTCCTCTTCATAACCAAACCACAACGATGCATTCATCTCAGGATCAACAACATATATATCAATTTATCTAAAAATGCCACTCATGTCAGAGTGCACCACACTGTACTCTGTATGAGTGCATTCCATTCCATTTACTATAGCACACAACATTATCAAGCTTTTCCAGTGTAGTATCCAGAATTTCTCAATTTGAGCAACAATTTCCAAATTTGGTTTAGTGTTTTAATTCTATTAGTATTCATCTACTCAGCTGACAAAGTTATTAGCTAAATATAGATGAGCTTAGTCTCAAGACTGGTCATAGACACTCTGCTTTAACCTGAAAACCTTCTATTTCAAGATCCACTCAAGTCACTCTGTAAGCTTACTAAAAAGAAGTAACTTTGTTCATCTGAAGAAAACTGAGTCCTTTTGTGAATGGGGAGGGAGTACTGCTCTTAGTAATACACCTCCAAAAGCTAAACTGGCCTCTTGACCCCAGAAAGTGAAGGTTTCCTACAAAAATAATCCTTTCATTCTCTTGACTTTTTCACTGATCTCATGTGCTGGCTGCCTCTTTCCAGAACAGCAGAGCAGGGATTTTATAACACCTCTATACTACAAAGAAAGAATAGCGAGGTCACAAAAAAATTTGTTAATTTGCTTAGTCCTTTTTCCCCAGCTTTTTTTTTCTTTTTTTTTTTTTTCATTTTACCTTTATACCTGGTTTTAGGCTACTGAAGCTTGTCAGGAGTAGACTCTTAGGCTGATGATCAGCTCTTTAACTATTTCTCTTGCAATTGCTGTGAAGTCGCATTTACTGTAAAGTCACAATCGTTTGAAGCACACTATAAGCCTTATTCAAATTATTAAATCTGCAATTTTAAGCCTGCTACATATAAATGGTATTATATGGTTATAGGATCTGTATTTAATTTTTTTTCCCATGATTCTTCTTGTCATTTCAGAATAATAAAAAATATTACAAGATCTCACAGTAAGCATAAATTTCTATGACAAGTATGGAACAAGTCAATTACTTGCTCCTATTTCTCATATTCACCTTAATTATTGTTAGCAAAATTGTGTACTGTGAATGATAAAAATGAAATTCATCCAGTGAAAAAGTCTGCCACCAGGAGTGCACTCAGTTCTCATCTTTAAATATTGATCTTACAGAATATCCACATGCAGTATTTATTAACAAGTCTATTTCAATGAAAGCCTGCAAAATAAAAGATATGGAACTATGCATAAAAAAAATCAAATTAGGATTACTTACTTGGTTAAGTATATCTTGTTTCTGTAAGGCATGCAAGGAAAGAAAGAACACACATACATTAGTGCAGTGTCATAACACTAAAACTCTTTTTATAAAAGAAATACTTTTGGTGAAAGGTTAGTGATTTAGATGAACAGGTTTAAGACATTAGATAAAATGTCCCATTTTTTGCATTAGCACATAAGTCAAGAAAATGGATTGAAGTCAGCATGCTAGTCTTAATTAGACAGTACAAGCAATTTATTTTTAAACATGCAGTGACAGATAACCGGGGCGGGGGGGAAGGGTAAATATGTTTGTCTTTCCTACCTATGTAGGAAACAAACATACTTAAAACAAACAAACAAACTTTAAAAATTGTTACAAAGAAGAGCTGTTAGTGAAAAACGTTATCAAAAGTGAATACAATGCTAAACTCCATAAATTTCAAAACAAAAAAGAAGACAACAGAGAAAGTGGTGACATCCAGGGAGTTCTGGAGAAGCTTGAGAATGGGTCCACAACAACCTAATGAGGTTCAGCAAGTCCAAGTACAAGGAGCTACCCGTGGGACAGGACAATCCCAAATATGAATGTAGACTGGGAGAGTTCACTGACAGCAGCTGTGTAGAGAAGGACCAGGGAGTTCTGGAGTAAGAAAAGCTGGACATGAGCCATCACTCTGCGCTTGCAGCCCTGAAGGCCAGCTGCATCCTGGGCTGCATCCACAGAGGCATAGCCAGTAGGTTGAGGCAGGTGATTCTGTCCCTCTACTCTGCCCTTGCAAGATCGCACATGAAAGTGATGCATTCAGCTCTGGAGTCAGCACAGGAAAGGCATGGATCTACTACAGTGGGTCCAGAGGAGGCCATTAAGATGATCAGAGGAATGGAGTACCTCTCATAAGAAGACAGACTGAGAGAGTTGGGGTTGTTCAGCCTGGATAAGGCTCCAGGGAGATGTCATTATGGTCTTTCAGTACCTAAAGTGGACTTATAAAAAAGAGTGAGGGGGGACTTTTTACATGAGCAAATAGTGATAGGACAAGGAGAAACAGATATGAATTAAAATAGGAGAAATTTAGATTAGCTGTTAGGAAGGAATTCTTTACTCAGAAGGTATTGAGGCACTGGAACAGGCTGCCCAAAGAAGTTGTGGATGTCTCATCCCTGGAAGTGTTCTAGGACAGGTTGGATGGGGTCTTGAGCAACCTGATCTACTAGGTGGAATCCCTGCTAATGGTGAGGGGGTTGGAAGTAGATGATCTTCAAGGTCCCTTCCAATTCAACCCAGCCCATTCCGTGATTCTAAGACAAAAGCATTAGCAACAAAAAGAGGGCTAAGGAGACTCTCCAACCTTTACTGGACACCAGGGGAATCATGTTAATAAAATATGAGAAAAAGGCATAAGTACTAATGACTTCTTGTCCTGGTCTTTTATAGCAAACCCAGTTGTTCTTGTGGTACCAAGAGCTAGAAAATAGGGATGGGGAGCAGAACAAATCCTCCATAATCCAAAGTGAAATTGTTGTCCACGTCACTTAAGACGTGTGAGTTTATAGTCAGTCAGATAGGATCCACCCAAGAGCACTGAGATCTGGTGCAAGGGCTTACTGAGCCACTTTCCATCATTTACTAGCAGTCCTGGCTAACTAGGGAGGTACCGTTTGACTGGAGGTTGGCAAATGTGACATCCGTCTACAGAAGGGCTCGAAGGAGGATTCAGGTAATTGCAGACCTGTCATCCTGACCTAGGTGCCATCACAAGGCATATACAGGAGAACCAGAGGATCAGGCCAGGCCAGGCCAGCATGGGTTTTGGAAAGACAGGCCCTGCTTGACCAACCTAAACTCCTTCTGTAACAAAGTGACCTGCTTAGTAGATGAGGGAAAGGCTGTGGATGTAGTCTTCTTGGATTTCCATAGAATCTTTATCAATAAGCTTGGAAAAGGCCTCTAAAGTCTTTAGTATGACCTTTGGCACTGCATTCTCCTGGAAAAACTGTCTGCTCGTGGCTTGGACAGGTGCACTCTTTGCTGGGTAACAAACTGGTCAGATGGCTGCGCCCAGAGAGTGGTGGTCAATATAGTTATATCCAGTCGGTGGCCAGTTATGAGGAGTGTTTCCCATGACTTGGTGTAGATGCCTGTCCTGTTCAATATCTTTATCAATGATCTGGACATGGGTATGAAGTGCATCTCAGTCAGTCTGAAGATGATGCCCAGCTGGGCAGGAGTTTTCATTTCCTATTTGTGGGTGGGAAGGCTCTGCAGAGGTATCTGGACAGGATGGATCAATGGGCCGAGAACAAAGGTATGAGGTTCAACAAAGCCAAGTGCCAGGTCCTGCAACTGGGTCACAACAAACTCACACATGCAGCACTAAAGGCTTGGGGGAGAGTGGCTGGAAAGCTTCCCAGTGGAAAAGGGCCTTGGGTTGCTGGACGACAGCAGCTGAACATGAGGCAGCATGTGCCCAGGTGGCTAAGAGTGCCAACAGCATCTCTGGTAAACAAATTATGATGCAAAGAGGATGACAACACTAGAACTACAAGCACACAATGTTCTGTACTTACTGACCATTTAGATACCATCTTTAGCTCTGTCTGCTTTCCTAATTCTTATTAACCTATTCAATGCTTCCCTCAAAGTGAAATGGCTGAAATTAATTAATACAAACAAATCTCAAATGATGAAAAAAAATATTGTATGTCACAGCTTTCCAACACACTGGTCTTAACCTACCTATGCATCTTATATCAGGTATAAAATCCACTCTTAATTCCCTATTTGATATTGACTTAGTGAAGAAGGTGAAAGTGAATAGGTTCAGTAGCATTTGCAGAAATTTTAGTCATCTCTCTTACATTGAAAGCAGAGAGTAAAAGCCCCATAAATAAGCTCCCTGTAATAGACATTTTCTGATATTCAGGTACATCATTTGCCCTAAGCCCAAAATCCACTCCCTTGACAAGACATAAAATAATGTAAAAAATCCCACAGGTTACTTCAGGCAACAAGTTTCAAATACCAATAGCTTTTCTTTTCCTATTTTCACTCCATTTGATCAGTTTGTGATAAAAACCTGCAGTATAGAAGCAATGGAGTGAAATAAATTCCTGAACCCTTTAAACAGAGAGGTGCTTGAATCAGGAAGTTCCTAAGGCTTTTTCTTAAGTACATAAATATATTGCTCTGCTGAATTTGCCATAGCTTTCTGTCCCATGTTTATTGGTAAAAAACTGGCATGATTCTTTGGTAGACTTAACCCCCACACCCCACACCCCCACACACACTTAAGAGTGCTTATAAAATAAAAATCTAGGAGATTAATCTAGGAGGTAAAATCGAAATGTGATGCCATCCTCTACAAAACACAACAATAAAACAGAAGTGCTGTCTATAATATGTGGAAATAAATAGCTGTGCTATGACTGATCTCAGCTGGATCAGTCAATTTTTGTCATCTCATTTACAGATAAGAATTATTATTTACTTCCAATCCATGGAGTCCACATCCAAGCACATAAAATCAACTTGCAAATCATTCTGTAGAGAGTTTATCCACACAGCAGGCTGAATGCATGCCAAAAATACAGACACACCTGTGCAGAGGCAGTTCTCTTGTCTGAACAGAATATTCAGCCAGTGGCAGAGGAAATTTGAGTCACTTTGCTTCCAATTCAGCAGCTTATGGCATGAAACTTGAGCTAACAAATCCTACTAGATCCAACGTAGCTTTGTTGCTAGCTGTGTTTTCCTTATGTTGTACTCCCTGAAGTCTAAGTGCTAAGTGGCAAAGTATAAAAGCTGTTAGGCTTAGCCTAGGTCCAACATTGACCCAGTAGTGGTGAATAGCTTGATCCCTGCTGAAGACAATGAAGTCACCACATGGTGCCTGACTTGCATTCCTTACTCCCCTTCCTTCCTTCTATCTTGCTTACTGCCGTGAATGTTCTTCTGCTCTGTAATCCCTGGATGTTTCAGTACACTGGTAGGATTCTGAAAATGAATAGCTGTGAAATCAAGACCTGGGAGACACTATGCAGAGCCACAGACTCATCTCAAGACCAACTGTGTTGATTCATTTCAGCTTTGCAAAAATTTTGCCACTTCACCTGGCTTCAAGTCACAGCAGTTGTCCTGGGTGCCCACACTGACCACATTTAGCCATGATTCAACAACCACACACCCTCAAACTGGAAGAATGACTTTGTTAAAAGAGACTAATTGTATCACTTTAAATAATTATGTTTATATGCAATGGATAATTTGATAGCATGCTACCTACATGGCAACATACTATTTAAATATGCATAAAATGCACAGCTATTTTTCACTTTTAGAGAGAACACAAAACTGAAAACATTGTATGATGACTGAAAGTAAGTGAAGAATCAGAAGAAAAAACATGAATAATATATAAAGACCATTCTATCACATACACTAAAAGCATAAAGAAAATTGCAGAAGTTAAAAGGAAAATAATAATAATTTTGAAAAAGCAAGCATGAAGTTTAGAAATCAACAGTTCACATTTTTCCTGAAAAAAAAAAAAAAAACAAACCCAAATTGTGCCTACATTCTAATAAAAACAATTAGAGAGTTCCTAAAGCCTTTTACATTGCAGAGTACAGTAGATGATCACAGCATTCCCACTCGTTTATATTCTATGATTGTATTGAAATAAAACATGGAAATTTAAGGCAATTATTTACAGGATCAACTTATATTCTTCTACTGAATTACAATTTTTTTTCCTTAGAAAGTGACTAAAGGGACCACCACTATGCTTTGTCAAGTTCAAAGTGTCAAATAATTTTTCAATACTTAATGAGTTACAACTATCTTAGTTGACAGTAATTCTTGTCTTTGACAACTTGAAATGTAGGATCAATAATCTTCATAATGGTTAGCACATTTTTCCATCCTGAATTTCACATCATGAGAGCACAGTTTAGAAACATTACTATTAGAAACATAACTGAAACAGTTTTTTAATTTAGTTACACTCTGAATCGTGCTATTAGGATGTGCCAAGCAAATACAAACTTCACATGAGGATAAGAAAGGAAAACAATGAGGCTTTTTCTACCAGCCAAACCAGGATACTTTGTCTAGTGAAGAATCTACATGAACACACACACTTTTTCTCTTCAGCTCACTTCTTTGTTTCATAACATCAGAAAATCCCACTACCAGAAACAACATAAGGGAAATAGAATTATAAAGAAATCTTAACAGATTTTACTTTTCTACCTTTTGAAATTATGCCTAACATTTCAAGTCTTCAAAAAGATTTGGAAAGCATATTAATCTTATCATAAGGTGGGGGTGTTTTGGGTTCGGTTTGTTTGTTTGGGGAGGGAGCAGGTCTGTGTGCTGATTTTGGCTGAGATAGTTAATTGCCTTCACAGTAGTTTGTATGGGGCTGTGCTGTGGATTTGTGCTGAAAAGAGTGCTGATAATACGGAGATGTTTTAGTTTTCTGCTCCTTACCTCACCCACCAGTGAAGTGGCTGGGGATACACCAGAAGTTGGGAGGGGGCACAACTGAGACAGCTGACCCCAGCTGGCTAAAGGGATACTCCATATCATATGTCATCCTGGTCACTACATAAAGCTGGGAGAATGAGAAAGAAGGGGGAACCACTCTGGGTGATGTTGTTTGTCTTCCCAAGGTACCATTATTTGTGAAAGCCCTGCTTTACTTTACAAGGCTGAACACTTGCCTGCACATGGGAAGCGGTGAATGAATTTCTTTCTTTGCCTGTGTGCACAGATTTTGCTTTGCCTATTAGACCATTTATTTTGATTTTCTCTCCACTCCACAGGGGAGGATGGAGTGAGCAAGTGGTTGTGTGGAGCTTAGCTGGGTCAAACCACAGACAGTTTGTTTATTTGTTTAAATCTTAAGGATGGGGGGGGGAAGGAGGGGGGAAGTGAGTTTATGTAAATTATTAAGCTGGTCTGTCTAATGTGATATCCACACACTTGCAGTTCTTAAAAATACTCATATGTTTTTCAAAAAGTTTCAAATAGCCCAAACAGCCAATTTATAAATCATTTTCTATTTCAAATGCTTAGATTGGCTACATTTGCAAATTCTCCCCACCATTTATGATCATTAAAAAAGAAAAAGAATTACCCCTTCAGGATTGTATTTTGCTAACACACCACTGCCATGGAATTCTTCTAAGACATCCTTAATTTTCTTGGTGGAATCTGGATGAAGAATAAAGAGAGAGAAAATGAAAATACAGAAAACTGATTTACATAATATGAACTGTAATTAAAGAATCAGCAATCAAAACTGCTAATAGCTTTTCTCAATGCACATTAGTAATTTTCTTTAGCTGTATGAGAGAGTTGTGAGCACAAAGAAAATGAGAACAATGCTATACCCTCTCACCAAACATTGCAAAAACCAGCAAATAAATACAAAATGCTCAGAAACACTCTTTGATCCAATCCTTAACTATTAAGTGGGATATTTCTAAAGGAGTTGTTTGCAGGAGTATTTCAAGTCACTTTTCTTGTCCTTGAAACCTGAACCACCTACAAAACATGGTTATTCCCATCAGTGCTACTAAATCTCCTTTGGCAGAACTGCCAGTGAGTAGAGGAACTGTCAGAGGAGCCAGACAACATCAAGAGAAAGGAGAACCTTGCAGAAAAAAAAATCTTCAGTGGTCACATCCCAGAAAACAAATGTTGCTTTCTAAGCCTCAATTTTTGCAGACCTCTAAGATATTCTAACAACTGTTAGCCACAGTAACTTTTGGATATCTTTTTTTCTGAAAGAATTGTGATAATTCCGGCAGTCAGAGGCATGTAGATACAACTTTTCCAACTACTTTTAACAGTCTATCTGCAAAATAACAAAGAAGTTATTTCAGTAAGTAACCACTACATAAAACCCTTAGACTCAGATTCACCTGGAATTCATCATGTACATAACCATCTTTTCCACCTTAAATATCTCAGCAATACAATAAAAATAATTGTAACTCAATTCTTTTTTTCTTTAAAATACAGTAGTTGTGTATCCAATGGCCAAGTGGCCACAACACTGAAATAAACCATGAACTAGTAATGAGTAGCAGATGCAATGAAGAGAACAGGCAAACTTAGTATCTGCACTTTTATTTCTACAAAGAAAACTGGAAGGAAAGGAGATAAGCAAAAATCATTTAGACACTTAATATTATAACTGTTAGGGCCTTACCTCCTTTTTGTTAATAATATAAATAAAATATAGCATTGTAATAGTTCTTAGAATTTAAAGAAATCCAGCATCTTAAACTTGACTTTAAATATACATTTAGCAAATCGTGGAAGGAGACAATGTAATGCAAAGGATTTGAAAAGTAGATGTGTAACAGTTCATAACATCTATAAAAAGGACATAACGCTAAAATTCAGTATTAAGAGGTGCTGGAAGATTTGTTTCCCTCCCACTCACATACATAGTTTAGGCAGTAATAAAAATGGCTTTTCCCAATGTTTGTCATTTATCAAATTTTCTTAAATAAAAACACCTGAGACTATGTGTGGCCTCCGTGAAAAGGTTTATTTTCACTAACTGGATGCATTTCAGTGTTACTGTCAACTGTAAGCAATGGAGTTTAGTGGGTCTCATGGGCAGTCACAGCAAATATTTATTTGATAAAGCCATCTATAGTCTTACTGCTGTGTCATTTGAAATACAGCAAATAATTATAACTTTATGTGAAAAAGAACTAAGGAACTACAGAAGAAATACATGGCTCAAGAAATAAAATTTATTATGAGCTGTAGTTAGAATCTGGTGGATTAGACACTGATTCAGACAAGCACACAAACTGATGACTGACAAAAATTTAATTTTTATTTGGTTTCAAGTCCTTTAATATGTTTTTCAGTATTCATACACCCAGTTATATGTAAAAATCATTGCATCTTATGATAATGAAGTCAGTAACTGTGAAAATAGCAGTGTGAGATGAGCAGATGTATGACAGAAGTGACTGAATTTCATCCCAAAAAAAGGATTTTTCTGAACTTTGGAGGAAAGAGGTTAAACACACATCAAATAAAAAGACAGCATGGTCTCTCATACTTTTATTATCCAAAGGAAAACAACAAAACAAAACATGAATAAAATAAAAATGGACCACTATTACAGAGGTTTTAAAACAGTGTTTTGAGGTTTTCTTCCAGCAACGGCCATGTTTCTTTCATTTCATATTTTGGAAGATGGTCAATCAGTATTATGTCTATGTAACCGTAATTAAAAGTAAAACCTGTGTGATGTTACTTATTGATAAGAAATTAAATTCTTGCTTTCCATTTTTTCATACTTTTCTTAGTCAAGTACCAAGACAGCCAATATGCTTTATCACAGCAACAAGACTACTACTAATCCTTTTCATGCATGAGCTTAGAACAGTCATATCCAAAAAGTACAGCTAGTTTCATGTTTGAAATAACTCTCAAGGAAAGAAAACTCTATGGATATAAATTTTGCTTTAGTTGTCCAGTAAAACTTTTCAAGAGATTTCCACATTCTGGTCAGAGGCTGTAATTATTTTGAGTACACAGCCAAGCAGAATATTTTTTTTCAATCTTTTGTTCACAGTCATTCAATCATTTTTTCAGTTCATGTGACAATATCCAAGATAGAATAGAGATCTTTCAAAAGGCTCAAAACGACACATCGATATTTTAAGTCAAACGCCAACACACAATCTTCTGCATGTGTACTCTTCAACAGTGCTGACAATCCTCAGAAAAATGAAATCTCCTTCCTCACCCTCAACAGGCAAACTAGTACTAGGAACATGTTCCATCTTTCATAAGCTGATCTAGAGACATGAAGAATAGGATAATTTTCAAGTTTCACTCTTATTTGGAGATCAAATTTAAAAAAGAAAAAAAACAACCAACCAATGAAAAAAAAAACAAGAGACAGTGTCTTAGAACGCTCTATCCAGTAGAAATAAGAAACTACAAAAAAAGGCATTAAGTCTAGTTTAAAAAAAAAGTCAAATACATGCTTTCCATCAAAAAATAAACAAAAAATTCCAGAAAATATACACAGACGTAACTAGAAATTTTGCTAAGGATTTTTTTTCTAAATAGGAAACAACAACAATGCTATGGATTCCATTACAGTTGTCTGATCCAAATCATCTACATAATCACTGGAAAATGGTGATGTAAACACAACTATCACACCAGAACCTTTGTTACCTAAAAGTACAAATGTTCAGCATAGCTTAACACTTCAGAGCAATCTCAGCAAATTCATAATCACCACTCATGTTAAAACACTGTTATGGTCCTAAATTCTGTTTGATTACTCTTACCTGTTTTTTAAATAGAGAACAAATTCTGTCATTGTCTAAGTCTGTATTCCAAGCTCTCCTCAAGTAAGATAATTTCTAAATACATGTAGATATAGTACATAGCCTGTCATGGCAGTGCTTAAATGCCACATTATCTGCTGGCACAGTAGAAATTCTATGTAGCTTTACATATACAGTTTGTTTCATGAAGAATTTGTCTTTTCTTTGTTTTCAGTTTTGTTATTTTTTTACAACCCACTAAGGCAGGGCTTTAGCCATTCAATCAAAATACGGAAGACCTTCAATTCTCTCCCCTGCCTGAAAGATTTAAACTCTTACTGTTCAATCCATCTTCTGTTGCAATTTCCATTTAGTCAAGAAGGTGGAAGAAAAGAAAAAGGGAAACTGTGGACCAGGAATCAGAGTTTGCCTTGGATAGGGAGAGGTGTCATTTTCTATCTCATGCGTCACGGAGGCACAGCGTGGAAGACTGCTAACTGAGAAGCAATTACTAGTCCATGGGAGAAAAGTAGCTGGATTCTACAGAGTGCTGCAGAAATTCTATTTTAAAATAAAGGCTCCAAAGCAATAGAGATATAGATGAAACTTGGCAAATGCATTGTTTTAGAATAAAGGCAAAACAGTTAAAGCAATGACACTAGAAATAGGAAACCTGCATATATAACAGCAAAAGTATCAAAGTATCTTATTTTTCCTTAACTATCTTTCAGCCCTAAGATACTTTTTATAACTGAAGACAAATTTACATACTAAGTTAAAAACAGCTTGAGATTTAGCCCACATTAAAAATTATTATTCATTTTTTAAAGTGACTCAACTTCAAATGAAGAAAATTGAGCACTCAGTTTACTGAAATTTGGTGTACCATTTCTCCCATAATCAGAAAACACAAAACAGAAGGAAAGCTTGCCCAGATCACACATTTTGTCTACATTTTCTTCCCATCCCATCATCCCATAAAAATCCTTAGAAAGTTTTTTTTCTTAAAAAAACCCTAAAAACTTGACAATTTACATAAAACTCAGTATAAATCACATGTACATACACAGAACTGTTTTCCAATTTAAAGGGAAATAAGCACTAAAATCCAATTGTATTATGAATAATTCCTTTATTATTCTCAACAGCAGTGCATAACAACCTGCACATTTATTGGACCATATCTAATTTTTACACCTACAATAAAAAGTAAAGTAATAACCACTTTCTACCTCTATATTCCTTTTGTAAACTGAATACAATATGAAAAATATCACAGGCATATACAATCCTACCATGGTCAAGTTCAGAATCTACATAGAAAAGCTCCACAGAAATTTTCTATGTATCTTATTATGACTTAGGAAAACAAAAGGTCCAACCCTCTCTACAGAATTTTCTGCACAGCGACAAAGCCTACCTCAAACTCAAAAGGTCTGCTTGACAAACAAGCCAAAGAGAAGCATTGGGAGAAGCCTAGCAATCGGTTGGCATTCCAATTTTTATACAGGTTCTTATGTAAGTACTTTTCTTTCTTTTGTGGATGAAACCTACAGTAATGCGTATATATAAATTTATACATGTTGCTTTTTTTTTTTCTTTTCCCCTCTTGCATAGTTCATTTTATTGAGAGAACTGGATAATGCTTTTACTCAAATTATGGCTATGTTTAATCTAAAGCTTTGTTGGTCTAGAAGTGCCAGGATGTTGAAAAGTCTATGCCTGTCAACAAACGTGTATGCAGCATCACAGAGAAAAACTGTTCACCTTTCAACGAAAAGGTTGTTTCAGTAGACATGGCTCATCTAGTATGACTGACCCTTGCAATATGTCTGTGTTTGTAAGAAAAGCCTGATAGTTGCTCATCATCATGTCTAGGCTTCATGAACAAAGATTTGGGAAGGGCTCTACCCATGTGAGTGTGTCCTTTGAGCCTGTGCAGTGGATTTTTTAGGTGAGGCACAGCGTGCGCGGAACTGGCCCCACCCTTTAACTCCTAAGATTCATCTGCCACAGCCAAGTGAGCTTGGACGGTGACAGTTAAGTCCTCAGGACTAGAACCTACAGCCCCTGGTATTGCCAGGAGGTCTCCCATCCAAGTACTAACTGGGCTTGACCCTGCTGAGCTTCTGAGATCTGATGGGATCGGGCATCAGGGTGGCATTTAAGGAGGCAGTAGCTTACATGTCCTGTGCTTCCCATATATATGGCTGCAAGCTCACTAGCAAAGCTCTTTTAATATAGGTCACCACTGGGTTTGGTTTGCAAGTTTTAAATGGTCTTTGTATGCAAATTTCAAAAAAATCTCAAACATTTCAAACCTTTAGTGGGATAAACACTCAGTTTTGGGTTTCTTGTAGTGAAAATTTAATACCTATTGTGGCCTCAAAAAGAATGGCCAGGCAGAAGAAAGCAATTGTTGTCCTGGGGTCTAAAGAAGACCTTCCTTCACTAGATACTACCAGTGGTTTGGGTAACACTCCTTGATCAGAAGAACTTGATTCTGCTCTCCAGCAAACTACATTCTCATTGAATTCTGTGACACTGCATACATACAAACAATGTTACCAAGCCCTTGCATTTGAATTTATACATACATGCATATATCCATAATATGCTCAGTTTGGTGAATTCAGATCAGTTTTTGCAACCAGTAAGGTATTACCTGATTTAATCTATCAAATTGCCATAATATAACATGAGGAAGCAAACCAGAACATGTCTCCTTTACATTCTATACATCTTTGGACATCATAAGCAGATTTGGCCTCCTGGGACATTACACATTATTCCATATTGTTAAAACTGTGTTCCAGTTTATGTAATAGGAAAATGCTTGAAGGTTCATGATTCAGTATTCCCAATTAAACAAAAAAGAAACAAAAAACAAAACCCACATCACTATTGCTTATATAAAGTCTTGCCAATTTGTATTTCCTTTGTAGAACATTTTTAAGTTTGCGTGTGTGGAAAGTGTTGACATTGCAAGAGCAGTTGTCATTTATCACTGTTTCTGATGAGAATCATGCCATAATTCCATTTTGAGTACAATGTTTTAGTACTTACAGTATTACAGGCGTTGAGCCTGTGGAAACATTAATATAGAAAGTTTAAAGTTAGTCATTGGAAAAATAACGGCTTTGTTGTCCATAGGAATGATCTGCTAGCAGACATCTGCCTACACGTCACAGCCTCCCAACCACTGCTTAATTACAAAGGCACGGTATGATGCAGAGATTGTTCCCACTGCAGTATTTACACATTCAGCTACCTTATAAGGCTACTGGAAAAGCTTACTGCTAAATAGCTAGAATTAAAAAATGAAAGTAAAAAAAAAAAAGGCTACAGACTGAGCAGTAAAAATGGAAAGTCTCAGTTCCATTAGAAGACCTAACATTTGGGAAAATATTCTTCTCCTCAATGCTGGGAACTTGAAGTTTAATGAAAAAAATAACAGGTAAGAGGCTATAAGTGGGTCTCAAATGTTAAGATGATTTTGAGTTTTCCTATTTTCATCACTACAGCAAAGCAGTTCAGTATTTATATTATACATTCACATATTAACTAAGGCTAATATGGTCATTTCTCTTAACAATTGCCATTGCAAAACTACCCTGGGAAGTCTGCTTTATGTCCATTGCTTTGAGAAACAAATGTTTCAAGTAATACTTTCATAAATCTTCTAACTGTGGAGTTCCAAATTTTTAAAATTCTGTTTTTATTTAAGCCAACTGTGTCCAAGTTTGGTATTGTTACACACTTCTTTTGCAGCATTGCTATATCAAATCTTTATTTTGTCAGCATTAAATATTTTCTCCTATTAATTAACTGCTTTATCTCATTAATTTTTATGGGACTTTATGGACAATATGGACTACAACAGAATACTTGAGAAACAGATAGTACAGGAGAGAGGTATCATGCATGTACATCAAGGAAAGGAAAGCTCATAAGATCAGTTTATACTCGTGAAGACCTGAGTGCTATTGATCCTTGCTTGATTGATCTTCAGTTCTTTCCCTTTCTCTACAAATATGTTAGACCTGAACTTTGTATCTGCCTTAGTTTGAAGGGATTTCATCTTCTACCTTTCCAATTTAGTATCAAAGCTTGAACAGGACAATTCTTTGCTCATTCCATGATTCTAAAGAGACAACAAGCAAGAACACACTTTATAATTTAGTATATTGACAAAGATAGCATTAAATCCTACTACCATGACTACTTGTGACTTTATTGAATGATATATTCTGTCACAGTATCAGAGAGAGATACTCCAAGACCATTTTCACGGAAACTTACCTGGCAAGATAATATTATTCAGATAAGGAGCTCCCACAAGCAATGTTCTCTAATCAGCTGAAACAATATCTGCTTGAATATTTAATTTAAGCAGTTTAATACAGCTGGGTTAGTTGTCCTCTATAGGCTTAGAAGCCAAAGTCCATTTGCTCTCCTAAGCTTTATTTCTTTCTCTCTCATCACTTCCTAGAATTCCCTATTCAGCCAATAAAATAAGCAGACAAGAACACATAAATTCTCACCCATCTCTATTCAAGTCCCTCAGAAATACCTTTAATCCTAAAATTATCTTATAATCAGTTTTCCATGGGTTTATCCCATCTATCTGTTCTTCATTTCTATATTCCCATACCTACCTCATTTTTCTCCAACCTTATTCCCCACGAGAGATGTTTGCTTTTTTATGTACTGCCACCAATTAATAGTTACTGTGTGATGGATATAGTAATACATGGGTATCTGTGTTTTAAAACTTTAAAACTTGTCTGTCCACTCTTATAAGCTTACTCCCTTCCCTTTGAAAAAAATCACCTTGTTTTACTTTAGGGAAATGCAAAATCGATTGCTTTCAGTAAATCTGAGTCAGAGGGAAGTCAGACTTTGATTCAAAGGGAAAGGAATGAGAAGTACTACACATCTAGACTGATTTTTGCCTTGACACACTGCTGATGAACTGTTCGATAAATATACTTGAGTAGATATCTACTAGCTGACCCTGCCTTGCTGGGGTGGTTGGACTAGATGATCTCCACAGGTCCCTTCCAACCCTAAATATTCTGTGACTTACAAAAGATGTCATTTTAAAGGCATTATATGAAAAGGGCGGAAGCCAAGTGCCTCCTACTGAACTACAAAAGCTTAGTCACGGAGCGTATATGACAGATATACATTATGACATCATGAAATAAATCCATCACCCAACAACTAAAACCTCCATCAAATAAATCAGAGAAAATGTAGTTTATACTACAAATGCATATTATTTAACAAATGGGTTAAACAAAGTTCTATGAATTCTGAATACATACACTGTAAGGGTGCTTGTTATCCACAAGAATGCCAAGAATCATGCCAAATAATATAATGATCTTGTTAAACAAGTACAAATCTTTCAGAGTTAAGTTGTATTAATTTGGGTTTCACTCCTAATATTTCCAAGACAGTAAGTCATCTTAAATGCATTTTTTACTTTCACAAGGGTTTTTTTTAAAGCCATCAGTGATCTACGGAATTTATTTGGATATTTAACTAACAGTTTGGAACAGGAGAGGAACCATTCCCGCTGTCAAAAATTTACTTCTGAGGTACCAAAAGTACCTAAATTAAACCAGTTCTTTTAAAGCTACATGAGACATACTCACAATTTGACTGCAATGTGAGCATAACCCTGAGTCAGTTTTGCTTATGCTTATTTATATCATCCAACTTAGTATCTTTCTCCTCTATAGAAACATGTAGCCATATGATAGATCTGTTATAGAACGACATGGTACATATACAAACATCTTCAAGAGCATATACTATACCAATTTATTCCATGAAAAGAACCATTAGAGGCTAGTATGCACTATGGACAGTTGGTATACGTACCATACTGATCAAATCACAAATTTTTTTAAAGCAATTTTGCAATTTACCTGTCATTATACTCAAAACACCTTTTAGTGATTTCTGGCAAGTTCACCAAGAATTTTCTCACCAAACTCATTTACCAAATCACAAATGAGTTCCCCATCTCTGAGCAGGTCCTTACTTAAATCATTCCTGCCACAAATCCTGACAACAATCAATAACCTTTGCAGCATGAAGCATCTAACTTGCCAATCCATAATATTACATCTTAAGGGGGAAAAAATGAAAAGGAAATAAACAAACCAATTTACTAAAATAACTTCACTGTCACCTATGCTTCAAACTACAGAGATATTCCCCTAAACCAAACTTAATGTATATTTAAAAGAAAAAGATAAGTGTTTATTCAGTATAAGCTTAATATAAACTTAATGTAAGCTTATTCAAATGTTTTATGAATGTGCCCTGAAATAGAGGTATTATAACAACATTAAGTTGTTTAAACTACTAGCAAAACACCAGTAACATGACACCGGTATTCATCAACTTAATGTTTCCACGGACAAAAGGCAACAAAACAGTAATGAACTATCAATACACCCAGGTCCCAGGATTCAAATTTATATCCCTTCCTAATCCATCCAATTCTATCGGTATGATCACAGTGGACATATTTATTTAATTAATTTTATATTTTCCCATCAGGAAGATTAACAATGATACTCTCCAGAGTACCTAAGATTCTGATAAGTAGAGCAAAAGTAGCAGAAAAGGCAAGGAAGGATGAAGAGTTAATCAACAGAAAAAGATAAAAGGAAAAAAAAAGGAACCAAAAGATATGGAGAAGTAAATAAAGAAAGAGGCAGATGAGACTTCAAAAACAGCAAGACAGAAAAGGAAAGTTCAATTTTATGATCTTCCTCCCTTCTTTCACTTTTCTTCTTTTGCTCCTTCATATTTTTTTAAGTTTGTAACTAATGTATCTTAAAGAGAAAAAGCTCTCCAAAATTCTATATCACTTTCAGAGACCTTGGAAAAATTTAAAAATACGATCTCATAATTTTCCAAGTTTCCAGAGACCTTAGCTTTCTGATGATCCAAAAGGACAACTTCCATTTCAGAATAAATATATTCCACTGCATGGTCTCTACATGAGAGGGAAACCCCTAAAACATTACAAGAAGAATTTCAATTTTTCCCAAACTTTTGTATCCATTATTAACTCACAACTGAACATTCCAAATGTTCCATAAGTCTAACTATTAAAAGTATTTAAATGTAGTACTACATTAATAAAAGAGTTTGATTTAAGAAAAAGAAGCAAGAGGATGATTGAAAATAAATTCACTTAAAAAATGGGGAACAGACTAGCTGTGAGGGATGTTCCAAGTAAACAGAAGAGCAAACCAACTGTAAACATTCTGACTCAACTGCTTGTGGAGATGAGACTTAATCAGAGTAGCATGCCTTGTTTCAGGAGAAACTGAGAAAAAGGAAGGTTGGTTTATTCAGTGAAAGACAACAGTGCAAAGAAAAACAAAGCTAGACTTCAGAGGTTTGCCAACGGATAGTAAAGGAAAGAATTTAGACTTTCCCCTTGCTTTTCAAGATGGTCTTTTCCTTTCGTCCTTTGTATCCTGTTTCAGAATTAGAAAAAGGAAAACATTTGAATAACTCTGTTGTAAAAACACTGTTCTAAAACATTTTAACCCAAGGAATCTGTTCCTGAAAAAAAGACAGTGAAAGTCCTGGAGCCTGCCAGGCATGCAATAAGTCAATACACAGTAGACAAGATCTTATGAAAAGATCTAAGACATTTAATCTCAAGAAAAGATAAACTCTAATGTCTATGGGGAGTATGGCTTTCCTTAAACAATGGTACTATGGTACTATGCTTTATTGGAGCCTATCATAAAACAACTGTAAAACCAGAATTTACTGAATGCCACTTAGTAGGTAACAGGCTTCCCTAACAAACACACCAATAAATACATGATATGCCATTTTTACTTCTTGTCTAGGATAATGCAAGGTCGCCCTTTCCACTCCTCCTGCAGACCCATATGTTCTTGTTTATTCTCTTACAAAGTAAATTTTCTTACAAGGTAAATTTTTAACCTTGGATGTGGCCTTTAATTAGGCACAGACAATTGTCACCATATTCATGCTCAAGTTTCTCACAGAGCAAAGACTTGTTTTTGTTCTAAAGCTTTCCTAACTGTGTGTCTTTAATGAAATAAAGCTTATCTCAGTCTGTGCATTAAAAAGATGTCAGAGAATAAACGACTTACTAGCTTTCAATATGTATGAGATCATGGCTTCAAGATAATTCTTATAATAAAGAGTCAGTCTCCTGAAAGTAGTGACGCACAGTCCTCTGCACCACTATGAAATATGCCAGACCCCTGTCAGAATTCTTTTAAGCTTACTGTCACTCGCAAATAGCAAACCAGAGAATATACTCACAGAAGTCACATTAAAATAATCTATGATTTACCTCCTTTTTCTATGTTTCTTAACAAATTCTAAATCTGAATAAAACCAACACAAAAACATGAATATAAATAAAATGGCTTGACAGAAGGACAACTCAATTTAGGCAACAAAGTAAAGGTTGAAATTGTTGAGGTTGTCTTCACAAACCTGATCACCTAAATCAAAATTCTAAAACAATACAGAAATCTCTCTTTAATTATTTCACTTTTATTTGACTGTTAAATTTTAGTAGAAATTTCCTTTCTGAAAAGAAAAACAAATGCTTCAGTAGTTAACATGTTCCAATAAACGTGATATTAATATTCAAAGAACTGCAGAATGGCCTGGCGTCTTAGGTTTAGCTGGCAAAATGCCAACTGCGTGATACAAAGACCCAAGGGAAAGGCAGGGGAAAAAACCCTACAAGTAAAGTTTATAATGGCAAGGGTTTTATACTTACACAGAAGAGAGAAAAAACCAAATTACAATATAGCACATATATACGAATGTAAACTCCATATGAGTCACTCACCCAATAATACAGATTCAACCACCCCAGCCAAGAAACACGTAGCAGGAGAGGAGAAAAAACTAATGACAAAAAAAAAAAGGTTTACTTCTTGAACCAAACAGCTGTGAAGCAATTGCTAGGCCCAACACTTCCAGCACAGTGATAGAAGGTCTACTCAGCATCTGACCATGAAGGGGAAAGAAAGCTAGGCATTTCTTACACCTCCTTTTATATGTGCTGTGACATCAGGATATGGTATGGAATACTCTGAAGCCTGCTCTACAAATCAAAGCCTAAATTTAGGCCTATCTAAACTCATAACACCTGGTTTGGAAGGGACTTGAAGGATCATCTAGTTCCAACATCCCTGCTGTGGGTAGGGACACCTTTCACTAGGCCAGGTTGCTCCATCCAACTTGGTCTTAAACACTTCCAGGAATGGAGCCTCCACAACTTCTCTGGACAACCTCTTCCAGTGCCTATTCTTCCTAATATCTAATCTAAACCTAGTCTCTAAGTTTTAAACCATTCCCCCTTGGCTGTGCCTTCTCTTTTCCAGGCTGAACAAATCCAGTTCTCTCAGCCTTTCCTCATAGGAGAAGTTCTCCATTCCTCTAGTAAGCTGGTGGTCCTCCTTTGGACTTGCTCCAATAGGTCAGTGTCCTTCCTGTGCTGGGACCCCAGAGCTGGGTTTCACAAGAGCATAACAGAGGAGCAGAATCATCTCTCTCGACCTGCTGGCCACGCTTCTGATGCAGCCCAGGACATGTTCCTTGACAATTAGATTTCACTTTCCTTGCCCCTGCCCAAGCGAAATAACTAAAATATTCAATTCTCTAAGCATCCAAATGTTTCAAAAGGAACACCGCAGTGCTTAGTTTCAAAAAAAAAAAAGTGTTATTCTGTGTGCCTACAAATGGCACTATTATGTAAAGAGATGTGATTAGCTTAAATCAGGCACTGGAGGAATTCTAGAGCTCCTGAAATAAGCTGAAAATAGACTCCAGCTGTGCTGGTGCACCACTTGATTGCTCATTTCTAGCTTAGTAATCTTTACACCACACTGCAAAGTACAGCACAAGCACGTTGCTTCTCTAGGAATTCCCAAGCATAATGGGCTTTTATTCTTGTCAGAAGGTCCAACTCACCATCCACAACACAGGTACACACACAGAGCCCCTTTCAGTTCTGCGCAGGTTCTCAGTTCCACCCATGAGCATTCATTCCCTTGCTGAATACTGTTGTAAGGATGAGCTGCTTTTGTGGGGACTGGACATGGCACTGCTGCAAGAGGATGGTGGAGAGATGAACGGAGGACATGAATCCCAAGAGGGAAGGGGTAGGAGTGGGGACACACATCTGAAACGGGTAAGGGGACATTTGCTAACTGCTTCTGAGAGCACAACTAAAGAGGAAGACAGCTTGAAGAGCACCAGAGCTTCCAAAAGTCAACAAAGCAACCTGGCTACCGATGCTGGACTCACACCGCACACAGAAAATACACCATTTTCATACTATCAGAATTCCAGTCACTCCCTGGGAACTTCAATCACTAATACAACAATGTGCATCATATGGAGTTAATTGTAACCACAAAAAAGCTGGAAAATCAGAATGAAGGCTTCTCATTCAGCCTGCTGTGTGTCCTGTGAAGGCATTGAGCACTTTATAAAGATCAAGAATTGACTTCTAATTTTTAAGAGAACAGCTATAACTCAAGTTGTTTAAAAGCTTGCATTCAATTCAGTAAATTGAATACAGAAAAACAAATATATTTTTAATATTTCATTTTATCATCCTAACCTTTCTGAAAACACAATGGAATTCCTCCACTGGAGGAATACTTTATACCTCTATTCTCACTTCTTCCCACTGCTGTAGTTTCTTTCTTTATTCTAAAGCTCACATAAACCCTTTATCATTTCATGCATACTACCTTGCTTCCCATTAAACTTTCTTTTATTTTCATTCCATTTTATCCAAAATTTCTCTGATCTTAATTGCTACTGCTTTTTTCACCTATGACTCAACTATTTATATTTCTGATGGCTACGTACTAGCAGTCCTTTAATCAAAGTAACTTCTAAAAAAAGACCTTATTTTCCTCCTTCACTCTTTCCATGTTTATACTTGATCTGCATATTTTTTTAAGACAAATGATTAATGTGATTTTAAAAATCTATTCTCTTCTGACTAGGGTTAAAAATAGAAGAAGCTTGATAAATTGAAATGGAATAGTCTTTTCAGAACAAATACTGAAAATGAATTAATTTCATAGAAAACAGTGATGCATACCTTGTGAAAATTACAATTGCCAAAATAATAAAACAAATTGTGGTCAGGAAGATTTAAAATTCATTTTCTTAGTTTTTTTCAAAACTCAAAAAACAGACTGCTAAAGAAGGCATGGAAGTTGTAACATGCTATTTGAATTTCCAGACCTGCAAGTGGAAACACAGCAGAATATTCTACATTCCTTTAAAATGACTATTAGAATCACTAGTTCAACAGCATTACTGCATAAAATGTCAAAATGCAACTGGATGCCAACCAAAAAAGCAGTTTAAAAAATCTCAGATCTGATAGCAATCTCCAAAGCTGTCTACTTGTGGTCATTTGGCAAGGGCTGGCCAATTTCTGGCAAATTTTACAAAGCTCCATTAGTCANTGAAAATGTTTCCCATTTCTTCCATCTGTTTCATTTTTGCACAATATTTATTATTGCTTTGTAATAACTGAACAGGAGGGAGCAATGGGAAGCATTTTCAACCCTTTCACAAAAGGAGAAAGAAAATGAGGTAGAATCCACTTAAAACAAAACAGAATAGGGCATTGAGACAGTGCTTATGAAAAAGACTGAACAGATAAACACATGCACATAGTGAAACAATGCAGAAATCAAATCCCCAGAGATGCTTCACAATGTTTAAAACAAAGCAGATGATAAACACTTGCAAGCTAAAACTATTTGACACCAATGGTATGTGATGAGGGGTATTTTTCTTAGTATCATTCTTTGGTTTTGAAAGATAGTGGCAAAAGTATGAGGTCTATAAGAAGCTTGGTATTAAAAAAAACTAGAATGCTACTAGAGACGAATTTGTAGGGATGTATTAGTGATCTAAATACAAGAAGAACTTATAGAAACTCACCTAATGTTAAATACAGGACTGATCACAATTGAAAACCCTAGCAGTTGGCCTTAATCATCACCTCTGAACCCTACACATACTACTCTTTGGTACTATATATGTAGCACCCAGTAGCAAGAGAACACAACTTTTCTGGCAGCATGAAGAGCAAATCTGTATGAAAAGAGCTCTTGCATACTCCTGAGTGTCATAACTCCTGAGGGGGAAAAATAGGACATGTCAAATTATTTCTGCATGGGATAGAATAACTTTCTGTACATACAACGTATCAGGTGGGCATTCCTATCAAAGAAAGGTATGTAATTTCTTACCTTAAATAACATTTTTCAAGATAAAACCAGAAGTACACATCAACTGGCAAGTTTAATACAACAAATATGTAGTAACATGATATATTCCTTACTGATTAAGCCAAGTTATTTAGAGCAGTTTATGAAGCTTTATTCACTGGATAGAACACAACAGTTAATGAGATCTGACTCAGTTTCAAGCCAAAGACTTTCTGTAGTACTGAGACCATATTGCTAGTTTCCATTAAAATAATTAAATGGAGATGTGATTGTAACCCATTGTGCATAATTATCCAAAATTTAGTATTGCTTTTTATGTAGGATAGACCCTGAATAAAGATAAACATATTTTTGCCTAGAACCCTTACCAAACTTTTCAGGTACATGCCTCCCAGGGACAGGATACTAAGCTGTAGAGATGATTGGATTTCTTTGGGAGCTTTTCCTTTGTTTTGTTTTGTTAGGGATTTGGGAGAGGAAAAGGTATCAAAAGTCAAAGATTCCACACAGGTTTTGTGGATAGATAACAAAATGAGATTGTAAAAGTAAAACAGGTGAAAAAAAAAGAAACTCAGGTTCTTCTGAAATATGTTAACGGTAGGAAAACCATGAAATTCAAAGTAAACTGAGGTTTAGTCAGGTTATTTTTAAAAATACGAGACTGGATAACTTTAAGATCCAATGTCTACACAGAGCTGCGAAGTATTGAAGTATTTACCTTAAGAATACAGTCTGTTTTGAAGAGTTTGTAACCTGAAGAGCAGTTTAGTAGTCCTCATACATAGTCAGTCATTACATTTCTAGAACACTATTAGAAGGAAGCGCAACCTCTGAAACCTCACCCAGAAAAACTTCAGTGCATGTTCTAATTTAAACACATGGTTGTACTGGGAAATACTTCAGAATGTGTTTTTTTACCATTTGGGACAACTTAACATTCTTTCTGTGGATCCCATAAACACCCAGCATTGTCTTAAAGTACAGATCATTTAAATCATACACGGATCATGATATCTTATACTGTTCGGAGACAGCATGGTCTTCTGTGAAGGTATCTATCACGTGTTAAACCATAGATAAAACAATGAGCTTAGACTTGACAAGCAATGTGACAAGGTTTATTGTGTCTGAAAATATAAAAATATGGTTCTATACTTAAAAAAAAGGAATATGAAATCAGTCAATACCCCTCTACGTATTAGCTAATTCCTCATTAACCAACTCCTTATCTACTAAAGCAATTCTGAATGAAGAACCATTTCTGATTTATTCTAGAATAAGAGCACCTTCAAAGGGACTGTAAGTGGCTTTTTAAAAATTCTCATTTGAGTATCTTCTTGGACTTACCCTAAAACAAAATTAGCTAAATAAGTATCACAGAATTGCAGAATATGCTGAGTTGGAAGCGACTCTTTGGAATCAAAAATAGTAGAGCTTGTGTGTATCTTCACAGATTTTAATAATAAAGAATTTATAGAAAAACTTCTAGAGGACTCTCTACAGAACACAAAATAGCATAAAATAATTTAAATCATTGTTACATGATAAAATTTGGCTAGACACTGAGGTCCTATGTGAATTCTTTTCTTTCTGCTACAGGCCATCCCTATCAATCTCACAATTATTTTTTTATTATTATTTTTCATAACCAAACATCAAATGTCAAATCAGAATTCCCTAAACTTAACCTTTAGGTACTGAGTTCTACTGTGGTTCATGTCTGCTGTTCATGCTCTCTAAAAG
>VWZD01008369.1:42323-54774 GCA_013396695.1 Sakesphorus luctuosus
TTGATTTTGTCCTAATAACCTATTTCTAACATCTGTTCTGTGTTTCCTTAAATCACTCATAGCACTACCTATAGGTTGTAAAAATAGGACTGGTCCATGAATTTTGATCTAACAAAAGTTCATAGATTCCACCTATATTTGAAGCCATTTGTTTTGTTTTGTTTTCTCATGGCTTAATTTTCACTGATTTTAATATGTTTTCTCTTTCAGGATTTTCATTTTTTTACCACAGGAACTCTGACTCTCCTACATTTTTGCTGCTAAAATGGTACAGTCATCATCTATTTGTAAACCTTAGTTCATAACTAGAGTAATATACTTATGTTGTCAATCACTCTTTTCTTTGAACTCTTCAATCTTCTTTCATCACCTCTAGTAAAATTTCAGTAATTTCTCCAACTGTTAAAGCCTATCCAGTACTGAAGTGCCCCTGTTCAATAAAGAACTCAGACATGTAGTGAGTATATAAATCCTCTTCCCATCATCCTCTCATAAACATTTACAATTTTCAGTTTCCTTCTATTCATTTAAACTGCTGCAATATACAGGCTCTTAAACAATACACAGCCTATGCTTTCTTCCCAAGCAGTTGTCTCTAATGATTGCCAAGGTCTTTATTTTGATACAGGTATGGATGCTAGAGTATGTCTCATCTCTGCAGTGAATTTCAAACATAAATATCATATTAAAAGCAGAAATAGCTCTCTAATTAAAAAAACCAAAACCAACAACAAAGAAACAACAGTTAATAAAGCATCTTAGAGCTATTCAGTATGCCTTCACGAATAAAAACATCTATTACTGGGCCAGTTAGTTCTAGGAAATACATTCTTCAAAGCAAACTCATTAGCACCATAATTACCACTACAATTCCTTTCAGTATCTCAATAACAGAGTGGAAGGGACCTCTGGAGATCATCTAGTCCAACCCTCTTGCCAAGGCAGGGTCACCTGCAAAAACTCAAATTATTTGTAACTTTTTATTTTTAAAATAAAATCAGGAATTTGTATTTTCATATTCTATACAAGAAAATGGTTATAGTGGAATTTAATCACAAGTTCTTTTCTCCATATTCTTCAGTAGTTTTAATAAAATTATGACCCAAACAAAATCTGACAGTTCTAAAGATAAATTTAGCAAGAAGTAATGCCCTCAAGAAGGTACTAGATTTTGCAATGCAGCCAACAAAACTATGCAGTGACACTCCATAGTATCCACTAAAAATCTTCCAGAGCCACAAAAAACCCATGTATTTTTAGAGCCTTAAACCAGAATGAAAACATATGTAATTATAATCACATTTTAGTTTTTTTGCTTCTTTTAATTGGCAGAAAACAATGGAGAGGAATGCAAACCAAGGCCCTTCAACCCCAACTAATGACAGAAGGAAGGAGGTCTTCTGATATTATCAGGCAACCCTAAGTCCACTCTTTTTCAGAGACCTCTGATTCTTATTTAAGCCATCAAGAGCAACCTATTTTCTGTTCTCAAGAGGAACAAGGAAGGCAGCTTTAGCTCTTTCTTCAAAAGCCCAGGAGAGGCAGAACAGCATAAGCAGTGATGTTAATAGCAAAGTATTTTTTTTCAGTGGATGACTTGAAGAAGCAGCTTTGCCCTTCTCTCTTCAGGGATATGAAGTTTTACTGGGCTGAGGGGACCTACCATAGGCTACTGGCTCACTGAGTTTGAATCCCATAAAAGCAAAGTAGTATCATCCCTTCTCTCAGAAGCATGTTTTTTGCAGTTTGCCTCATGAGTCACGGATTGTCACTATTTGAATTACACTTTCCAGCTCTGTATAGAAACACAAGGACTAAAAATACATACTTTTAATAGCAGCTGAGATTCTGCTACAGTCACATGGCTTCCCAATTAAGTCATTCTGCCTTCATTTTGTTTCTTCAAGGCTTGGTAAACTGTAATTCTCTGTTTGTGACATCAGGCTCATTTCCACAGCAACTAACTGAATTATCCCCAAAATCTTTGTAATAAGAATAAGCAACAGGAACAGATGAACTCTGAAGAAACAAAAGCTTCTTACTGTTTACATGCAAATGTCCATAGAAACAGCCAAACAATAAAGGAAAAGAAATATGGAAGATATATAGAAACACAGGAAATATAACAAAGACATAATCAATCTTTATACATTTTACAGTATATAAATACACATTCAGTAATTTGATGACCATATGTCAGATTTGTAACAGCCACAATATATGTTCAACCCCAGTTAGCAGGTGATGCTGCAACACCAGGTGTTAATGATCGGCAGCATGTACCTGCACAGCTTCAATTCTAGAAAGAAATAATTATTTCTGATCAAGGAAAAAGAAAGCAAGGTGACATGACACCATTTGACTTTCAGAATTCGAAGACCACCTACCAGCTACTGCACACCATGAACCGCTCAGCCACAGAAACTTGAGAACATCTCTCTTACTAGGAAAGACTGAGAGAACTGGGCCTGTTCAACCTCAAGAAGAGATGACTGATGGGGAACCTTATCAATGTCTGTAAGTATTTGAAAGAAAGGTATCAAGAGGATGAAGTCAGGCTCTTCTTAGTGATACCAACCAATAGAACAGAGGCAATGGCAGAAAGTGATACACCTAACTGAGGAGTTCCACCTAAATATGAGGAAGAGCTTCTTTACTATACAGATGACCACACACTGGCACAGATTGCCCAGAGAGGCTGTGGAGTCTCTCCCACTGGAGATATTCGAAAGCCACTTGGAAACAATTCCATGCAATGTGCTCTTGATGATGAGACTGTCCTCCACCTCATACAGCAAGCATTTCCAGTGCCTCTCTATGGTCAAATGATGAGTTTGTACTAATGACAGCCTTATTTCCTCTCTGGATTCTGAGATCAATGCAACTTGGTACTTGTCTTGGGTTGAGCTGGCAAAATGCCAACTGCCCAAGTACAGAGAAAAAAGGGTTCTTCCTCCCCTCAACCAGCTAAAGGGAGAAAGAAGAGGGAGAGGGGAAAAAACCTCTAAACTAGGTTTATGCTGAAACTAACTACATGTATTTATACAGAAAAGAGAAAATTAAGAGAAAACTACAATATAACACACACTTACACAAGTTATATATAACTTCTCACTCCCTAATAAGCACAGATTTTACCATTCTGACTACAAATCATTCTAAAAAAAAGTCAACTCTTCAAAGACAGACTTAAGCAAAGAGAAGAACTAAGAACAAACATTTTACTTCCCTAAGATAACATGATGGTGAGCCGGTGCTGTGGGCTTGGGCCTCCCCATTCCTCCTGGGACAGCACGGTGTGTCCTGCTGGAGCAACAGCTACGAAGCAACTGCCCAAGCCACTCCCACACACTGGATTTTACTTCTTTTGAGATGATGTAGTATGCTATGGAATACAAGATTATTGGCTAAAAGAAGTCAGCTGTTAGCTGGCCCAGCCCAGCTCAAGTCAGCTGACAATTCTAGGCTTAATCTGAATTTTAAAGCCTAAATTTAGGCCCACCTGGCTAAACCCATGACACTACTATTGAATAGGCTGAATCATTTTTTTCCCTTTTCCAAATCCTCTAACATTTCTTCCATATGAGATCTAAATAGGTACAAAATTTTGACATTCCCACTAACTCTCCTAAAATGGACAAATAAAGAATGTTAGCACAACAGAGGCAATTTGCTTCATAATACTTTTGTTACTGCTAAATGAAAGTTACCATTTTCTGAGCCATAATATTCTTGACCCTGACAATCAATTATTCAGGAACCTGAGGCAACTCTTCAAGATAGAATTGAAGCTGAAAAACAGCTATTGCTTCACTGAACTGATCCAACACTGGACAAATTTGTCAACATCTTTAACAATTTTGAATTACAAGTTTACTCTAAAGGGTTATTGCCTTCTGTGCTTTTAACAAATAGACTGAAACTCTTAATGTTATTAAATATGACCTCTTTTAGCAGCCTCCAGTCAACAGCACACAGCAGCAACAGTAGTCTTGCATTTTGGTGACTATAATTTCTTTATATCAGAACTCCTTAATAAGTCAGATATTTCAGAGCGAATCTTCTGTTCTGCAGATGAATAGGGTCTTTTTCCAACCTTCACAATTCTGTGATTCTGGAGGATGTTATAAACAGAAGATTTGTCCCAATTCTGCTAGCTGATAGTAACAAACAAATATAAATTCACTATTTTCTGCTCTTAAAACATGCCTCCTAGCAGCTAACCTATAAAGTTTCTTGCAGTCAGAACACAGGGGAGGATCCCTATAATTAGCTAAGACATGAACTAAAACTGTAATAAGATACTCCAAAAGTCACCTTGTGACTTCACTTTTCACCATTATTACACAATTCAAATAAGATTCTATGAAATCCAATAGTTCCTAAAAGAATGCCTCATATTAGAATATCAATATGTTTATCAGCTTTTTTTCATCAGAAATGTTTGGCTTATCATACCTATCTTACATTCTTCTCAAGATCTAACACAGAAACCCTCATTAGATTGAGGAAAGAAATCCACTAATACTTCCGCAGCTGATACTGGTGCCCAGTTCTCAATCTCCCACAACAACTTCATCTATGATACAATCTTCAGAGGTCAAGACTCAACTATAGCTGGTTAAATGAAAACTAAACCCACAACTTTATATCTCTGTATCCTGGATTTCAGTCTAACACTAGTCAAAAAGTCAGATCTAATACCCCCATTAGTGCAGACTGTATGTAACAGCCTTCCTTTGAACACAGTTCAGGTTTTTTAAAAGTAAATCTGATTAGCCCCTAAACATATATAACATTTCTATCCCATTTTCTCTAACTTGGTACAACACAGGAATGTGCACAAGTGATTTAAATTCACAGATGTGAAGAAAGAAATTACAGTGTTATAAGTATAGTTCATAGTTCACCTCTCAGGAGAACTAAAGCAAGTGCCCCACCAAACCCTTGTGTGGGACTCTGTCTTAGTCAGGTTTTTAGTTCTCAGTCATAGACTCAGAATAAGGATTCAGACTCCATAAATTATCAACTGGTTCCTTTTTCTGGCCACTCCAACCCCAACAGACCTTGCATGTGAAGAGTGGATCTCGCACTAGACCCAGTATTCCTCTCCATGAAGTCCTCCCAAGCACATAGGATATGGCACAGGCACTGCTGGCAGACTCCACCTTTCAGCCCGTCTGACTGGTTCTGACAAAACTTTTTCAGAACCTCATTTTCTCCACTTTTACCAACAGCAGCAGAAACACCATAATCCTAAAATCCAATATTGGGGTAAAATTATTCTCAGTAATCACCAATAATTTTCCCTCTCCACTTTTCACACAGTAAAAAACAGCCAGTTTTGGCAATCTGTATTTGATGAAGTCCATTCCCTCATCAGAATTAGCACACTTCCATGTGGCACTAGAAGCCTGGGACACTGAGGGATTGTGTAATGACCCATAACTGCTGGTGACCAGCTGCCACATACATGAACTTCTCCCCAGACTATCATTTATACCCATTGTAAAAGAAAATATTTTCCGTCTGTGAGGACCACAGAAAAAAACCCTTCAGGAGTTTCTGGTAACTTAATTTTGAACAAAAATTCTGCTGACTTTTCTTCAGTGATCTTTTTATAAGTTCCTCCTTCCTGCTCCCCTATAAAATTGTTACAGTTTCGTTCTTGCAGTAGCTATTGATGTTACATCAAAAGATGCTGCAGCTGCTGATGCTGTTTCTGTTCTCACAGTCAGTTCAGTAGCACTCCAGCATCTATTTCTATCTTCAGGCTGTGACAGACTGCCCAAGTTCTCCTCCACCAGCCTGGGAAAAAATCACTGCCAAAAGTTTTGCAAAAAGGTTTTTTCAGGCTTTTTCCTCAGGGCACATTTTGTTGACAAACTCAAAAGGACAACACAAAACCAAGCTACTTCCCCAGAGAGCACATGCTGCCAGAGCTCAGAGGTCTTCTTCCCCGCCTTCTGAGGGAAGGGCAGAACTTCTTTTCTTTTTTCTTTTTTTTTCCTTTTTTTTTCTGCCTAGCTGACTCATGAAATAGTCTTGCTTTAACTGTTTCCAATCACTTCAATATTTCTTCACTTGCATTGGGAGTAGGATACTTTAAATTTCCCTTAACATATTATTTGGACTACAACAGCCATAAAAATTCCTCATATGACTTACAAATACATACTTAGTACTACAGAATTTAGAAGAAACTGTCTCTGCCTCAAAAGTCCTGTACATACCTTACCCTATGCAGGGCCATTTTTATGCAGAAAAAATCCCTACATCTTTTCACCTTTCTTTCCCACAACTAGTATTGATCATGAAATCTAAGGGAGAAAAAAAAAATAAAAAAACTTTCTTCTCTTACGTGCATATATTTTCCAAAAATTTTCAGGATTTGGTATAGGCTACATTATTATTGTTGTCATTATTATCACTATTCTATAATAAGTACACCAGTTATCTCGGTTGTTTTACTTTTCACAAATTCTAATGAGGCAATTTTAAACCAGGCAAAGATCTAATGCAAAATATTTTCTACTATTCCTTTTTTGGAACAAAACAAGAGAGGAGATTTTTAATTTGACTGGCAAGAAGGACACAGAAGAACTGTCTTTGGAAATAATTATTCTTCTAAAACCACATATATGCATATTAACTGCAAAGAGCCAAGTATTAAGAATATGTTACTTGAACTTCAGAAATGTTTTTTTTAGTAATATTTAAATTGTTCCAAAAAATTCACTGAAGCCCAAAAGAATTTAATTATGGAAGGCAGATGAAGAAAGGCCTTAAATTGGAAGTATAAAACTGCCTTGAATTGAGCTCAAAAATAATTCAGTAAGACAAAATTACAAATATTTCCTAGATTAATTTACTGAAAGGTATTAGCTTACTATGATGTTCTAAGTGTTGTTTAGAGGGAAAAGCTTTGTCATTAGGAACAACTGGTGGAAAACTCATTCTCCTTTGCTGTCCAGTTACATTTACAGAAATTGAGAAAAGCTAGTATGTATTCAAGAAAGAAATTTTACACATTCAGGGTTAGTGTTCAGTAAACAATTCAGCTATATAAAGCAGCAAACCACACTATAAATACACAAGGAAGAAAAAAGGCAAACAAGATGTGTTAAGAACTTCTCTAAAGTGATACCAAGGGCTAGGGTGCAGGCCTTGTTCAACCGTACTTGCCAGAACAGACAGGCTATCATCAACAACAGAGAAGATCAATCAAAAGCAGAACTACACTGAACTAGAGTAAAGTGTCTTTCAGTTAGAAAGTGGAAAGGATATGTCCCTCTCAGAGCACATGAGTAGTTTAATGGGCTTTATACAGTGAAATATCCACACACCTACTCTGGTGACTAAAAAAGGGATTTAAGCTAAATTCAGACCTTTATGCCCAAGACCGTTGGATCCGTAAGATCCACACTCAATCAGCTGCAGTTGTGCACATATAATTCTCAGCTTTGGATGTACTTTAAGCTTATTATCTGTGCAGTCTGTATCTCAATACAGTTTAAAAATTTCTTTACATGACTGAAGTCACTTGATGCTGAAGAGAAGCAGCTCATCAAGGTGCCTCCCGAGTTCTGTTTCAGCATAAAGCCAGGAACAGGCGTTAAATTTGTTTACTAAAACCTGGGTGGACCCATTCCTCTGTTCTCAGACACTGTAACACTTGCAAATGGGACTGATTTCAGCAAAGTCTGGCAGCAAGTTTTCTTCATAAAACAGGCAGAAGTGAGACAGACTTGTCTTCTGTAAAGGGGAAAGATAAAGCATATGGTTTCAAACTAAGCCTCAACCTCAAACTCCCTCACTCCTACAAGTGTGCCCTGTCTCTGGAATAACACAATCAAGATGGTGCGGGGCAGGGCAGTGGAGCTGCTGTGTAACAGCAGCCGGAAAGGAATGAGAGAAGAAACCCTTCAGGCCCCAAGGTCAGTGAAGGAGATGCTCAGCCAACAGAGCAGACATTCCCCCCACTCTGTGATGCAGAACATGGTGAGGTAGGCTGTTCCATGTGGAGGTCCACGGTGGAGCAGATACCCACTTCCAGCCCATGAAAGACCTCACACCAGAGCAGGTAGATGCTTGAAGGAGACTCTGACCCCATGGGAAGTCTGCACTGGAGCAGGCTCTTGCCAAGACCTGTGGAACCATAGGGAGAGAGAAGCCCTTACTGGAGCAGGTTTGTCGGCAGGAATTGTTACCCCACAGGGGAAATACACAAGAGCAGCCTGTTCTTGAGGGACTGCAACCCATGGAAGGGACAAAAGCTAGAACAGTTCATAAAGAACTGCAGCCCATGGTAAGGGCCTGCATTGGAGAAGTTTGTGGACTGTCTCCCATGGAAAGGACTCCGTGCTGGAATATGGGAAGAGAGTGAGGAGTGATACAGCAGATTGGTGGGCAACTGGCATCTAGGAAAAGTCAACCCACTACAGGTGTATGAAATTAATTCTGATTTCCAGTGATCTCATTAAGTAGATGTGATCATCTACCAATAAGAGTATGGCACAAGGCACTGATACCCAGCGTTGATAGGGTTTTGGTAGATTATACTCCTTATTCCAATACTCACCTCAGGCCTGATTCTAACTAAAAAAGGGTTTATAAATATTGTATTTTTTAAATTCAAAAAAGTGTATGTGTTAAAAATTTCCATGGTTAAAATGTTGTAATTTAGGTAAGATTCACAAAGTAGTCTCTACAGCAAAGTCAATAAAAGGCAAAGCAAAGGACAATCTCACATAACAGCAGGTGAGCGGGAAAACAAATCACTGTTCTATTGCAAAGTCCTCCAGTGAAATCCAGTCCTCTACACAGGGCAAGGCTGGGGCCTCATACCCAGCCTTTGGTTGCAGGCAACTGCCAGAAAGTCAAACCTCCCTACAGTGTTACCTTCTACCACAGGGATCAGCACTCCATCCTGAAGGAGACCCATGGTACGTCAAGTCCCACGCTGGCCAGAAATGAGCAATGCCTTTTTTTTTTTTTGATTGTTTGAGGGTCTTTGTTGGTTTGGGGGTTTTAATTATTTTTATTTTCTTAAGTAAATCAAACTCCACCAAGTCACCAACCAAAATTCGGTGATTCCTCTGTTTACTATCTTTCTAATTCAGCAAAGAATGAAATATGAAAGCAATTACATATCCAAACTTCATGAAACTCCACATAATCTAATTATTTAGTAATAAGTAAAGATACCGACTGCCACAACATTTTGTATCTCTGCATGTATCAAATTAAAAATACTGAATCCAATTACATATCTATTTTTAAAATTGCATTTAAAAGTCGGAAATGACACATTAAAGCCACTGTTATTCAGTCATTTAGCTAAATTTGATTGGACAACTCAGAAATTCAAAATAAGGTCCGTACCTGTGTTTTATTCCCTTCGCATTATACATGAAAATTTATATATGATTAACATTTTTTCTCCCTAATTGCCTCAGAAATTCAATTGTTTATAAACATCTTTGTGTCACATTTCATATTTTCAAACAATTAACATCCTTATATTACAGAAGAGCAGAGGAAGTATGAAAGAAAACATGTCTTTCTTTAAGGTACACACACAAACCTGAACACAAATAAATTCACATAACTTCCCCAAAAACTTTATCCTGATAGCAACAACCCTGCTAAAGCAATGGCTCTGAATATGATGTGTGCAAGAAGTCTTGGAGGAGCAAAGTGAGGGAGAATAGAAAGAAACACATTAAATGCCTCTTTTTCCTCATAAGGAAGACAAGAAATATTTTGGCACAGGCTGCACTGAAAACTTAAATTATAAGAATCCATGGGAATAAAAAAGCCCACATAACTGTTCTATTCCTCTCTCTCTCTATTATAAATCTTCCATTCCTGATATTGAAAAATTTTTAAATATTTACTATTTTTTGACCATATAATTTAAAATAAATAAAAAAATGGAAATGCAAAGTTTTCTTTTCAATGGTCTCTGAAGGCAGAGGATCATCAATATAAAATTTGGATGTATTCTCTCTAAGCTCCATGTAATTCGACCTTGTTTCCCTTATTTATTGTTTCTATGTGTCACATACAAATAAAAGAATGACTAAAAACAATGGATATTTTAATTTCTCAGACTCACAACTGATTTTTAAAGCCTTCTTTTAAATAGAAACTTCCAACCAATTAAACACTGGAAAATACAATGTTTTATATTTCACTATGAAATGAGAAACAAAACAGCTCTTTGCTCGGTAACATCATCGAGAATTTAAAGCAGTATATGATGCAAATTTCCTTCAATTCTATAGCTTATCCTTTGAGATGAGAATTTGACATGGGGAGGAAACACTTTAAGGAATAGAATATTTTGAACTGTACAGAAACTGCTATGCTAAACTGTGAGACTCAAATACACTTGTTTCAGACAGTGTAACTTAAATATTTCTACCTGATGATTTTTGTTGTTGTTATTCAGTGACATTGCATTTTATAAAGTATAATTCACGGTTTAACTTGATAACAAGAAAATATTATGAATCTCAATCACATTCCAGTGGAATGTACTATTCAATCCATTATTAATTCTAATAATAATTTTACAATTATTCTACACTTAAATACTATTAAGTATATGCTACAATGTCTTAGGCACAAAAACCTGAACACAATCACCCATCTTCCTTTTAGCTTATAAGCATATGTTTCCCTTAGTAATAAATCTATATGAATCATATGATGTTCTCCATTTTTAAAAACAGAAATTTAGATTCCCTATTATACAGGAGAACTCCCTAAATATTCTTCAACCTTTTCAGTTCTGTTCTTACCAGGCTTCATGAACCATCTCCTAAACCAGTCTTTCATGTTCAGCATCTGCTTTCCAAGCATATTATTCTGAGCCATTTAATCTGCTCAAGCAACTGAAAGAAAGTTTTGCCTGAGTAATAACTAAAGAACTGTATGCTTCAGCTTAGAGAGATTTTTGTTTCTTGCTCTTTAACAGGACACTCCTTTGCATTGCTTACAGTATTAGAAATATCTTCATATTGGACACTTAGATGTGTTTCTCCTGGAATCTATATGTTTTCTCCATAACTGAGCAAGCCTCTTTTTTAACTACAACCTCAGCCTAGTGATCTGCTCATTTGTTATGACAAATTCAGGCAAATTAAGCCAAAGCCTTAAAAATATGTTCTCCAAATACAGTGATATAACTTGTAGTCAATCTACATGGTATCATACTGGAAATTAAATTTGCAGAAAAAATGTTCCTTCTCATCTTTCAGATTAAAAAAATAAACATAAACCATAATTTAACTTCTTACTTGAGAGTGAATGACATCAATAACAGTTTTATATTCTGCATTCAAAGTACTCTTAATTTTTAATTAGCCATAAACCAAAATATTTTAAAAATTACTTACATTCTGCATATTTTTGAAGCTGAGAGAATTCTCCAGGGCTAAGGTTAACCCACTTCTCCTGGCTCGTCATATTGGCAGTAAGGGTCCTTGTTATATCTCAGAAGAATATTTCCTTTGACTCAGATGATGTAAACTCCATAAAGATTTGTAGCTTCAATTCACAGTGTTTGGCAAGTGCAGAGATGGCATCAATCTATGTGGATGAAGATTTTGGTGCTATAAACTGTTCCGAATGTGTCGGTTCAGTGGCACATTACAACACTGTTAAAAGATCAAACAGAAGAATAAACACATCTTCCTATGAAAATAATTGTAACCAATAAATATTCTCATACACACTCTTGCTCAAAATCTTTCCATATAGTATTTGTCCAGAAATAGTTTCATATGTATTTCCAATTTTTTTTTTAATTGCAAATGCTTTTGTGTAGGATTGCTAATCAAAAATTATCAATTGTTCATGATCAAATGCATCTGGACACATTGTGTGGGGATGTTTCTCATTTAGTAACAACCACTGCAATTGTAGATAATATCTATCCATAAACTTTGTTCCTTATGATTTTAAAATTTTATTGACGTAACTGGGTTTGTACTCAATTATGCTGTGATGCAACATTTTGTGGCCGTGTCAGAAATGCTCTGAAGCTCGTAACTCTCCATGTCAAAAAAGAAATGGATTCTGCAGTTTGATGAGAGCACATTAGAGCTATACAAATATTAACGCTTCTACCAAAATAACAGGGGGTTGATTTCTAGAACGTCATACCATCGTTTATCACTAACAAAAAATCAAATATAACTGCTGGAATGATTGCATATCGCTTTAGGGAAAAACAAACAATCAACAAAAAATGAAACTGTGGGTGCCTTCTCATCCCAATTTAATGCACTTTCTACCTTTGTAGGACAGAGCTTAGGAAAACCATGCTTTACCAATACCACTCCTGGAACAACAGGTAGACTACTTTTCATCTAATTTTAGCCATCTGAAAGTCAGGTACATCATTCAAGATTGTCATCTCAAGCACTCCCTTTAATCATCA
>VWZD01008369.1:54815-76328 GCA_013396695.1 Sakesphorus luctuosus
CCCGACAGCAATTAATCCCTCCAGTTTCAACATAATCTTACATGTGATGAATTGCCTTCTTGTGGTATTTATCTTTTATTGATTACAGAGGTTGCCTAGAAGACAAATTTAGATTGGAAAGCTAATTTTAGACTGTAAGTGGAACCTCTTCATATGCCTAGCGAAGTATCATTTATAAGGGTCAAATTACAAAAAGAGCAAAGAAAAAAATTCAGACCAGAAGAGATTAACACAGTAATGGAAAGAGTGCTAAGGAGGAAGACATGGGTAGCATATAAAACTCCCACACTAACCTAAGTAGACAACACCTTTTTTTTTTTTCTTTTTTTTTTTTAAGAAAGTCATGAAGGAAGACCCCTTAGTCCCAGAACATGCTTTCACTGCTCTCAGGCCCTTCCTGGTGAATAATTCGAATGCATGGACTACACTATGAGCAAGTAAGGCTATCTAAATACAATAACAACTGCTTTGTCTGTTAAAAATTTGTACCAGAAGAGATTCCTATGCTCTTCATCTCCTCAAGTTAGAATAAAATATAGTAATAGGTTGTTAAGAACAGGAAACATTGATTGACTAAATAAAAAAATCTAATAGGAGCATGGAAATTGGGATTGAAAAAAGCAACATTTATGTGGATAATGTTGGCCAAGTGCAAGGCACATTAGGCCTCAAATATCAGTGAATCAACATCAGATCAAGAAAAAGGGCAGCAACTACAAAAGCTAAAAGTGATATTCAGTAAGAAAAACTAGCATTCTATCTTGGGAACCTCAATCTCTTACTCTTAGGGTCAACAGGGCCATTTTATTCTAATTAGAGATGTTTCATTTCTGGCAGTTGATTAGATTATATTGAAGACAGTTTTATTTCTTTAAATAGGTATATTTTTCTTATATTCTTGACAACTGATTAGATTTTACTGATTATTTTTTTATATTTGCATGATTGATTTAATAGAATCAAAATTTTCTACCACAATTTCATCCAGTTTTACTATTTGCTTCCTTAACTACATTTAGCTTCATTCTCTGCAAACTGTACAGCTGAATGCTGTACAGTTTGAGATTGTCTTAATTATTTAATATGAGCATTTTTGATAAGCAGTTTGCCATTAGAATTACTATAGCTAGCAAGGTGTCCTAGTTACAGGGGCTGGGACTAGTTTATGACTTTGTGGGTGTAACTAAAACTGTGTATTTGACACCCTCTGTGTCATTTCTGATGGACTGTTAACAATGGATCATTTGCAGCAGCTGTCCAGGGCACACCTGACACCTCAGGCTACAAGCTGGGTGTTAAAGAACTCTATGAGACAAGGGAGTATTTCTGTTTTCACACCAATGACTCAGCTGTAATAATTCCCCTCCAGGGAGGCATTAGCACCTTTACACCCAGCCTGAGGGGTCATGTCTGCTAATGGGCCATCAAAGATTCCAAAAATACCCCATGACTCACAATGTAAATCACCCACTGTGAAACTCCCTGCCCTGGGGGAGGTACTGGGCATTCCCACCTGAACCTGAGTATATATAATTTTGGGGTTTGGGGACTTCTGGTACCATTCATTGGATCGAGAGGAGGACCAGAACCTCAACAGGATTGCGACTGCCACTCTTGAACAGACTGTGACCATCATCCTCACCAACAGGGGGACAACGTGGCGCTTGGCATAGGGGCTGACAGACACCTTACTGTTCATGCCCCAGGGTGCTGGATTATACATTTGTTACTGTTCATGCCCCAGGGTGCTGGATTATACATCTGCTTTTTGTGGGCTAAACCCAGTTTTTCTTGTATCATTGTATTTATTGTAATTTTTTATTAAATTGTAACTCTGACTTGTAATCTCTGTTGAGATGGGTTCATTTCTCCTGCTGGTTTACCTGGAAACCAGCACACAAGGTAGTAACTTCTGTGTGCTCTAATGGGTTTAATCTATTCATATGCAATACTTTTAGCTGACCTATAAAGCTCATTGTACACACAGTACTTGGCCAGTGAAAACAGATGTTTCTCCATTGACTTCCTTTTCTCCAGCTTCAGATCTCAACGACCTACTGTGATATTCTTTCCCTTTTACCAGACAATCAGCCTCTACTGTTTAGAAGCAGTGTTGCAAGAAAAGGTATGTGACCTGAATGAGTTGACAGCCATGGAAAAAAGTTAATATGGGCATGGCAGCTCACAGGAAAGAAGATGTAGTTTGTGTGTAAGACAAAAGTTATCATGGAAAATATACAACAGAACTTAGGGCTACATTTTTATGTTGGAAAACTCTCTAAATGCAGTTTCTGTCCTTTGAAAGAGAAGGCTGTGGGGGATGTAAGGGAGCTAATTTGCCAAGTGCATCTGGGAACAGGAACAGGCAGTCCTGTAGACCACCTCAGTGTGTGTGATGCAGGAATATACAGAAACATAATGAGGAGGATCTCAACAAAAGGAACTTTATAGGGGCTTTCTTTTTTCAGTGTCCTGTTAAGTTCTACTGCAACAGAGTCCTAAATAAGGAAAAATACCTGCATCCTTTAGTTTTTCACAATTAAACTATTTACGGTGGCACCTTCCCATTTTATACAGATAATATTGTAGCTATAAGAAATCAAGCACCGTATGCAGATGCTGAGGACAAAAGCCATCAATGTATATTTGTTTTATATGATGTGTACCATCTGTTAACGTAAACACTGGAAGACCACCTATATACTATACAAATATCCTAACTTCTGTAGAAGAAAATATTAATTTATATAACCTTTTCCAGTACAATTTAACATAAATGCATTCATTTATACTTTATTTTAGTGCTCTTTAAGTACTCTAGAAAGGTCATGCAGTGAGAAACCTAATACCTAAGTACGTGAAGGAAAAGTAGTAACAAGGATAATACTATCACATAGGAAAAACAGAATGTTTACCTATAACATTAACTAAATGTGCATGCTGGCAGGCAAAAAAAGATCAGCAGCTCCAAACAGACACACACAGTGTTTTGACATGTTCATGCAGAAATAAATTTGAAAAACACAATACAGCATACAGTTAAGACACATAGGATGTCAGGCAGTGAGCTTTCCAGCAATCCTCTGAGTTTGACCTATTCTGGAAAAGTCAGATCTGTGCATACATTTTCCTAGTATACACTCAGGCAAGAGTCACTTAGGCAAGCCCTCTCACCCAGACACAAAGCAGGCCTTACAAATTAGAGAGATTAGAAATACTACATTAGTAAACCATTCATTTTGTTACAAAAAGAATAATTAAAAAAAATCTTCCTCTTCTGACTATAGTAAGTCTTAGAATTCCAGTCTCCTTTTTATAACATTTTCCTTTCAGGATTTGAAAGTTTAAGTGTTCTGTCAGAATTCCTACCAGGCCACATACCCAAACTAGGAAGCAAAGCCTTGTTAAAAACTTTACCAATCTAATTACTTAGCATTCAGCCAACAATGCTAACAAAACAGATATCCTGAAATGACCATGCCACTGAAATCCTCAGCTGCTCTGCAGAAGCCAGGCTGATGAGAGAAAAGGAAGAATATGCAATGGAGGAAAAAACCAAATATAGAGGCACAGCCCCTAAATGCCAACCTCACCATTCAAGTCATCTCATTCCACCTCACACAGTCCTCAAGGCAAGGAAAGATGAGTTTTCAGAAACTATGGGGGGGAAAAATTGCATCAGTCCTACAGAACCAATCAACAACACTGGTTTCAGCTTTGAATTCAGCCCATGGAAATACATCCAGCTTCTGAACCAAACCACCCAACTCCCTTTGCTTCCTCCTAAAAGGCAGGAGAGCTTCTTCTGAGGTCCATCCTTACTGCCACGGCAGCTATAGCAAGTTTCCTTCAGGAACACTACAGTTTACCTCAACAGGACTGATAAGTGATTTTTCCTGAATAACAGGAATAAATAACACAGAATATTTTATTCCTTTATTGGTAAGAAGGCTGAAGTAATTATGCCTTTCAAGAACTTTTCTGTACAGATTGTACTTGGTAATTCTTTCAGTTGGGTCCTACACTTTGACCATGGTTAACTAGATCATGAGGTTTCAGTGTGGGTGACATTACAGATTTCATAAAGCAGAATTTTTATATATCAGATAACACAGGCTTCCACATGTGCTTGAAACATTTTCCTCTGCTCTCCCAACAAAAACAAGCTAGCAATCTCTAATTTCTTAGAAATGCAGGTGTTATGTGCAGATATACAGGACATGTGTAGGTGTTCCTGCAACTCATTTTATACTTTGTAGAGAACAATGTCTCTAATCTCAGAAATACTCAAAATTTGCACAGTTGAAAGTTTAGTATGAAGAGTTTGATGGGTAAGAAATCCAAAGTATCTGCTAATTACCATTCTGGAGTCTTTAATCTTAAATACAGAAGTAGTGTAATTAATTGCTGCCAGATTAATGGTATGGATAAAAAAATGAGGCCCCATAACAAAACAACACTGTTTTTTCCTACATAAATTGCATATTTTACATAACAACATCCCTTGTTTGTACCTTATTTAGCATAAAGTCTTTTTAGTAGTACAGTTGTTTTTTTTCAGTTTAGCAAAGGATGTTTATTGATGTAAAGTAACATAATCCTGAAATATAAACTATAAACATTGATATATTGAAATCAGTGACAATTTGCTTACCAAGCTGATAGTCTCTCCCTTTAAAGTAGTGACCAGCACAACTCAAAATCACACTTGTTTTCCTGACTATTCCCAGGAGTATCAGTCTGGGATATGTAAAAACATCTATTTAAATTTTAATACAAAGATATGGACTGTATTCCTCAGAGAAGCAATTATTCAAATTCACTTCCTCGAATTATTTATATGGAATATATCAGTAAACACTGGGAACACATGCAACACAAACCCCATTGTGGCGTGATAAACAAAATACTTGAATCTTTGAGAAAACATTTCACCAATACTATAGTTTGTGACAGTGAAAAATATTAGCAACAAAATATGAGATCCACTAAAAACTGATCAGAATGTAAGACAGCAATATTGCTGAATGTAGTTACTTACATTTAAAATACAGGCATACATTTTTGATTATAATTTTTACTTTACTCTGTTATAGTTTAGCCCCAGTTGGCAACCAAGCACTACACAGCCACTCACTCACTTAGACCATGTCCCCATGGGATGGTTTGGAGAATCAGGAGTTAAAAAAAGAAAAAAGGGGAAAAAAAGGTAAATCTCATAGACTGAGATAAGAGCAGCTTAATAATTGAAGGAAGTTTTTAAGAATAAAAGTGTTAATGAAAAGGGAGATACAAAAAGGAGAGAGGGGATAAAATGCAAGAAATACAATTGCTCACCTGAGCAGCAATCAGCCATCCCTGGCCAACCCGTCTCTGAGCAGTAATCATCCAATAGCTCCTAGTTTATAACAGAGCATGCATGACATTCCATGCTATGGAATATCCTTTTGGCCAGCTGCCCTGGCTAAGCTCCCTCCCTGCTTCTTGTGCAGCTCCTCACTGGCAGAGCATGGGAACTGAAAAGTCCTTGACTTAGGGTAAGCACTACTTAGCAACAGCTAAACAGTGTGTTATCAGCATAATTCACATACTAAATGCAAAACACAGCACTGTACCAGCAACTAAAAAGAAACCTAATTCTATCCTAGCCAAAACCAGGACACTCTTCCTGTACCTTAACTTCATCACATGATTTCGTTAAAAGCAACTTCTGATAGATCTTAAATTTTCCAGCTCCTAGGCTTGCTATTTCCAAGTAGCTACACTAATTACCTTTCAGTTCAGAAGAACTACATTCAAATTTCCCAGTGTTTTCTTCACTAAAAGAAATATTGAAATAAACAAAACCTAGCAAGAATCTGTGTCAAGGAAATACCACAATACATATATGCTGATGCATCATAAGTTTATAGAGGCTTTTTCCTTGCTTTAAATAGTATGACTGAGTAAATTAAAAATAAACTGACACCTTTTCTAACTGGAATTTAATTTATGCTTACAAGAGAAATAGTACATAAGTCAAAAATCTCCAAGTGAGAGTCATGGAGCTGTTCCTCATGTTAAAAACTTCTCAATAACAGTTTTAGTAAAACAGATTTTAAAAATGAAAATTAAAAAAAAAATAAAAGAAATTTGAAAAGATACTCATCCTTCTTATTATTCTACATCAATGAATAAACACAAAAATTTGTCCAGAGGGCCACTGAAATTTGGTACCCTTTTTTATGACTAAATGATCACATTGTACTGAAACCAGGAGAGAGAGGGGAAAAAAAAAAAAAAAGAGAGAAAAAAAATCCGACCCCACCAAAAAATAGAAAATAAACTGTTCAGATAGAAAGATTTCTAGACAGCTGTTAGTATTTTGAAATTTGTGAATTTAAAAAAAATATACACTATTTGAATATTAAAGGCCTTAAAGAAAGGTTGACTCACTAATGCTTAGGACTGATAGTCTTTAATATATAGAGCAAAGAAATCTGGGACAGAAAGCACTGGATTTGACAGGTATGTAACTATGAAATGTGTAGTAAGTTCTCCGTAACACAGCACATTAACCTGTCCACTGGATAAACCACTCTGATGAGAGGATTAATCAATCTCTCAAACCACTCTTTCAATGTCACCCACTACTGTTTTTATATAGCTACCAAAACGCCTCCAAAATCTACAGCATCACAGAATAAACATCTTAGGGACAAACTTGGACTTCCAAAGTATGAATCTGCCACCTTCTCCAGGAAAGCCAGCCCCAGAAGTGCATCCCTAGGTGTGAGCTCTACATAGACCCGCCCCTCCCCCCCAGCTGGCACCACAAGTATCTGAGCCATGTGTTCTTCCTCTTTTCTTTCATTTCCCCTCATGGGGCAACCTGTAAATGCTGCCTGACAATTAACCTTTGTTGGCAATAAGCTACAGGGATTTTTTGTTTAATTGTTGGGTTTAATTAATCTCTCCATATTTAGGTGCTCTAGGGGTGATTACATTAGAGGAAAGCAAAGCTAAAAAGTGTAATTTACAACTGGGGAAGAATTCTGATTATCCTTAATTTCCTGGGGCAGAAATTCCTACTTCATGCTCTGAAATAAGCCTTTGAAGAGATGTGCTTTAGTCTTGTGACAAAAATGTTCCACAGCGCTTGAGGAAAAGATTTGTTAACTGCTGTCCTGATTCAAATGCTTTATGCACTTCTAAAATACACTGGGAACAGGGTGCTGAAATTCCTTTTAAATAACTTGTGAAATTATGAACCTGATTTAGTCAACAGGAAATCTGTACAGATAATAGAAATCAGGTTAGCAGGTAGGTTAAAGGATTTCATAGCAGAAGTTTATGTTAGATGGTTTTCTAATAGGTGAGGGGTTTGGGGTTTTTGTTTGTTTGTTTGTTTTTCCCATTTTTCCCCTCTATAGAGAGATGCATGAAGAAATTGATTAAATTATTGCAGTCCTGGGGTGTGAATAGCTGGCGCTATGTCATTGCCCATTGGGATAGTGTGGAGCCTTCTAGACAACTACAAATGGTTTCACATTTATTCATTAGCATTACTGTAAAAGAATTCAGTGATAGTGAGATACCAAACAGGATTTACTTCTGAATCAGAAACATTGTCCCTTAAACTATTAATCATTTTCTGTGCATTTTTACCATAACCTTAAAAAGCAAAATATAAGTAAGGTTTTATACACTTAGTTTGTTGGTTTGGTTTTTTTCAAAATAAATAAACAAATACATATAGCAAGGGAAGAAAAAACTTTAGTCTGTTTTGAATACATGCTTAAGCCTTACATCAAAAAAACCTTATATATCAGAATATGATGACTAATGAAAAGCCAGAATTCAAAGAGGGTGATAACGTGAGGAATGTAGAATACATAAACACAAAAATAAACTCAACAATTCATTGTTCCTTCTGTGTTTAAACTGTTGAAAATTTCCTATTCAATGACAAAAAAAAAGTAATAAAATGGATGGCAGCTGGGTAACATACATTTGTTCTTCTGTAAGTGGAATAATTACATGATTCAATCTGCTGGACTCCACTCCCACACAAAACTGAGGTTTCAGATAAGAGCGCTACCACTCCTGGTAATACTAATTAGAGATGTACTGGCTCCATGAATTTATATTCTTAACTAGAAAAGCAACAGCATTAATTACAATTGCAAACCTCTATCTATTACACTATTTCACACCTATAGAAGCTGAAGGCTATAGAAGCTTTCAGCCTGCAATCACTTCTATCGGTTTTGTTAGTTTCTCAGCTAATGCAAGATGCACACACTGCTTTTGATGCACTGCAAGTCAGAAGCTCAGGTCCTTCTCAGTTGTTTTGTTTGCTTCAAACTTTATAATCCTACAACTAACATTTAAAATATGCCTGTATAACTATCTTAAGCCAATTGAAGGACTACTCACTGAAATAAAGGTGTCTCAAACAGAAATGTTTAAAATTTTGTTTTGCACTGATAACTAAAGGAATGAAAATAGCCCTTTAGAACTTCCACATGATCCTGAAAATTCTTCCTATGCCTGCAAGTGGCAAAATTACTGACAAATTTATGTTCAACTTTTGATTACTAAGGTGTAAGTATGAAGAAAAAACTTGTTAGTTATTAGCAGACACAAGCTTATTGTCACAATTTAACTTTCAACATTTTAATCCTATAATTGCTTTATATAGCTCAGTCTGCATTTAGCAACTGCTGCACAAGTTCTTCATCCATCTACTTATACAAGTCATCACTAAAGGTCTAGATGTTTTATGAAAAGAATACTTATATTACAGACTATAAAGGCTTGGGGAGCGGGGAACCAAACAAACCAACCAACCAAAACAAACAAAAAAAACCCCACAAAAGCCCCCACAAACCCAAAAGAAAACCCCACGGGCAGATTTTTTAGGGTTAACAATTATTCTCTGTTGTACCATTCTAAATTGATACACGAAAGCTTTCAAATGAAGAGATTTTCCAAAGTCCTTTGTGTGGTCTACTCTTATCAACAGGCGCAGGATGTACACGCATAACACTCTTCCCAGGAGTGACTCATGTAAAACTCACTTTCATCAATTAGAGACAATGTGAATTTTAAAAACAGTTATGTTAATAGAAATCACAGAATTATAGAATGGTCTGGATTTTAAGGGACCTTAAAGATCATCTAATTCCAAACCTCCTCCCATAGGCAGGGACACCTTTCCCTAGACCAGGTTGCTCAGAGCCCCATCCAAGCTGCCCTTGAACACTTCCAGGGATGGGGTATCCACAAGTTTTCTGGGCAACCTGTTCCAGTGCCTCACCACTCTCACAGTTAAGAATGTCTGTTTAACTTTTCATTAAAAGGACCAGAAAATAAGAAAAAGATATATCCCAATATACAGAAAGGAAGAACTGAAATTCCTAAAAATCAATATAGACCTAGTCACTTTAAAAAGTGACTAGATATCAGCTGGCCTTAATTATTACATTTCAAATTCACTAGGCACGCCGAAACATTTATTCTTAAACAATCTGCTTGCTATCACACAGGAAGCATGTGTGGAAAACTTGGAAACAGAACTGGGATTTTTAATTGAACATATTTAAACACATAAACAGTGCTAATTTATGCAAATGATTAAAACAGTTCTACTTCTTAACAGCTTTATTTTTGTCTATCCTATCAAGTTGGAATTGGTAAAATTAAGTCTAAATGTCTAAAAATGTATTTCATATCTTAAAATAAATCTATAAATTATAAAAATTATCTAATTACCCAAGCCACAGAACTTTATTAAAATTCCCTGTCTCTCATGTACAGTTAGCTTTAGTTAATAAACTATTAATTGAAACAAGAAGTAGTTCAAAGGAAGTAGATACTGCTGATGAAACTTTGTCACTTACAGATTTAACTACATATACACAGTAATAACACTATTCTAGAAATGTGAGGCACTTTTTAAGATTACTTAAGATTTGTACTGTGGTTTGCCTCAGAGTCCTGGTTTTCCAGTCACCCATGCTGGTTAGAAAATGGCATGGCTCCCATCCAGTTCCAGTAGCTCCATCCATTTTCCACAGAGCTGGGTGCACAAGCCAAGCCCTGTGCAAAATGGTGATGGGAGGAGGTGACCAGAGCCTGAGACCAGATGCCAAGGACCAGAAGCACTCCCACTGTATCCAATTCTTTGTCCCAGTAAAAGAAGCCTAAGTAAAACAAAGATGGAGATTCTGAGCAATGTGCCAAAACCAAACACAGACCAGCTTGTCTTGACTCTCAATTGCTGTGTCATCTTTCCCCTTAAGGGGAGAAAAGGTGTGTACCTGAAGAAGAGTAAAGAGAAATTATGAAGATGCTGTAACTTGGAATATAAAATACAGAATGCCAAATTCTCTGCTTTCCAAAGAAAGTGAGAATTCATTGCCTTTAGCCTTTTTTAGACTCTGGCCTTCTCAGACACACAAAACAAAAGATTATTCAAGAGATTATTATGACGTCTAATGTTTGCTAGCAGTTTCCAGTCCTCAAGGTTCCCAGGCACAAATTGCATCAATAGATTTAGCTTATGTTTCTTAAATTGGCACAACTAAAATAAGAAATTTATTTCTTTTGGCACCTTAGAAGAACTAAAAACATAGTTCTAAAAGACCTACAAAATTCACTATAAAACAGCCTGTTGTAAATATATGTACAACATATGTTTTCTATTTCCATTTTTCTTCAAGTATACCAAACATAACTGCTATCCTACCTTGATAGTATTTTAGAAACCTACCTATGATATCAGTGAAATTATGAGCATACATATTTCTGTATAGACTACCTCAGAATATTTAATTAAATAAAATCTGATATTCTTTTGCATATTTCTCCCCTATTTTATTATTCACAAAATTTGCCTAGCCCTTTTAATAACAGGTATCACTGATAATGGCAGTAGACCTCATACAATAGTGCTGCTTAATTAATTACCAAGACGAATTTTCACAGATAATAGATGAGATAAATACTTCCACTGATTATTTGTGTACAAAAAATCTAAAGTATCTCTATTTTGATATCTATGCATTGTTTTTATGGCCTTAAAATCTATACATATAAACTAAAAATTTCCAGTAAGCAATATTAACAAAAAAAAAATATATTCTTTTTCTAGGAAAAGTTCAAGAGGAGAGAGATCTAACATGTCTTCTTGAAAATCGTAATTCCAAATAATACCGTATTTATTGATGTTTAAAATTTTAGTTGTAGAAACTTTTCCTGAATAGTCAAAACAGTTACTGTACTAGCAATTTCAAAATACTCCAAGAGCCCCGAAATACTTTACTGAAAATAGCAGGCTTGTTTGCTTGGCAGAGTTGTGCATATTTTTCAGATCTATCAAATGTTGCAAAAACACATGTCTTCTCTTTTATGGGACATCACGATTGCTCCATTTGTGGTAAATTTGCCCTGGGACACAGCATTTTACAAAGAAAATTGCATTACAATGGCCCACGTCATGCCATCTGTTTTTAGAACTCTCCAGTGACTTCTATGGAGAATAGTCTTAAAAAAATAAATGGAACAACATGTCCCAAAGTACTTTTTTACCTAGCTTACATACTCTTCATGAAAAGTATTTTGAAAAATTTAGAAAGCTGTACCATTACCACGAAGTCATTCCCGTGATCTTCATCTATTTCTAAATGAATGAGAAAGATTCATGGACTGACAGTAACACTTGTGAAACAGCTCCATTGCTGCAGAACAGATAATGATCCCTATGAGCAGGGGTTGCATGGGGAGTCCCAGCTTATCCAGGAGACAAGTCCTGCTGGCTCCCCTCCCTTCCACTCACACCTCCATCAGTAACACCCTGTGCCACAGGTACCACGAAATGCTGTGGCAACAGTAGAAGAGCCACAGCATCATCCATGTCAGCAAAAGTAAGCAGGCATGGGAGCAAGGACCTAGAGAGGCCAGATGGCCATGAGCAAAAAGTTTGGGATCTGATAGTCTAACATGTCTCTCACATTTGATGGTCATCACAGTCGTTACACAGGATACACCGCAAGCAATGCAGATGCCACAGCCATACAAAGGACCACAGGCTGGGGGAGGGAGCGGGACCTTTCTTTTAGTCTGTCAACACGGTGAACAAATTTCATCATGCCAAATACTTTAGATGCACTTCACCTGTTCTACAGAATATCAAAAATGGAAAAAAATATTGTCATGTCTTGTCATTGTCTACTTTCTTTTAATACCATTTCTCTGACACAAAGTGCAACTATAAATTTTAATGCTACAAAAACACCAAGACCTTCCTTGCCTACTTAGTTTTAAAAATGAGATCTCTATAAATTAGCAAAGTAAGCATAAAGTTCTGATTTAATTCCAAAACAAATACTTTATATTAAGCATACTATCCTTAGTTACACTGCACCACAGCTGTTATTTTACAGCAGACACACAAAGGAACATCCCCAGAAATTCCCTGGTGAAGTCATCTGAAACTCCTTTCAAAAGAACAATAACCATTTGCATAAGTACAGCTTCATATTATTTCATGTCTAACTTAAAATTACGACTAAAGCTTCTATGAACTTCATTAAATTGCTATTATCTAAGAATTCCAGTGTTTGCATAGCATAAGCAATGCTCTTAGATTATTAGTATTTGTTAGTCAAATTTTATAGATATAAATAGCAATTCAAAAAACCCTAAAGCCGTATTGAATCTAACCCCACCCTCCGCACAGCACACATAGATGTCACTGGTTTTGCAATATCACTTCACAGAAGTGATCTGGCTTTGGGAGTGATTTGGTTTGGGTTTGTTTGAACATGAATGATGTAAGGAAGCATTTTTTTTCATATTCAGAATTACTTTAGTCATGCACATAACGCACCTGTAAAAATAGGTCCAAAGCGGAATAGTAGCAATAAAAAAAAATGAAGACATCTTTCTTTCCTTACCAAATAACCTTTTATCCCCTTGACAACTCCCAGATATCAGAGCCTCCAACTTATCCCTGATCCCAGTGTGCTTCTTCTGAGCACCATTTCACATCTCTTTATCTGGATGTTGCTCACTCACCACATTTATTTGTTCCTCTTGGGATCTGGAATTCACCAAGGGCTTAGTTTATGCCATCAAATGTAAAATTCCTTACTCTATCCACTCCAAAGCCACAGCACGCTGCCCTGCTAACAGCTTGTGAGCTGTCCTGGCTCCTCTCAGCCTTCAGGGGGAATGTGCCTATCTGGAATCTTCCACCTCCCATCCTCACACTCTTGTGCCTCACGAGAACCTGTCAAGCACAAGAGGACCTAGCAGCAGCTGCAGTTCTTCTGCTCCGTCTGAACAGGATATGGTCACCAGGTTTCCACTAAGAGCGATAGGTTGTCTTGAAAAACACAACAGCATTTCCAGAGAATCTCTCAGACACACACAACCATTTACCACTGTGTTTTTACCTACCAGGAAAATTATTCTAAATACTTCTTTCACACACACACACACAAAAAAGGGGGATGTGAGAGTGGGGAGGGGAAAGCAGACAGTGACAGGTTTTATTTGATTCTGTCTTGTTGTCCCTATCAACTTTTACTTTAGCTTTACTCTGGCAATCAATCTGTTACCTGCTCTCACAAACCATCCTTAGCAGCTGCTCTTCGGCTCCCTGGAGAAGAAATCCTCAGAGTGCAATTTATACAAATAATACAGTCCATTCCTTCATTTGAAAAGCAAAGACTCATTCAATTCTGAGCATCCTTGCCTATGACCTGCTTATTTTACACAATGTAAATTTTAGCCACAGCACTCAGTAAATAGGAGAACAGACTGACTTTTCACATGATTACTGCTGTAATCATCACAAGCAGAAAAGTAAATATTTTGATACGAAAATACACCAAATCCACTCTGAAAGAAAATGCAAATCAAGAGTGACTGTGCATATGACGATCCTGTCAGTGTCTGCCCACTGGTAACAGAATACCAGCAAACTGCCTACCCCCTATATCTTGTCTGTAGGAGCCAAACCAGAAGTCTGCAGAAACTGAAAGAAAAAAATACACAATTAAGTCAAACACATGAAAGCATTCTCATTTTTACTGGAATTCCACTTCGGGAGGTGGAGAGGGTGGGGGTGGGGAGGGAGATCTCACCTTCTCTTCATGGCAATACTTGGAGGAAAACTAGAAATATACTTTGTCTCTTTCCCCTTCATTTCCTGGACACACCAGTTCTCCCCAGCAGTCCCCAGTTCTTGGGACATGAAAGTATGGATACACATACAACACAACCCAAACAAATCAACCCCTCCCAAACCAAACAACAACAGTGAGAAAACTAAACAAATGAAAAAGCAAACCAACTCCAACCAAACCCCACAAAATTGCTGACTTGTGGAGTAGAAATTCAGTTTCTCTCTGCTGCAGTTGCCTCCCCTGTAGCCATCACTAACAGTGCCTTATTACCATTTGAGGTCAGCACAAGCAGGTCCCACCTTCACAGTTCCTAATCCTTAGAGTGCATTATCAACATCCAGTGGAAAAGAAAAACAGGAACAGCTAAAGGACACAGAAAGTCAAGGAGCAGCAGCAGAGATGTGAAAAACAGGGCTGAAGGGGCAGTCAGAGGATGTTAAGATGGAGTATAACACTGACATGATTAAAACTTTCCTCAGCTGTTCTTTTGGTGGTCTGTTACAGGAAATGTAACAGGATTTTTTTCCAAAATGCTATAAAAAAAAGTGGGCAATAAGAGGAGTAACTAAGCTGAGTTCACTTCTGATGCACATTTCACTGACTCTATGATTCTATGGTGTAGGAAGAGGTTTGCACATACACATTAACATTTTTATTTTACAAGTACTATATATGACTTAATACATATTTCCATATAGCAAAAGAAGTACTTAATTGTTACTAAAGAATTCCTTGGATTATATTCATATGTTTACATATTTCTAAGAGTCTTATGCAACTGAACAAAAAACTACTGTACATTGCATAGCTGAATAGCAATATAGAGCAGAATAGCGAAATAAAGTGATCTAGGAGAGAGGGCTGTATCTGCAGACTGATGACCGGAATTTTAATTCTATAAAATTAGTGTATATATTTTACAAATTTCTAGGAAGCAGGATTAAAAACAATGTTTCAATATAGCAAGGTCCAAACAAGTAGAAGTAATAAAAAAGTTCAGGTATATATTTCTTGTATTAAGGTAAAAAGAGTTAGTATTATATCTACATCTGCACATACATTTTCTTCTATGTGTTAGTCCATTATGAGAAAAATCACCAATCTGAAGGTTACAAAACTAATCAAATACCTGATCCACCCATCTTCACTCATTTTTGAGAACCGAAACTAGATGTCATGACTGCAGTGAGGCAGTTCAAATACAGCTCTCTACCAATGCCCAGGTTACTGATCACAAATTGCTCAACCAAAGCCTCTCTCCAGGACCAGGTGCCTTGATCTGCACGAGTGAAATTCCAACCTACGTCAGCAGGAGCTCCACACACACAACAAAGGTCACTGACAGTTCCAGAGGCATGAATTCATCACAGGCTAATGTAACTCGCTCAGTGTTAGGAGGAGGTCAGAAGCTGTCTGTATATGTTTTCCATGCATCTGCTATGAGGGCCATGACACAAATACAGCTTAGAGAAACATACAGAAAACAAACTCACGCCTCAATAGTAAGCATTATGATGCATTATTTTTAAACTATACATCACATTTTCATCAAAACTTCAAAGTTTAAAAACATTGCTCAAACTTTAAAAGGAGTAGTGACAGCAGTCTGACAGCATCAGCCTTTCTCCTTTACCATTTCCTTTCTCTATAATGTTCACCTTCTTAAATTCAAATCTACAGATTAACATAGTAATTTGATAGCATTCAGTATTCGTTAATTTTACTAGCACAGAACATTTCAGTGGTTATTACTAAATACATACCTTCCTGAGTTAAAATTGCGTAATGTCTTTGCAATGTAAATTCTTTTACTGTTCACCTAACAGAGGGCACCAGTCTGTCTCATTGGTTCAGATGAGCTATGAAATAACAGACAATATTTCTCTTAGATTCATATAACGTCACAGAACTGTAAGTCCTACTGAAAGGATTAAAGAAACAATGCAATGCCACAGTATATACTTTATTAATTATAAGCATTACTATTTACAAGCATTATAAAAAGTGATGAGTAGTTCATATAGAATAATTTGTGGGAAATATATTGTTTTCAATTAAGAGGGATCACCAAATTCACAGAAGTACAATTCTTGGAAGCAGACTACCAGTGTGAATAGTCACACAAATTAAGGTGATGTAATATTGTTCAGAACTCCTTCCATATTTAGATTGAAAATATCAGGCCTTCTGAAATTATGACAGTAACTGCTTTGCTTAAATATCTTCACAGATGAGCACAGAAGACACAGAAACATGACCAAAGTGTTACATTTTATTCTAAACTAAAATTATTGCAGTATTTTTTCCTGTTTCTTCTTATAGCATTATTGTTTTAATGACTTAAATCTTGTATTATAAACCCTAAATTCTGTTTTAGACTGCATGGAGACATTCTATGGCTTCTGGTAGGGATGTGCAAAACTGATGCTCAGTAAATCCCAATCTGCATGAAGCATTTAATGACATGTTTCCTGAGGCTGTACATGACTACACACAATGCTCTACATGACCCATTCCAGCTCCATGTTCCCATTCCTAAAAGAAGATAGTGATGATTTTTTTTTTTAAATAACAGCAATAATATTGTAATAAAGTCAATTATTCAGTAATACATACAAACACCAGTTACTTACTAAGTTGCCCCCTGTTGGACATATGACATTTCTGTCATGTTTGGGACTTCATTCAGATCTTATGTGATGCCAGCTAGGATCAGACACTTGGTTAGGAACTGTTTCTCTAACTACCACCTTGAAACTTCAATTCCTGTAAGTAACTAAACATGAACAGACCTTCTGACAACTACAAATTTAAATATGTTCACAACATCCATGAATATTTGCTGGCATATTTGATATGTATTCAATATAAATTTACGTAGAAGATATGCATCCTTAAATATACACACATGGTGTAAATTAACAAAGTCCAATATTTCTGTTAAGCAGCAGAGTATTTTGTATTAGGTTAATGCTAGAAGACTAGCAAACACAGAAAAACAGAAAGAATCTAAACATTTCAAAAATATTTTTAAACATCTGTGTTTCTAATAATTCTTCTAATGAGTAAATTTGTGCAAGAGGTGTGGTTCATTAAACCGTTATGAAGTGTACCTTTTAAGTAATTTTAAGTTCACTATGTATTTTATTCACAAAGAAAAACAACCCTTTTACAATAGATCATCAAGTCATTATTCTAGTTGTTAAATCCATACCAATTAAATATTTAACGCAGACACCATAATGTTTCTAAGGATAGACACAGGAAAGATATAGAGAGTTGAAAGAGAATTTAGGTATAATATAGGTATTAAATCCCCTAATAGCCTGACTCTCCTTTCTCTTGCAGGCTAATGCTATTCACCACTTCCCACTGGAATAGTTTCATAGACCTCAGCATTGATGAATCCAAAGTAATGCACACAGGGAAAAAAGATAAATCCTAGCAATATACTTAAAAGTGATGAGCAGTGAGCTCATCAGAGATGAATTATTACTCAGAAATAAAATAAAATTTGGGGATTATAATTATAAAACATTGTATTAGTGCTCCACAACATTTATAAACAAAAGTATTCAGAAAGAAACAGAGAATAAAACTATTTATTCCACTATACAGAGCCCTGATACACTTGCACTCCAAAAAACACACGGAGGTTGATTTTTTTCAAATTGATTACAGTAGAACTAGAAAAAGAGTACAAAAACCCAAACAAAAACAACAAACAAACAAACAAAACCAGTTAAGTGCTACAATTGTTACCATACACTGTAGTGTGAGTGTTTACTTGTCACATATATGACACATACCTCCCACGAACAAAAGGGACATGAAAACAAAATATTTTACTGGCAATATATATAGTTTTCAAAAACAACTAGATAATAAGTAATGCAAACACATCCCTTTTAGATGTAATTGTGCTTGCTGTCATTTACAGAATCCCACTGCAACTATATTGAGAAATGTAGTCTACGTTATCAACTCTTCAAAACAATCCTGTGCACAAGATTCCTCTCCATGATAAACTTCATGGCAATATTTAAGGTCTTCAACATGCTGTTTACATCAGTTTTAAGGCATTTAAGAGTATTACAGGGTATTTAAAGTATTAAGACAGAAAGGTTATGCTGTCATGAACTATCTTTCCCTTTCCTTCTTGAATTCCATTGCCCTATCTTAAACAAAAAAATATTCAGTCAAATTTGTGTTAAACCTGCAGAAACAATCACATCACTGAAGACAAGGTAAGACTAAGTATTATCTTCTCTTCTACAACACCCACAGGTTGAAAATTATCACCACATCTGTTCTGCCTTTAGCTGCTTGATGTTTGAACAGTCTAAAATGTCACCAAAGTCTGTGCTTTGCATTAGGAACTTTTCTTTAAACAGCCTCACTATTTCTTGCATATCCCTGAAACATTTAAAAGGATGCAGTAGATACCAGGATTAAGTGTTTGAGACTTAGGTTCTATAAAGAAAGTACACATACAGGTTCAATACACCTATAGAGGTGTCAACCTGTCACTCAAACATAGAATTGAATTAAAATCAATTTTGATATCAACATATAATACTGATACACACATGTGATTCATATTCATATCTTAATATGAAACACAGTTATCAACACACATTTGGAGACATGAAAGCACAGAATTCAGCCCCAAGATCTTCATATTGGCATACATGCATCAAGTTCCCTGGGGAAAACCAGCATTCTATTCCTTCATGGGTTAATAATCTGCTCCTAATTTAAAAGAGATAGCACCTGCTCTGTCAAATACATATTTGCATTTCCAAAGAATGAAAGCAGTAAACAAGACAAGGGGAGGAGTAATGAAACTTTTCCTGAATAAATTAAAGAACTCTACACAGGGAAGGGAAGAAACATTTGAATCTGAATGAAAACTGCAGAACATGCCAAGAAATTTATACAAGAATTGGCCAACTTTTCCTGCTTGTGATGCTTTCCAGTGCAAGCTGGCCAACAACGTAAATAATGCAAGACAAATCAGAGCTTGACCTCACAGCAAACCTAAGGAGTTGCACCTTGCCAGAATACATAAAAGATTTTGATCTGATTTTAGTACAAATAAACAAAGCAAGAACATCTTGAAGTTCTACAACTGCTGTCATTATAAGTCCATGTTCCACAATAGTTTATTTTGGATTTTGAAAATAATGCTTTTATTTTACTTTAAGATGGCAGATGAATTAAGGATGAATAACAGAAATGTTCAAGGTTTCCTGATGGTCAAAGCATTACTCCACCCCCATAGCAGTGGTTATGCTTTCATAGGGTCCTGGACTAATCATGCAGAATTCACTATCTCAATACATCAGCATATTAGGATACTGAAAGGGTAAGCTAGACAACATTTTAAGACTTGCTAATGTAGGATTTGAAATGAAAAAGCTTCACTGAGTTACTAGAGTTGATCAGGCATGTGCCCTGAACTGAAATAAGGTCAGAGGGAGTATGGCCCAAATGCTGAAGGAGTGCTCTGAAAAGTATCAGACATTTTATATCTCTTATTTTCTTACTAGTTTCCTCTACAGCTATCTGTTCCTTTAACTACACTGTAATACATTGAATATGTTTCTATTAGTTGGAAAAGTGTATTTATGAGATTCTACAGATTCTTCTGTCATCAAGAGGTGACCTGCTCTGACCTCATCAGCTCATCAGACCTGAATAAGAACACACAAAAATCCTTAATATAGACTTGAACTTCCTCTTGTTCATTGGAGAAGCCACTAGATAAGTACTGGATCGTCTATCAAGACTATTTTTCTCAACATCAACTGAGATACGTAAAAATCACCACAGTGGTATACTGTTCAAGACAAGACAGAAAATCATACTGAACACCCATATAAGATGGCTTTGTAGTTCCTGGGTGCCTATTTAGAGGAAACAGTCTGTGACAGAATATAAAGGTTTTCAACGAGTCACTATTTTGAATTCACATAGGTAAAAGATTTCATAACTGAGATGATATTTTACTATGTGAAGAACACAAAGTAACCACTTGGTATTTTAAATTTAAAGAGGAAGTAAAAGAATATTCTTATCAGAATGATGCTTTTAATAATCTTCAAAGCTGGGAGTTTCCCCAGGATTCCTCCAGCCATTCTACTTTTATGAAGTAACAGTTGTGTCAACACCACTAAGCCTAACAAAGAGCAATACAGTTTTATATCTCTGTTATATAAAACGTTATACTGTTTAGAAGGTTTGAATTCTTTCACATAGAATTTGTCAGCTTGTTTAAACACAAATATTTTCCTTAGTGCTTTTAAAGTAAAAATAGGTAAAATGACCCACTGCCCTCCTGAGCAGAAGTCATTGCCGTACTATACAATTTTAAAAATTATAACAGCATATGAAGACAACCTTGGTCACAGACATAGTAGTTTCTCAATGTATGTGACATATAGAACAAAGCAAACCTAAAAGTCTGAGTAAGGATTCATAGTTTCAAAGCAAAGACAGAATTTTTACAAAATTCTGTAATTTTCTATTAAAAAGTGTTACAGGAATATTTTACATCCATAAGGAATTAGGACAGAGACTTTTTGATAAAAACATACCAGAGTCCTGTTTTTGGGACATGAAGAAAAACAGAAATGCCCAGAGTACTTGTTTATTTAGATACATTTAAAAATAGGTCCTTTGATATTTCACTTCTGGTATGTGGCCCATTCTAATGCACTACTGTTTTAAGGCTATTTTACTTTATGTTTATATTCAGTAATGCATGGAGAAGATTTGATACATTCTTAGGAGTTCAATTCTTCCTTACACTTCTAGTTGAGAAAATACCCAAGGGTATAATTTATCTCACATAAAACGGGATGCCTTAAAATTAGACTTTAAACTGTGAAAGAGTCATCCCAGCCAGATGCCCTTTGTAATGAATTGAGAGAGCTGGATACATCCAGAATGTACTTCAACTGACCTATAAAGGATGCTCATCTTCAAATGAAAATTTCCCCCAGCAGGTGCTTTTGACTTTCCATTAGAAATAATAGAAGAGACAGAAGGTAAGCAGATGGCATTTAGATATTGAATAGGAGAGAGATTATACCCATTAATGTATATTTTTAACATTTTCAAAACTTTTCACTAAATGATGACTAAATTAACAAAATACAAAGAAACAAAGCAAAGGTATCAAGTCAAGAATTCTAGGAGTGTAAAGCAGCATCCTGCTTACATAAAAGAGATTAATCTGAGTTTTACATTTCTAATCCTAAAACCTTTTTCACAGAATTCATAAGTTCACGTTCTTTTAAATTTTAGAAAAAAGGCTTTCATTGAAGACTAA
>VWZD01008369.1:82059-93540 GCA_013396695.1 Sakesphorus luctuosus
CACGCCGCCGAGAGGAGCTACACCCGCGCAACACTTACCCAAAGTGTACCGGGTCTCGCTGCCGGTGGCCCTCCAGCCCGCTGCCAGGCAGCGGGGCTGTGGCCGCGGACGCACTCGCGCAGCCGCGGGGGCACGGAGGGGCCGGGCGCGGCCGGCCCTGCGCACCTGCACGGCGGCCCCGCGAGTACCTGCGCCCGGCGGGCGCTGCCGCGGGGCGGCGGGAGGAGCAGCGGCCTCGGAGCGGCTCCCACGCAGGTGCGCGGGAGCTGCGCCGCCGGAGCCAGCGGCTCGAGTGGCCCCGGGAGAGGCTGCGCCTTCGCTGCCGCGGCTCCCGCAGGTCCCCAGCAGCCTCCGTCCCCCGACAAGGCCAGTCCAGTGCCCGGCTCTGCGCTCAAGAGCCACTTCAGCAGCTGCCCGCTGTTCCTGGCTCGCCAGCCTCTCTCCTGCCGTCCCCGCCGAGGGACTCTCGCGAATCTCGCTGTTGGGAATGCTGCCCTGGGCTCCCGCTTTTCTCCAACACCTGTTTTGAAACCTCTCTATGGGTAGCAAACAACACAGTAGATTTACTCGGAAAAGCAAAAGAGGAACCGGAGTAGCAATGGCATGGAAATTGATGTTTTTATGTCAGTGCCTCCCACTTAGCAAGACACAGAACAAGGGAGCTGATCAAACTTTCACTGGCAGGTTCCCACTGTGTTTAACGGCAATTTGTCTTGACCAACAGAAATTCCTCTGAAACACTGGCAGATTTCTAAGCAGTACTAACACTGTCAAACTTCCATCTTCAGAGTCTTGAGTGGCCGGATTAACCTCAGAACATCAGCTGGGAATCTGATGGTTTGGTTAATGATAATGACCATTAAATCCCATTTAAATTCACTTTGATGATATATATGGCACTAAAATACTTCACCTTTGAAAGGTGTTTCAGGCAATCTATATAAGACTTGGCAAACTGCTAATAATGTTATGTAATAAATTCATAGACGTTTGAAAATACAAAACATTTACCAACGTTTTTTTTCTTTTGTACCTGTATCCAGATTTCCTTGCAATTTTATGTTATGTAATGTAATAAATATGTATTTTTAACATATACCGATATAAAGGCACGCATAACTAAAATTTCAGTTTGTTATTGTTTCGATAGTCTCTAATAAGCTTTCTAATAATCTGTTTTAAATCCATTCAACTCTCTTCATATGCCCACAAAACCAAGAGAACCAATAAATTCTCTGTAACTTTGGAATAATGTGTTCTCAGAGGTGTAGTATCACACACATTAGTCTTTAAATTCACATCCAGTACTTGGCCTTATAAATATCTTTCCAAACAGCAGCTCCATAGTAGCACGTGTTAAGTACTTGGCTTTAGTCCCCTGTGTTTAATATATTACTTTCCCTATAAACATTGATTTCAAGAGGTTCTTTTCTCTCAGGGAAGGAATTCAGTCCCAGTATATTTGAGCCTCAAGTTACTAAATATGGATCAAAACACTAAAATACAGTGAGTAGATACTTAATTGTGATAAATCATTCCAGTAAAACACAGAGTTTTTACAGGCTTTGCAATAAAGTATTTGATCCAGTGGTTTGGCGAAGAGCGTGCTGGTTTTGAATGACCCTATTGCCTTAAAAATTGCATTCAAGCACTGTCAGTTACACAAGGTCATATAAAAATGAAAATTCCTACAAAAAATATGTTTATAGTTAAAAATACATTTTTTATGTTGTGCATAACTTCCATATACTCACTTCAACTGGGCCTTTGCTGTTCTGTTCTGCTGCATAGTAGAACAGTGTCCAACTTCAGTTTCTATTGAAATGGAAAATGTCGTTCAAGTTCATCTACAGTGCAGAATGACAACTTCAATGACATTTTTAGCTTTAAAACTCCAAAGTTAGATTTGAAGGTCTTGTGACTCAAGAAGGAAAATTAACCCCTTCATTAAGCATTTTGTTTGGCTTAGAAAAGCAGAAACCTTCACACAGGCCAAACCCAATTCAGTACAGCTGAGCTGTGAAAGATCGATGCAAAAGATGTCAAACTGAAGGACTCTACCACTGAGATTTTTTTTTCCACTGGAAAATACTTAGGAGATTGCTATCCACATGCCTAACTTTAGAAATGTTGTATTATGTGCAGTTTTGAGAATAGGTCGAGGATGGGGATAGATGGATTATGGTTAATGTCTAAGAGCTTCCTCAGCACAGAGCTCAATGGTAGTGTTAGTGAGTAGCAGATTCGCGTAAGCAGCTTTATTCTGGTTTCAATATAGACCTTCAACATCCTGTTCCAGAAACAGGATACTGCCCAAACTGTACGTGCTCCTGTCCTCTCCTCCTTTAATCAAGCTCCTACCATAAGCAGATTAAAATATGCAAAAAGTTTGTCTCGTAACAGCTCACTCCCTCACAGCAAAGAAAATAACAGATGTCTAGAAACCACAGCCAGAATTTTAAATATTAAATTTATTATACTATATACTTAGATCTGTGTTTAGATATTTAAATGAATTTTGTTGCTAAGCATGACTTTAGGTTGCTTATTTAATAAAACTATGATGAACTTGGGGTCCTAAATTTTTATATGATTCATGAAACATAAAAGCACTTAACTCAAGAACCTTAACAGCAAAAATAATTTTCAGTCTCCAGTATTTTTTATTTGCTTTTAAGACATTGCAACAATATCAGTCATCTGCAGTTACTGTATATTAGTGGTTTTGAAAGAAACAAGGTTTGGGCTTACAAATCTGACTTTGCTGGTGGCATGACTGCACAAAGTCACAGGTACAAACTGCTAAAGACTAGTCTGACTCCATGTGAAATAAGCTGAGGTAACAGCAAGCTCTATATAAAGAAAATATGTTTCAGAATATATGGCTATCATAAACAAATGTAGTTCACCAATTTTTTAAAGAAAAAAAGTTAGTCTCTAAACTTGATTCATCTAACTTACAACATTTTTATACTATATGAAGGCTTTTATGGAATAAATGGAATATAGCGAAAAAATCTTTCTTAACAGTAATTATATCCTTCACATATTATTATCAGAAAATGTCAATATACAGTAAAACATTACTCCCTTCCAGAATCAGCAAATTCACAAGGATTTTGTCAGAAATAAGACCTCTCATAGATCATGCTTACATAATTTTAAATTAATTATTGTAGTGTAGTGATAAGGGTATAGCACAGAACTGTATATATAGTACACTTGACACATACAGTAACATACTTACTTGCACAATTCAAGACAGAAAAAGTTCTTCTGAAATACTCAGAGGCATTTACATGTTGCTACCACTCATGCTACTGATATTCAATATACATGTATATAAGATCCATGGTAGTTAAAGAAAAATGTGCCACAGAGCATATATTTGTACTTGAGAAAACCAAGGACTTGAGTAAACCAGAGGAAATTACATTAATCAGCTAAACTATTGTTTGTGGGCTTGTTTTGCAGTACACCAGATACGACAGCCAAATCCTTAACTGTCCTTTCATTAATGCAATCAAGATGTAAAACTGAAAGCACCTGAATTCACACCTATTGAATTAAGACTGATATACGAGTATATTTGCTTGATTATCTAACTGCTGCAGATCAGTCAGTTGCTCTTCTGTCCCTGAGAGAATCCTGGGCTGTCCTTTTTGAACAAATTTTGAGTCATATGAAAGACAACAGAGTGCATGGGAAAAATCTACATGAATTTACTAAGGGTTGTGTTGGATTTGCATGGCCAGGTTTTGGTAGCAGGGAGGCTCAGGGCTGGCTTCTGTGAGAAGCCGCCAGAAGCTCCCTCCATGTCCAGCAGAGCCAATGCCAGATGGCTTTGAGGCAGACATGCCACTGGCCAAGGCCAAGCCAATCAGGCAACGCTTCTGTGATAACATATTTAGAAACAAAAAAAACCCCAGTTATTGAGCAGATATAACTGTGGCCAAAGAAGGGCAGAGTAAGAATATGTGAGAGGAACAACTCTGCAGACACCAAGGTCAGTATAGAAGGAGGGGAAGGAAGTGCTCCAGGAAGCGAAGCTGAGATTCCCCTGCAGCCCATGGTGCAGACCATGGTGGAGCAGCTGTGCCCCTGCAGTCCATGGAGGACCACAGGTGTGAAGAGATCCACCTGCAGCCTGTGAAGGAGACCCATCCAGACCAGGGGGATGCCTGAAAGAAGGCTGTGAATCCATAGGAAGCCTGTGCTGGAGCAGGCTTCTGGCAGGAACCTGCAGACATGTGGAGAGAAGAGTGCACACTGGAGCAACCTTCCTAGTAGGGCTTGGGGTCCTATGGGCGACCCACAGTGGAGCAGGCTGTGCCTGTAGGACTGCACCCTGTAGAAAAGTGACCCGTATTGGAGCAATTTGTGGAGAACTGTTTTCTGTGGGATAGACCCACAATGGAGAAGCTCATGGAGGATTGTCTCTCATGGGAGGGACTCTGCACTAGAGCAAGAGAATGACTTCTGCCTGAGCAGCGGCAGCAACAACACATGATGAACTGACCATAGTCCCCATTCACTGTCTCCCTCTGCTGCTGAGAAGGGAGGAGGTAGAGCTTGGGAAGGAGGGAGTGGCAGAGGAAAGATATTTTTAAGACTTACGTTACTTCTCATTATCCTGTTCTGTTTTTTTTTGGTAATAAATTAATATGCCTCCAGTATTTTATAGATCACACCTTGAAAACTGGATCATAGAATAATTCTGGCTGAAAAGACTCTCAGAACATCTCTAGTAAGCATCAAATCTGAGACCAGACTAAGGCTTTATTCAAAGGATGGAGACAGTATAACTTCTGTGGGCAACCTGATCTAGTGCTGGAATATCCTCATGGTGAAGAAGTTTTTCCATATATCAAGTCTAAACCTCTCATTTCCACTTATGCCCATAACCTTATGTCTTTCCACTATGCATAACTATAAAGAACATGTCTCTGCCTTCTTGATAGAATTCTCATGATTTTAAGTCCATGGGCTCCTGTTGGGTGTCCCCAAAGCCTTCCTTTTGCTAGGCTGGACAATCTTATGTAGACTGTTGTATAAAAATGCTTGAATTACTGAAGGTACTCAGGTTTCATAATATCATCAACTAGTGCTTTAAAGAAAAGAATGACAAGTATAAAAGGAGAAAAGACAAAGGCAGTATAGTAGAGCACCTTTCAGTGAATTTATTTTTTTTTCTTACAGCTTACTTTGATTTTTATCTTCCATGTACATATGCAGGCGTTTTTTTCCCCTCTGTTGTTCCAATTTCAAAGATGGACCTGGGACAAACCATCTTAAGTCAGTGGGAGGGTTTTCAGAGATACAAGTGGGCAGTGGGTTGACAAGTTAGTAAAATCTACATGAAAGATACTATTAGTTATAACTGGATGCAGGAATGATCGCTTAGTCATACTAAATGAGAAATGCTTGTTCAATCTGAAAAGACACTATTTAGTTAAAGATTACTCAAGAAGAATGTGTCTAACAGTGCACTCATTCTGGAACTCTGTAGCATAAAGACCACTAAACTCTATACAAACTTTACTGGAGCAGGACATAAGGGGCAGAATGTGTTTACTGTCTATTTCTGGATGTAGCATTGTAACAGTAATATGAATTTTTTTTCATTACATTTCATTATTTTTGAATATATGTATGTGTGTATATGTGTGTGTGTGTGTATGTATATATATGCATGTGGGATATCAAAAAGAAGTGTATGGCTAGCAGACCTTAAAAAAACTGTGCATTTATAAGAAATATCTCAAATATGGCTTTAAATTTTAACATATGATTTTAATATATTAATTACCATATGTATGTTTACTGAACTGTCTCAACTGTGTAAAAATATGTCATGTCCTTAAAAATTAGTTGAATTTTAACAGATATTGCAGAATTACTATTTAACATTCAACAACCTATGTAATTTGTTACAAGAAGGCTTTCTCTTATTTTTCAAACTTAGTTCAAGAGCAATTGAAATATAATATGTTCTCTGGTCAATTTTGAATGTTAAAAAACTAGTGGACAAAATTATTAAACTTAGATGCTTTTAGTTTACGCACTGTAATCATCTGGTGCTCCGTTTTCCAAATTCCTTCTAAATTTTGCTTTGGTCATGTTGCTTATGTTTAACATCATGCCTGCACATGTGCTTCCTGCAGGTAGGTGAATCAAAGGGCAACAGTAGGATGTCATGTCTAAAATAATAAATATACAGGAGATATTTCTAGGAATCATCTCCCTACATTATTCCTGATGAGAGAAACAAACCAGAACAGAAGTGAGAATAGCTGCTTTTCCATAGATTTATGAGTTGATAGAGGTAAAATAGAACAGAATGTGAGTCTGCCACAGACATGGTCATAAAATGGCTTACAACTATGAACAAAAATGCAAAACTTAGACAGATGAGAGAGAAAGACACAGTTGACTACATAACTAACAAAATCAATAAAATGAAGACAAAAATAGGGGAAGGATTCATGAGTTTAATTTAATCTAGGAATTTCCATGGAAGTTCTATCAATATAAACCATAAAGAAAATGGTAACATTTTCCTGGTTGACACAGCACAAGGAAGCAGAAAGGAAAAGGAAAACATAGAGAACTAATGGTGTTATAATTTTCCTTAGTTTGAAAAACCAAAGTATAGAAAGTGAGCATCAGGAAAAGAATAAGGAATTATTTTAAAGTATGGTTGAAATTAAAAACTACACATATGCCTGTCACTCACTATATTGTAGTATAACTTGTCATAGAACAATCAAGTAATTTAAAACAATTCAAAACTTGCATTTCTAACTAGTTAGATCTAACTAAATATTAGACTTAGTTCCTTTGCATTTTCATTAAATGTGTTCAGGAGAAAAAGTTTTTGGAAAGACATAAGAGAGAAGAAGATATACTATGTTAGTAAGCTAGAGATATGTATCAAACTATATTGAGTGTATCTAACTGCTGAAAATCATTAATGACACAATCAGCATCTAGACTTAGGGTTTGCATACCTTTATGATACATATTCAAGAGGTATGTGTATTATTATCACTGGAAGCGAACAGAACTTAAAAGCAAGACAGCATTTAGTAAAGCTGAAAGAAATTAGAAATAGTTAAGAAGACTTATCTGTTAAAGGAAATTGAAAGAAAATACTAAGAAGATAAGAACTAATTACATTTAATTACTTTAACAGAAAGGTTTTCCAGAGGGCGATGAAATGAAAGGAAAGAACATGTCTCAAAAATTGTTTGTATCAGTGAAAATTAAGTAAGGAAAGCAGAAAAGGGGGAGGGCGGTGTTAAAAAGAACTTTTCTTCAAGTTAGTGACAAGGAAGCCACCTTCAGTCTTCAAAAAGAAACTTTAAGTGGATTCAAGAGAATCAAAGAAAGTGTTACACTGGAGATACAAACTCATTTTTATATACATATTTTGTTAAAAGTTAATAAACTTTTTTATTTTTCATACTTCCTACTATCATTAAAATCTTAATATCTTTTATTGTTTTTAACATGCATTTTACAAAAAAAATATTCCGCTCATTTCTCTGGGAACAGACTCAAATACAGATTTCCAGGTGGGACCACGCAGTACCTCCCCCAGGTTGGGGAGTTCCACAATGGGTGATCTAACTCTGTGAGTCATGGGATATTTTTGGAATCACCGATCACCCATTAGCAGACATGACACCTGAGGCTGGGTGTGGAGATGCTAACAACTTCCTGGAATGGAGTTATCACAGCTCTTACGTCACAGGTGTCTTTCACACCCAGCTCACACCCTGAGGGGTCAGGTGTGCCCTAGGCAGCTGCTGCAAATGGTCCATTGTTAACAGTTTGTGGGAATTGAATAGAGGGTGTAGAATACATAGCTTTGGTCACACCCACACAGTGATAAACTGGTCCCACCTGCTGAACTAGGTCATCTAGATAATCAAATCATCATTTCTAGTACTTTTCCAGCAAGACTTTTGACTATTTGTGTATGTTTTACTTCTCTAGACTGAAATTATCTGCAGCAAAGAGTTTCTCTGGTGTGAATACTTATACTGTGACCAGCATGAATTATCAGATTTGGTTTGGTCTCTAATATAGACTGAGTCCATGAGACTGTGTATATTCATCCAGCTTATATAAACTCCAAACTCAAAGCTATGTGGCGAAGAAAATGTTTGTTTCTAAAAGCTAAATGGAACAAAAATCAGATAACCAAACAATAGATACAATGCATGCATTTGCTACTACCTTAATCTCACCTTTTAGGCTGATTTTTTTACACTCAGATTTTGAGTAGAGCAGCCAATTGAATGCTTCTTCTGTTTTCTGTAGTTATTTTAACAGTTGTTGTTATATTTTAGTGTTAATAGTTTTGCAATGCTGAGTCTGTTCTAATATATAACAAACACTTTGATTAGTCCTTATTTTCAAGATTAGTCTCTTTGTCTTGAATGGAATTACTTCTGTCTGTCTGCTAATATGACTACACGTGCACAGCTTCTCTCAGAACAAAAACCAGTCCTGATGCTGAAAATTTTGCTAATTTCTATCAGCTATATATTCAGGCTTATTATCTGGAAACTATCTTCTTGATATTGTACATTTGCATATGTATGAATAGTTATCCACCTGCATACAGTTATTTTTGGTGCAGTGTTTTAGCACTTGTGAGTAGGCATTTGAGACATTATGCACCACTTTTTATTGATTGATCCCTGATTTTTCTGTAGAGCTTCACCTGACATGGATACTGAGGGAAGTAGGCCTGGTGGAGAGGAAAGGGAGATATCCTGCTCAGCAATTCCAAATAGTGCTGCAACCATCAGACCTGCTATGATGTATGGGACTCAAGGGTAAGACATACATAGGATCTTCTCCAGCTCCTCACCTGAACCACCTTCAGAAAATGTAAATGCTGCTTGCAACTGCCAAAGTTCAACAATCTCCTGTTTTATTTTATTTGATTGGTTTTGATACTGAAGGGGGCCTACAGGGAAACTGGAGAGGGACTTTTCATCAGGAACTGTAATGATAGGACAAGGAGTAATGGGTACAAAGGGAAAGAGGGGAAATTTAGGTTAGATATTAGGAAGAATTTCTTTACTGTAAGGGTGATGAGACACTGGAACAGGTTGCTCAGAGAGGTTGTGGATGCCCCAACCTTGGCAGTGTTCAAGGCCAGCTTGGATAAGGCCTTGAGCAACCAGGTGTACGGGGAGGTGTCCTTTCCCATGGCAAGGAGGCTGGAACTAGATGATCTTTAAGATGTCTTTTAACTCCTTAACTCTCCACGGTTTTATGATATAACAGCATTTTATTAACTAATCTCCATTTGATTTAGTGGAAAAGTTTAACTTAAAATAGCTGAAGTGTTCCAACAAATGCATCCATCCTCCTTTGTACTATTTTTGTAGTCTGCAGCAGTTGTTGATTTATATTTGTATATGTGTCTCTGTTATGGTCCCTCTTCAGAACATACTTACTTTGTATGTAATGTAGTAATGAACTTTGTCTACAAGAAGGGCAGTGGAGAGGGGAGGAGAGGGTAAGGGAGCGTAGGGGAGGAGAGGGGAGAGGGAAGGGTGAGGGGAGGAGAGGGAGGAAGAGAGAAAGAGAAAGAGAGGGAGAAAGAGAAAGAGAGAGAAAGAGAGAGAGAGAAAGAGAGAGAGAGAGAGAGAAAGAGAGATAGAAAAAGGAAGGAAGGAAGGAAGGAAGGAAGGAAGGAAGGAAGGAAGGGAAAAAGAAAGAAAGAAAGGAGAGAAAGAAAAGGCAGAGGATAAAGTACAAAAAGCACTTTTGTCGGTCTGCAGTAGGGACTTCTTATACTCCATAGCATGGAAAGGGTCATCTGGATTCTAACGAATTAAAAAAGTTGGTTTGAACAGAGGTTTTCTCCATACAGAGAACTTCAAGCAGGATCGTTCCTCAGGAATTATTTAAAAGAATGATATAGACGCAGCTGTTACTTATATCCACTCATAATTCAGCTACCAGAATCATAATATATCATTGATACAGGTAGCAAGTGTAGAAATCAGACACCAGGAATAACAAAGAAAGTACTCTAGCTAGGTACTGAAAAATAAATTAAGTAGGTCACCTGGTAAGACCAGGAAGTAGGCCATACCTGCCTTGATATATTATAATTTTAAAAAATATTCAAGATCACTTCTGAAAGAGAAATAATATTGTATAGCATTAAGTAGTGCAGAGTGGTACATTTCACAAAAGGAACTAATGGACTAATTGAAGCTGGAAGTCTTCTCTGAAATAAAATAGCAATTAGAAAAATGTGTTCTTCATAAATAAGACTCTTTAAAAGTCAACATATGATCTAATAACTTGATTAGGGAGAGTTTTGGTTTAGCTTGTCTTTAACCAGGTTCAGGTTTCTTAAAAAAAAAAAAAGAAGGAAAAAAAAGGAAAAGGTTTGTGTCTTCCTAATCCTATTTATATCTGTCTTTCAGTAATATTTTATACAGTGGTCAGTTTCAACTAAACTTGACAAATAGTTACAAAGAATAGAAGGGCAGAAATCTCAGGGACGATAAATTCTTGTAAATTTTATGAAAGCCAATGAGGAAGCAGGTAAGAGAAACTCGGTTTAGCAACCTGACTGGGAGAAAGGTTTCAGCATAAGTGAAGCTGTTACCTATTCTCTTTGGTCTGTGAGCTGACCCACATGCACACAGTGGGAAGCAGGGACCATGTTGGGTTACTTCCACATAAGAATAAGGATTCCAGTTTACAGAGACCCGGTGCAAGGTGTGTTAGAGACTGGAAGTACTTGGCATGAAGCATTTGGAAATGGACAGGAGCGAAGAATTTGTGACACTAATGGTGTACAAACATTCTGCTCCTGTAAGGATTCAGTATGGTATTGTACAGTTACAGTACAGCCCTTCCCAAGACTCACATTTTTTTCAGGTTTTTCAAGATACCACTAAGGACTTGTGGCAAAGTTGGCCATGCAGTGACACATTTCCATTTTAAATAGAAATGTTGCAGCAAAACAATTTTAATATGCAGATACAACCATTAACTGCTCAAAGCTACTTCTTAAATAACTGAGCTACTTTCTCAGCCCAAGGGATCAATCTAATTCCATCACAGTCAAATTTGCAAATTTTATTAGAAGTGAAAGTATACAAGAGCTACTTCTTTTCTTAAAGAAAAAGTGTCCTGCATTTAAGAGAAATGATGAGCTCTGACTTGACTGAAAACGACAGCAAATTAAAATACCTCAATTATAGCTACACTGTTTAAAAGTTTTAATTAGATGTCACAACTTTAATCAATTAGAAGTTATTAAATTATACCATTCAGGATACACTGGGAGGAATTAGTCCATATTAGTGAATATTCATGAAGAAGGTTGGTGTGATTTTCTTTTTCTATAGAGGCTACAAATAGAATCCTAGATACATGAAAATGGAGAGATCCTTGTTAGTTAGTATTATATAAATACACTATATTCTTATTGGG
>VWZD01008369.1:109226-130832 GCA_013396695.1 Sakesphorus luctuosus
TATCCAAATCTTATCATACAAGTCCTATAAAGGAACTCAGATGTAGGATAGGAGACATTCTTACTTCAGTTGCTTTCTGAATCACACTGATTGTAGAGGTCTTCCTACATAAAAGATGTAGAAAGTGAAATCAGGAGGGATAAAATGTAGACTTTTACTTGGAGTGCGGTTCTATCTAAAACCCTTCTCATTTTGAACTAACTTGACTTCAGCCTTGTTGTTCTTCCACGATGATTTGCCCTCAAGACATTCCAGGATAGTGGATTACCTGGAACATGATATATTTCTAATGGGGGCGATCAGCATACTCTGATAGCTGACCTTTACTTATCAATGCATTAAAATTCCCTTAATCCTCACAATGCCTACAATGAAAATATTCTTCTGTATGTAAACGAACTGAAGTAAATGCACCTCCTAAATTTCTGCCCTGATGTTAGCATGGTAAAATCTTTCATTTATTCATGGCAACAGTTATTTTTAGAATAGGCAAATAAGATTGCAATGATTCCAAGTCACGATCAATTTCTCATATTTCCTCTATTTTTTTTCCTTTTAAAAAGTTACAATTGATACAACCCACTCACTGCCATTTACCATCATTAATGATTCCAGAAACAGTGAATAACTAAAAATTATCCCCAAGCCAAAAGCAGCTGCCAAGGCTCAAAAACACTGAAAATTATTTCACTACAACTTCTATGCCTAAACATGGATATCAAACTTTCCCTGTAGACAACCAAGTCTGAGGGTCTTGCTGACTGCCAAACTGTCTGTATCAGTCAAAATGGATTGGTATTTGATATGCTAGGACATATAGAAACTGGGAACACATTTAGAGCATTTATGAGCATTTTTACTGCCTTAACTTGCAATGCAGACAGGCTTCACAATGGAGCATGTACTTGTCCACACTGTACAGTATGGTGTGGTCATACTTAATGTTTCCCCCTCCCCCCAGCAGCAATATAGCATCTGGATACTGCCTCTTGGAAATGGTAATATCAAAAAATTTCTAAGTATTTACAGAAAAAGGGGAATGGAGCTGAAATCAGTCTTGGTACTATTTCCTTCCAGCACAATTGTACTTCTCTAAAGCCACTGAATCTGGTGTCATCAAAAGAAAATGTCACGTAGTCTCAAAAGCAAAGGACAGACAATTCTAAAGATTATTGGATCATGTCCTATTTATAGAAATCTAACCTTTTCAGCCCCAAAGAAAAGCAAACAGAAAAGTGGAGTTGTGTCATAGATCCAAGCCCCAAATTACAGTAATTTTNAACTAGAAAAAAAAATCACAGACAAAACACAAAGCACAAGATAAATAATTGCAGGCCCAGGAACACAGTCAATCTGTATTGCATATGAGTGAAAATGAAGCCAGGTTATGCAGCAGAACAAAGAACTCCAGAAGCAAAAGCTTTTACAATGCTATCTATATAACCTGATTGCAGTGGGCAGCAAAAACTCTACAAAATCTTTCCATACTTTGACCTAACATTGATGGGTCGCAGCATCAGTTGAAACAGAAGTAAATTGATTTCAGTTCTGGATTCTTTCCAAGGCTTCACAAAGAAAAATTGTGCTACAGGATGTCTTTTTAATTACCCTTCCAAAGCATAGAATGAGGTATTCAGTACCTCAGAACAACAATCTTCTTTAAGTGAAAAACTAACCATTAATTGTTCATCTCCATTATATACTTAATCTTCATAATCTTGATCAAAGTTCTTTGAATTAGCATTTTACCTCTCCTAAAATAAAAAAAAAGTGGGAATAGTTGATAACTTCCACTCCCAAACTGAGTGCAGATTGCCACATTTCTGCTATTGCAAATATCTCACTGCTAATTCGAACACTGAGAATTGCATTTGAAATTCAGTCACTCCTACATTCCACCATATTATTCAAACTATCACTATTTTCAATGGGCTAACAGCTATACTCCTTTTATAGCAAATATAAGTGTCTTTAAATGAGTGCCCAAGACTCACCCCATATATTGAATGATATCACTCTGTAAGGATAGTGCCAATCGTTCCTGAACTTTATGTGTAAAAGCTTCAACAGTATGAAATTATCAACTCATGACACAAGTTTCTTTCCAATAGTCTCACTAAGCTATAACTGTGATGTGATAAGGAAAAATATGCATTTGTTCTCAGTTGAGAACTAAATGTGTATATATATTGCTTTCCATTTTAACAATTTACTGTTCATTTAATTCAGTGATGTTGACTTCAAATAAAGATGTCATTTATTGGTTTTCTGAACAGAAAAAAACAATAGATGCAGGTCAGCGTTATGATTTCCTGGCCTGCTTGGCAGGAATGATAGCATATGTGAGATATTGTATCAGGTGCTGCAGCTGTTATGCCATGGGACACCAGAGAGGGTTTCCAGCCCTGGTTTCTTAAGAAAAGTGACAATTTTACAAATGCAAAATATTTTTCAAGAAACTTATGATCTTCAAATATTGAGTAACAAACACTTAGGATATCAGTACAGTCTCAGTGTGGTCTGATTTCAAAACTACCTTGGAAATTTCTTGTGTAGATTACTTACATGAGTTAACACTGCTAAATAAAAATGTATGGGTTCTTGTTCTCCACAATATCAGAAATATCAGAAGCTAAATCACAGTCAAGAGGAATTTACACCATCATCAAGCTGTGACAAATGGATGCATTCACTTCACTAAACCTCAGTTTTGACTTGAAGACTGAACAGTACAGTTTTTCACATGGTGAAACATGTTTATGTGACGAATTCCAGTGACATCAGTGAAACAGCTCACATGAGAAAGTTCTCATCTGTGTCAGTAAGCTTTGAACAAAGTAGCTTTTGGCAAATTTGTAAACCTCCAAGCTATTATTACAAACCAACCAAAAAGGCTTTGATTTAGGCTTGAAAAAACCTCGCAACAACAGGGTTGTCAATATTTTTAAGCATTGTTTAAACAGCCAGATTATATAAACAAGTACAATACCAATCTGGCTGTTAGAAATCTTTTTCATCGCTTGTCTGCTTGACACTTGTGATTTTCCTCACAGTCCAAACTGCTTGTTTAACTTGTTCAGTCATTTAGGTTTCTACACACTGGGATAGCATTTAACTCATCTGAAATAACATACACTATCATGTGTAAGTTTAAACTGTTGATATAAGCATTTTAAAAATCTGCTAACCTTCTTCCACAGCTAATGGTAAAATATAGTCAATGGTAGAGGGTGAAATCCCCTGATCTCTTTCAGGATGATATGAGCTGTTGTCATGGGTTGCATTTTTGTGTTGGTTGAACACAAGGGAGGCTGTGATACTGTGTACTGAACACCTAACTTTTGAACATATTATGTAAATTATGGGAATATAGCAACAGTGAAAAGTGGAGGGGGGAGGGAGGAGAGGGAGGGGANTCAGAAAAGAAACTTCTGCAACTGTTCATTACAAGATTTCATCTAGAAGTTGACTTTAACTTATAATAACACTATATCTTGCAGATGCTTACAGAAGTCAGAAACTTAAGAGTTTAAACCTGATGCTGAAATTAAGTAACATTACAAGAAAAGTATGAATAATTATATTTGAAAATTATTTCAGTTTTTCCCAAAAGAATATTCAAAGTCATATGAACTTGCTTTACTCTGGTTTTATGCAATAGTTAGAATAATATTTTTATTGCATTTTTAAGCAGTTCAGGTTTGAATGCAAGAGATAACATATTACAGAACTTTAAGTAGTATTTAGGTCTGTCTGTGCGTTGGAACCTTTTGTAATTGTTAATACAATATGAGAAACAAGTATATCAGCTTGGTTTTTTCTGAACTTCAGCTGACTACCTGTAATCAAACTATTTTCTTACAGTAATGGAAAATACCTTTATGCCAGGATTAATTTGATGACTCATGTACCATGCAATTATTTTAAAGACAATTGTTTCTGTAGTTATAAGCGATGTCATAGTAAATATGCTAAAACCCCTTTCTATAACCCATTATCCCTAATTAAAGATATAAATAAACTAAAATAGTAATATGCCCTTTAGTTAAATCTAAAAATTTACACAGTAAAAGTAAATGCTTACATATATATCTTCCAGCAAGTCTCAAACACACAGTAAGTTTTTTGCAAGCACTGCTGTTNATAACCTGACAATTCTTTTTTAGGTCAGAAATTTAAACTCAGGAATGGAAATGATAATTCTGTTACTCATCCTCATTTGACACGGTTCATCCCTATTTTACACAATCCCCTCAGTCAAACCTCTTTTAAAAGCCTCTATAATTTTGACAGAAAGAAAGAAGCCACGTAGAAAGAATGGTATATCTATAATTGCAGTAAACAAGGCTGACTCTACTGTTTGTCAGACAAGGCAAAACTGGCATTCATTTTTCATCTCATAGAGTTCCCTAATACTTAACAAATAAAGAGCGTTGCTGTATAACTATATTTCATAGTGTCGATGTGGAGAAGTTTCTAAAATAATTGGAGCCAGGGTTAGTGTATTATTGACTCATAACTTATTTATTTTCCTTCCTTCCTCCTCTAATTTTGGGTTTCTCTACACACACCATAGTTACAGTGCTGAGGGAAAATAGTCTACATAATCCTATAAAAAGTACAAGGAAAGAAACCTTGTGTAATACCTAAAAAACCCACACCACCAGCACCACCCCCCCCACACCCCCCCAAAAAACAAAAACAAAAACAAAAAAAAACTTTCTCAAAACTGAGGGTAAATAAAGGAATGTGCCAAGAATTTATAGTTCTCAAGAAATCAGCTTCTGAAAGCTGAAACAATTAAGTATCACAATGAAGGTTCTTCAGGATTGAGTTTGTTTCTTATGCCTCCCATTATTGGTGTACTTTATAACCAGTTAGCTAACATTCAACAACTTTTCGTCTACAAAAGTCAAGAGTGTCAAAACCACCAAACAAGGGATGCTCCCAGAGAATTCTTGTTAGCTCTTCAGAATAACATTTCACACAGAATAACATTGGGACAGAGAAGCAGCTTTGGAAGCTTTCAAAAAGCATTTAATGCTATCATTACCACAAACTTCATTTATTAAAAAAAAAAAATCTAACTACCTTCATTTAGATAAAGAAAAGAGAAACATTTAATTTTGTGTGAATGCCACCAGACACTGAACAGCAAACTGCCATACAGGTTCAGAAATTTTGAGAAAACATGAAGTTCATTTATGCAAAGAAAACATTAGTATTCCATTGATAGTGTTTTACTTCATTTCAGTGGTTTTGTCTGACAAGGTTTCAGACAGAATATGTCTCTCAGACCTGTCAACCCTGAAAAGCAACTCCACTGACAGGAGTCTTCAAAAACTGACTTTTCAATTGTATGAGGACTTTCTTTTCCCACTTTGACTGCAGTAGTTTTGTACCTGTATAATTTTAAACAGAATTTACTACATAACATGCTTTTTGTGCTATTTAGAACGTAGGATTCAGCTTTTTCTTTTACAAGGTGTACCTCTTGAATGACAATATAAATTTCTTGCTGGGAGAACATAGCCTAAGACAGAGTGCCTGCCAACATTAAAATCAAGGTGCTATGATGCTCTCTTTGTGGCCTTTGAGCTGCTCTTCAGTGCTTTGTTACTCCTTTTCTTGTCACTCCAGCTTTCTAATCTCTTTTGCCCTACACATTTTATCCTTTAGTATTTCTCAAAGTGAAGGTAGCATTAAGTATAAAATATTAAGTATAGCAGCAAGATTAAAGCTCTTAAAACAAAGCAAGATGTTAGAGAGAGCTACTGTTCTTTATTCTGAGACCCAGAGGCAAGAGCCAGCTGAGGAAAACGCGTAGAGCGAAGGAAACAGGGCTGCACTTGTTTTGAACATTTCTTCCCCTTCACAAAACCAGTAAAAGTTACAACTTTTCCCAACCTTTATCACTCTGTTCCTCGTTGCAATAGGTGTTCAGGAATCTCATTCTCCAGTGCCAACAGCATCAACACTGCGAAGTACAACTAAACAGCCTGTGCTCCCCATGTCCGTCTTTTGCTGCCAAAGGTCTGTGAAGAGGAAAGTTTATCCTCCTACCTAATGTCTCAAGTACAGGGTGGTGGCTGTTTAAGACCCTCTGAAATGACCCTCAGTATGCACAGGTCATATTTTGTGTGGGTACACAATGAACTCATCCAAAAAGCAACCCTGTTTGGGTAATAGCAACTCTCTACCCTACATATGAAACATTTGAGGAAATCCCTTTGTTTGACTCTGCTTATACTTACAGGGACATGTGGCTGCTATAAACAGGCAAATTATTTTGAGTAACAATTTCTAGAGGAAAAAAAAATGCTGTTATGATTTTCTCTATTGCAAGAATTGTTTAGATTTTTCCCCCCTGCTTCTAATGGATATGTATTTGGAATGTTTCACATTTTTTCCAGGGACTACTTAATTTATTCCAGAGAATTATGCACTAAACAAAAATTCACAACCAGAAAAGTAACTGGTTTTACCACACTGAATTCAGCAACAAACATCTTAAATTCCATACACTGAAGGAACTCGAATGAACACTGGAATCCTCACTTTTACTGTTCAATAGCATATTTAAATCTAAAAGAAGAGCAATTTTTTTTTACTTAACAATATCTATTTAATGCTAAGTACATCCAGGCTCCTCTGTATGCCAGAAACAGTGATGTCATCTTCATTTATTTGGAGTATGCATACGTACACATAAATATATATGTTTAAATAGTCCTGGGCACATTCAAAACAAACTATTAATTCCTGACTGACAATAGCTTAAAAACATATTTCCAGAGGGCAGAAAAGCCTGCTCTTTTATTATACTATTTTATCCCTCAGCTGCAGATGGATTGCAGGACCAGGGAGCTGTGTTTAGATTTAGAGCCCTTTAATTTTCTCTCATCAATATTTGGAGAAAAGTGGAATGCAGTGCCATGTGAGGATGAATAGTGAATCTAATTTCAGTTTGCCTTTCATAGCTCTTTGTCTTTAATCAAATAGTTCACTTGTTAAAGCTACTGATGCACCAACACTGTTGCAAATCTATCTGTTTTGTTTGCTCTGTTTGTGAAAAACCTTTAAAACCTAAGGGAATATTGATGAATCTTGTCTAATTTATCTAGTTTAGATATGAATGTGCTATAAAAATATTGAACTTGTTCCAATTAATCAGCAATATCCTTTCTGGAAATTAACACTCTTCAAAAATAAAGCTATTACATCCTGTAGTTTTTGAGGATACATTTTAGCATGTTTCTAGAGGGTTTTTAATAGAAATACTGTAAGAAAATTTTGTAGATCATGTTTGGTACCTGTTTTAAGGTACCATTACATCTATGCTTTGAAGAAGAATAGAACATTTAAAGTAATCTCTAAATATGACTAAGATTCTATATCTTTCTTCCTGTACCTTTTTTCTCCTCTTTTCTAATTTACAGAATTTCTCTTTGAACAAATGTACTAATTAAAATTTCTCAACCATGTGATTGACACCTAAAATATCACTTGTCATAACACTTAGATCTGAATTCTTGTTAGAAAGTGTTTCTTACTCTCTCTATATGGTTAAATTTGCAATTGTGTATACTCTGAGAGCATAAGGGAACCCAAAATCCCAGAAGAACAGGGTGACTGAGACACCTCTGGAGACATCCAGACACCCCTGGAGATCATCTAGCTCAACATCCTGTTCAAACCTCAGTAAGCTACAGCAGATTGCTCAAGGCTGTGCCCGGCAGGGTTTTGGCTATCTGTGAAGATGGAGACTCCACAAACTTCTCAGTCAAGCCATATCATTTTTGACAACCCTCACAGGAAAGACCTTTCTTAGACTGAATTTCTATTATTTTAGTTGTGTCCATTGCACCTTCCCATAGAGGAAGTTAGGAGGGTTATGTCCGTAAGTACTTCAAGTCATATTACTGCCTTTTTGGAGCTTATTATCTCCATTGGCATTAGCCTAAAGCTGTTTAGGATCTAAACACTGCACAGTTAAGCCCCTTAGAGATGTACTGAGCATAGTCTGGCCTTGATGACATTACTTTATAACACTCAGCTAAGAAAATATATAAGGAGAGTTTAACTCTTCAATCCTTCACTGCAGCTTAGCATTAAGAGAACTAACTTTCCTAAGAAAAGACTATAAAAACCACCTTGGCTGAAGGTAGTCCACCTCCTATGCCACCATTAGACAATTCTGTGCAAAAGTCCATTTTTTAACTGGATCACAGAGCTACAAAAATAGGTAAGCATTTTCAGTTCTTTTCCAAGAGACAGATGCACTAAGCATCACAATAACCTTGCTTAAAACATGGGGCTCTTTGGTTCTTTTTTCCCTCTTTTGTATTGTTGGACATTTAATATATTAACAGTGCCTACAGGTTAAACTTCTAGGTTGCAGGCCTAGAACATCAGCAAGATATACAAACTGAACTCCGTGCAGAATCCAGGCTGTTTACATCAATCCATATATTTTGTAATAATGAAATAAATATCAATGCAAAACATATGAAGGAAAACAACTGACTGGATCTGACAAGCGGTGCCAATGAAAACCACTGTTTTCTCAAGTTCACTCAAGTTTTGCTTACTTTAATTTTTCCATGCTTCATGACTTTAGCTGTCAAGATGTTAACTGTTCATGTTGGCAGACAGCATCACCTGAAAATATTGCAAAAACAAGTTGTGAAGGAGAATGTTGCATGTTTTTCTTTCTCTGTGAATTAAAGGATTTTTTTGAGATTTATTTTTATTATTATTCACCTCAATGCTATTTGATCAACATAAACTTCTAAATACATATCAAAGAAAGCAAGCATAGTCTTCCTTTTAATAATTTTATAAAACAAAAACCCCTCAAAACTTTAGCTATTGCTAAAATATAATCTTGTATAAATCAATAAGATTTTTTTTTTACTTTTTTGCTGTAGATGATTGACATTTTGACAGTGTTGGGGTTTTATATTCACCTTTAAGATCCTATGTTTATTGAAGAGCCCATATATTGCGTCAAGGTATTTTTAAATTTCTGTGCATATGCTTTACAATCAGAATTCATCAAATTGAAGTATTTATATTTTCATGAACTTCATGATCTTGTCCAGTCTCTATAATTACTTAAGTTTCAGAGATTCCTACAACATTCCTTTACCACCATCACTCCAACAGAAAAATAACGATTTCTTTAAGTCTAATGAGAAACAACAGGCTTCTAAAATGACTGAACTATTCATTACTTCTAAAAATTATCACAGAACTGGAATATCCTTCAGTGGTCAGTATCCTCAAGGAATTTAATGTACATATAAAATTTGTATGCATACTCTTAAGATTTTAACGATTGTCAGGGCAAAGGTAGAAATAAAAATATACAGTAATACCTAGGGCAGGTGTTTCTAGCAGCTTTCTCCCAGAAGCCATATCTGTAAACCCCTGCTACGAAAACCTGGCCATGTAGACACGATACTGCAGGTTCTTATCTAGTTAAAATTTCCACTGTTATACCTGCATTTAGAATTTTTGCTATTTGAGTGTCAGCCATTATTTTTTCTTTTTTTTTTTTTTTAATATCAGCGTTAATGCAACCTCATGAGTCTGACTCTCAAATATATGAAAAAGATTTGTTTAGGGGTTTGTTGATGTTCTTCCCTCTGATATTACTTTTAGACTTTTATTTTTTAAATTCTGTGCACAAGAAATTGCAAAGAAACTTCAAGGAAAACTTTTACACCATTTTGGGCAAATTAACATCTCAATTTCCTTTAACCTTTACTTTTGAGCCTTCAAAATGAAATGCCATGAAGCATTTGTTCAATATCTGAGCCTTTTTTTTTTATATGTCTCAAAGCATCAGGCAAGTCCTTTTACTAACAAAAAAAATGAAAATTATATCAATGTCATCATATGTTTCACATCTTATGCTGTACCTTGTCTTTGTGTATTCTTATAATCTGCAACAACAAACTTGGTTTTCTTTCTACCCAAGCTGTGGTTCAAACCTTCCCCTTTATTTTCGCTTTGTTGCTGGGAATTTTGTCTAACACTGCAGAGTTCTCATAACAGTTTTAGAGAAGACATATTGACCATGTCACGGGGCAGCCCAAATCTTTATGAGGTTTATTTTTCCTCTTTCTAACTGAAAGGATATTTACTCATGTGCATACAACAATAATTTCTACTTTAAAACTTCCTTCAAGTTTTTATGGACGACTTCATATTTTTGAGATACTTTAAAACCTTTCACCTTGAAGTCAAGATTATTTATTCAGTGCTTTAGCAGTGCATTTTTTCTTTTCAGAGGTGAAAAATACTTTTTCCTAACAGAGGTCTTTTGATCAGCTTACTTAACCCAGCTGCGTACCTTCACTCAGTTTTTGCTATTTTACTTTAATCTCTAAACATTTACATTCTTCTGTCACTAAGAATGTATTACATGCCACATTAATACACATTCAACCCACTAATATTCTCTCTGCTTTTCTAGCAGAAGAGAGAAGCTCAGAACCTTTTGAAAGATGCCTGTCACTTCAGATAAGTCATACTCCAATCAAACCTCCTATCTCAAAATAGGTTTTCCTATAAAATTATTCTTTTTGTTTCACTGAAATTTCATTAAATAATGTTGTGCAAAGACAACAAGATACAGAGAGCATTAGTATCCCATAATTGTTTCTTGATCCTTGCTTTTCCAGAGGTCTGCTTGAAACAAGCTCTGTATGTGCACCCATGCAGTGCAACCAAGCTGCTCCAATGCAGCATGTCACTGCAGGCTTTTATTCAGTGAGGCAGGAGAACGCAGCTGATATCTGAAGGAACTGGATACTTTCTGAACATAGTACAATTCTCCAAGGAGACTTTACTCCATGTGGTACCAGCCTAAAAGGTCAGGAAACCTTCCAGCAGTAATCCCCACAGCAAGCAGGGAGACCAGAAGTTACCAGTATTTACATGTTCCAAGTAAAGGCTTTAATGTATTCACTATATTTCATAACTTCTTTGTCCACAGATTACATGCAGGATAAAATTACACCATTTTGTCATAGGAGGTATTGTGATGAACTACTTTGTTACAACAGAGAGAGACTGGACCACAACACAATTCAAGTCTTACGGGAAAATGGCAGATTAACTCTTCTCAGTATTTTCATACCTAAACTGTCATTAAACATAGGAAATATTGGAAATATTTAGCACGTCATTCCTAGACACCTGCATTAAGAATGCAGGTGTTTATTTAGTATGACATTTAAAATATGCTAATATTAAATGAATGCACTTAAATGTGTAAGATAATTGAATGTACTCCAACATGATTTTCACACATACATATAAATACCATAAATTACAGAAAATATGTGTCTAGTTACCTAGTTAAGAGACTGACAACAGCTCCCACCATGTAGCTGAAATACAGGGTGGGAAAGACTAACGCTGTGCTCCTGTGAGAGGGAAAGGACATGCCATGGGTAAGTCATGTTGCAACCTGATGCATCACAAACTGGGTCATTCATTATTGACCACAGTGTGGATACCTCTAGTTCCTAATGTAGTACGTTTAATATGGAATACAAACAAAATGTGCTCATAATAAGTCTGCTGTAAGCAATGAAGTACTTTAATAATTTACTTGTTCATTGTTCAGTTATGTCCAGATTCTTGATTTTAGATAACTAAGCTGAAATCTAGCACAAATGTATTCTATGTAGCAAAATTTTAGAAAGAAAAACAACAAAATCTCCATGAAAATTCAAGATGAAAGAGGCTTTTTATCAATAATTTAAAAAAAACACCAAAGAGACAAAAAAACCCTGAAACAAAAACAACAAAAAAACACCAAAACCCAACTTTGTTAAATTATGGCTTATTTCTGCAACAACTCTGTGAGAATGTTTACACAGATGAAAAAAAATTACATGTAGCTTATGTTATAAAGAATTCTCCTTAACAATTCACATAAATTGATAAACATAAAGAGGACTGAACACGGGACAAGTTCTAGCAGTCTACCTGGCTAGGAAGCTCATCTTTAAGCAAAAAAAATCCCTCAACGTTTATTCATAAAATTAATCAAAAAATTAATTCACATTTACAGCAATTAGGGTATCCAAAGGCCTTTGTATCTACTTGAGAAGAGAACCTGATAGATAGTACGCCAAACATAGTCTCTTATTACTTATTTATTATCAAAATGTGTCACTGATGAAACTGGTAAAAATACAGTATTTCAATAAACAGAAAAAAACTCCCAGAAATTACCCAAATAAAAACCCTGCATTACTGAAATCATAGAATACATTATAAATGTTCTTTTTAAAATAACATTTTCTAGCATGAATGCTAAATATTTTACACCTATTCCTACTTTAATTCCTTTATAGCGAGACTATAGTCAAAATTTCAATCTATGAGTCACCTCACTCTATATGGCTGGGGATAGCTTTGGGAGCATATTTCCTAAAATCTTATCTGGAATGTTTCACATCTGCTGTAGGCCTTTCACTACATTGTTAATTTTTGCTCTCCAAGTTTTCCAGCTCATAAAATTGGTGTAATGTTTAGCTACAAGCTAGAGGTGAAAAACTAATTAGTGCTTAAATAGGGCTTTAAACATACAAAGCACCATATACATTTTAAATTGTCAGAGATTTTCAAAACACAATCTCCTTCAAAATACCTTTTTCATCACTATTATTCAAAAATTATACCAGTCTCACAACTTTCTTTAAAGTGGGATATATACTTTATAAGCACATATCTGTAATGAGACAACAGTATCAAGAAGCCAGTGTTGGCAGGACTGAGTTGCGGAAAGGCTCTTTATCAGATTCTGACCTATGTCATGTCTGAGTATATGTGGCAGAGTTTGCATTGATCCATCAGTAGCAATATAGCATACATCAAACACTATTTTCTAGATTTGGAGGAGATGTAAATATTTGGGAAAAGCTGCTGCCTTTATGCACTGAGATGAGAGGAACAGGAAGATTATTCAAACCATAACAGGCTTCTTTGTATTCTTTGTTTTATTTATGAATGCCTTTATATCTATTGTCAGTATTACTGATGTTACCTCTATCTTTCCTCTGAATAAAGGAAGATTGTGTGTTGTGATTTATAAGCAAAAAATCCCTGTGCTACAGAAATAATTGTTCAAATCTGACTGAACCTTTTTCACACCCTTCACAAGAAGTGCTGGCAAGACAATCATTAAGTTACCCACATTCTGGATGAGGCTGTACGCAGGTGGATGCTACCACACCAAAGTGCTGAGGAACAGATCCACAGTGAAAGTGTTCAACATTATCTCAAACCTTAACTAATCCTTGCAATGACAATACTTCACAGGTTTTGAGACAGAATCAATAAATGAAGGTTCTGTACAAAGCAGAGAAGCAGCAGTTCACCAGTGTTGCCTATTTGTTCTCAGACTTTCCAGTAATTACTAATGCATCAATATGTGGAATAATTGTTATTCCCTTACAAGGAAAAAATTATAACAGCATTCTGATTAAGTGCAAAGTTCATTGGGATCCTTTATTTGTTCCCACCTGTATGTCCTTCCCAGCGTGCAGTAGCAGCCTCAATATTCCTGCAGCACCCAAAGCATAGCATGTTTACATCACCAAGGCCTTTTTTTGGCAACCAGAGCAACAGAAAATTCATCCAGTATTTCTGATTTTGCAGGTTTTCCTTTACACATTGCATAGATTTCATTGAAACCTGATATTCATAATAAAAATGCTCAGTTTTATTTGACTCCAAAAAATATACTAACACAAGGAAAAACTCCTTTCCCTTTTTAGCAACTCAACTATTTTGGAACACAAGAACACTGCCATGTGTAAAAAAACCCGTGGTCAAATTCCTCCCTCAACTGCTTATCTGAAAAGGTGCAGATTTGTATGATGTATCCAACATATTAAAAGAATCTACTCCAGAGCTGTGTGGGAAATTCAAACACAGGATCATTTTCCCATTTATTTTTGAAGAGGCAATCATGGAAGAGTATTAAAAGCAATCTGAAAGGGAACTTGCAATTCCCTCTTTATGGATGATTGTTATGTGGGGATTGATCTGAGCTAATACCAAGATGTGATTAATTTAAGACTGCAGTTGGTACTCTAAAAAAAATAAACTCTTTAAAGAATATAACTGTTATTCTAAATAATCCCTCAGCATCAATAAGTATAAAAATAGTCAAGTAAGGAAAAGTACTTAGATACATAATTCACAGTCAGCGAGGTACATATGACATGAAAGTTTAAATATTCCAAGCTCCTCAACAAAAAAACCCCAAACCCACTAAACAAGCAAACAAAAAACCCAAAACATCAAAAGAAAACTTCCACTTACTAATTATCCATAGAACGAGAAGGCCCACAGAGTCAATTCCCATTTGCATAATTAATGTCCCTGGCTGTACAGAAGCAGAATTTTAAATGCTGGAAAATTTCCATTCTTATTACATTTTTATAGTTTTTCAACCAAGATATTTATTTTTGTAATTCATGTGTTGGGGTTCCTCTTCTTTCTGTTGTTGTTGTTTCATTTGGGGTTTTTGTTGTTGTTTTGTTGGGGGTTTTTAGTTTTGGTTTTTGTTTGTGGTTTTTTTTGTTTGGTTGTTTTTTCATTATTATTATTATTATGATGATGATGATGATGATGATGATGCATGATGTATACCTCTAGTCAAGAGATGCTCAGACTGATTTCCTCGTAACATGAGTATCACAGCTGCCAACAGTACCTACAGAATCTGTATGATGTCCTTCCTTAAAAACTTTGCTATTTAGTGGTTCTGCATATATTCAGCAATTTGCTAATTCCCCTGAAGAGTTAAAGAAATAACAGAATCCGCTTCATTCCCTCATGTGTGTTCACTTCCATGATTAAAAGCAGTAAATCATCTGTTCTGAGTGGAACACAAACTAGCACTCAGAATACACTCAGCAGGTAAAAATGCTTACTGAAGAGGCACCAGTCTTACAGTGGTGCTGTTCAGAATTATGCTGTCTTATAGATTTATACCTCTTAATATGATTTCTAAAATATGCAACTAAACCTATGTTTGAACTAAATGTTTTACAAACTCTGTCTCCCATAGCAGCTAGTGGTCTAGCAAAAGTTCCCTATGAGAGACTCTACATTTCCAGTTTTTTGTCCTAAGACTTCAGAAGTTTTTGTAATACTTTTCTTTGTTGCATATTTTGTCTCATAATGAAAGAAGCATTTGATCACCATGATATTTAAATAATAACCTTTATTTTACAGAAGAGTGCTAAATACTTTCTTCAAATTTTCATGATCAGTTAAATTTTTTAAACCTATCATGCTTCTGGCTCTGCTGGGGATTCCAGTTTGTCTTTCTGAAAAGAATGTGGTGGTTATGCGTTAGATATTCTCATGTAAGACTCATAATGCTTTTTCAAAACTTGAGAAATTTTAAAAAAGTTTACTGAAATTAAAATGGCAGCATTTCAAAAGTTTTCAAAGATTCCATGTAGAACAATTTTTTTTTTTTAAAAAAGCCTCAAAACCTCAGCTCTGAGTTTATAGCTTAAAGCTAAAAAACTATTTATTTAATGGTTGTGATTTTACTTGTCAAAAACACTACAGAATGACATCCCTGAAAGAACTGAGGAAATGGAGAATAACTTTTATTCTAGACAATGCAAAATTACGTTAATTTGAAACACTAATGAAAGAATAAGTTTAACATTTGGGTTATAGTCTAAAACCACATAACAGCTAATATAAATTAGTCTGATTATTAATCCTCTCTATGTTTTTATGACATATTTTTCATTAACAGAGTATACAATATAACCATAAAATAAATCAGAGTGCTGACTACTTGTTTTTACATTTTCTGAATCAGGTTACTGTTTACACTGCTATAAATTAATAGGTTTATTTAGTTAAACCTGGGTCTGAAAGTGCTGGGCTTTTCTTCTTTTCCTGTATTTTAATTTTTTTAATATTTAAAAATATTTATTCTATTCTAAAGTACTGAAGATTGCAATACATAATGAAAATAAGATTAATTGAATTTAAAACACATACATAATCTGAGATGCACATTCATATAATACAGTCATTTCAGTAATGTAACTATTTCTCTAAATTTTTAAAAAATCTGAATTTATACTTGCACCAGAAATACATTATTTTCTCATATTTATTGATCTTGACAAAGCTTATCCTTTTAGTGGTCAGATAATGAAGCAAGTTTAAAAAAGCATTTAAATTTTAATAATAAGGTCTCAATCCCACTGCCTGGCTTCAGCAACCAGATGTGATTTGTCAAACTTTATATCATAAAGCAACATTACAGTTAAATTAACCTCTATTAAAAGTAAAATCACAGTGTGATAGAAGGAGCTCTGGGTTTCTCAACAGTGTGGTCAAAACTACATTGTTTTATCCAAAGGACAGAAGGCTGAGACTTGAACTGGGCTGAAAAGGAACCAGCTGTAGCTAGGATGGACCTTTTGGAAGCCAGCAAGGAAGCACAGACAAGGTGGCAACTTGTATCAGAGGGAGCAGTCTCTCTGACCTTGCCAATGGGGCCTCCAACGTCTCTGGCTGCAACAGGGTTTTCACAGTATCACCAAATCAGAGTGAAAGAGACCTCTAAGATCGTTGAGTCCAACCTTTTACTGATCACCACCTTGTGTCAGGTAGATTTATGGGGCACTAAATTTCAAGTCCAGTCATTTCCAGAACACTTCCAGGGATGGTGAATCCACCACTTCCCTGGGTAGTTCATTCCTATTTTTAACAACCTTTCCTGTGAGGAAATTCCTCCTGATGTCCAGCCTGAATCTCCCCATGTGCAGCTTGAGGCTGTGTCCTCTCATCCTGTCACTAGTTACCTAGGAGAAGAAAATCACCTCCATTGTGGCTACAACCTTCTTTCACACAGCTGTAGAGAGCACTAAGGTCTCCCCTGAGACTCTTTTTCCTCCAGGCTAAACAACCCCAGCTCCATCAGCCACTCCTCATCAGACTTATTCTCTAGACTTTTCACCAGCTTTGTTGCCCTTTTATGGACTCACTCCAACAATTCATTATCTTTCTTGAAGTGAAGGGTCAAGAACTGGACATAGTACTCAAGGTGTGGCTTCACCAGTGCCGAGAACAGAGGGAAAATCACTCCCCTGGTCCTGCTGGCCACACTCTTTTTGATAAAGGCCAGGATGCCATTGGCCCTCTTGACCACCTGGGCACACTGCTGGCTCATGACACTGCTGACCAGCAGCCTCAGGTCCTTTTCCACTGGGCTGCTTTCCAACCTATAGCACTGCATGAGGTTGTTGTTACCCAGCTGCAGAATCTGGCAATTGGCCTTCCCGAGCCTCACACAATTGGCCTCACTCCATGAAACCAGCCAATCCAAATCCCTCTGCAGAGCCTTCCTACCTTCCAGCAGATCAACACTCCTACCCAACTTATCATCAACTGAGAACTTACTGACAGTGTACTTAAGCCCCTCATCCAGATCATCAATAGATACCAAGCCCAATACCAAGCCCTGGGAAGTGCCACTAGTGATCATCTGTCAGCTGGATGTGGGACCATTCACCACCACCCTGTGGGCCCTGCTATCCAACCAGCTTTTAACCCAGGTTCCTCTATGGAAAAAGCCATTTTCCTGCAGTCTAATGCCTTAGTGCCTTTCTACCTCACCTATGCCTAGGATTTATCTACAGAACAACTACTCACCCTCTGCTTGTAAGGGTAAGATCTTTCCACTAAAGCTGAGCACTGAGTGCATTTGGTAAGAGAAGAAGGAAGAGGTTTTTTGATAACTCACTTCTAGATAGACACAAAGCATCTTTAGAGTGATTTGACATGGTACAGAGTGAAAGAGTGTCATATACCTTGGTTGTTGCTACTTGCTCCCTTTGCACAAAGGTTGTATGTTCATATGAATTCATTTAACTTGTAATTGAAATTCTGGTATAAAAATTTACAGTTCTTCAATCTGCATGTACAAGAGAAATTTCATTCAAGGTTAAAATGCTTTTAAAGTAAGTAATCTAACACATTATGAAGGAGAAAAATTAAATGCAATTAAATGACTGGGAAGAAAGCAGCTAACCCACTCAGGACCTCACCTTTTTGATAGGGGTACAGGAGGGAAATTTTTGTTAGATTGGCTGGGTTTGTTTGGTTTTTGCCATTTTTTTTAAGATAATGCGTATTGGGCTTCACAGCATAACAGAAAGTTTTCAAGCCTGTATTTGCATGAGAGAGAATTTGTTCTGATTTTTTGATCACAGTACTGATGGTGCCATGACTACTGCTGTTACTCTGAGTTTTTCCCCTGACATGGGATTGCTTTTCAATTCCAGACTACTTATGCCTGTCCCGAAACACTCCATGCAGAAGTCTTGCCTCAACATTGTACATTTTAGTTATGTCTCAGCAAAATATATTAGCTAAATATTAACTTTTTGCTTTATCCAGTTTTTCAATTAAATTAGTCTCATTAGGTGAATAATTGAAGAATAGAACAATGTACTAATTTAAAGAAGAAACTCATAACATCATCATTCTTCTTAGTAATATCTGAATGCTGTATTTGATAAATTACTAAAAATCCCTTTTGAATTAATGATCACTTTAAGATAAATAAGTTTTGACATGTTTAGCAATCAACAGCAGTTAAATTTTTTAACTGAAGTCAAGTTTAAGAGAGCCAGAGCTTAACAAAGCTCATCACTTAGGCTTGCACAGTTAGAAGACAGCAAAGCAACAGCAAAGCAAATATGTGAAGGATTCCCCATAGGAGCTTTTGGTCCACTTATGATTTAATAGGAATTCAAGTACCTCTGGTAAAAAAATTATCTAGGTGTATTTGCATGCTGATATCATATTGGTACTCTGTGTTTCTAAACAACTAATATTAAAAAAAAAAAAAAGACAAAAAACCCCAAACACCCCACCCCCACCAACCAAGTTATTTAACAGATTTTCAAAAAAGAAGGTAACATGTAGATCATGTAGATTACCAAACACAGAAAATATTTTTACTATTGTGGTATTTCTAGAGACTGCAATTTTCTGAAGTCGTTATGCTGATATCAGTGCAGTACCTCTGACATGGCAAAACACAAATATTAAAATCTATAGATAGTAAAATACGGTTAAAAAGAAAAAAGAGGGGGGAAAAGTGTAGTATGGCTTAATTGAAATAACAGAGAACCAGAAATACACAAAGATGGAGAGATTGTTTTAAATTAAAAGGGCAGAAAGAAACACATGTGGAAAAAAAACCCACCATCCTTTTAAAGGTTACATCATACACACTCTACTTCCAAATGTTTCTTCATCCTCAGATATAAAATCCTGCAATACTTTTGAGAACTGTATGGAAACTCGTTTTCTGCATACAAATATTTGTGTTTCAGAGAATGCAAATGTTCTTTTCCTTGTTTTTAGTAGTTGAAAAGTAAAAGCATATTGTATTTGAATGTGTTGTTCTTGCCTATTTTGAAAAGCTAGCTTGTCAGTTCACGAAACTTCGATTCGATGCCTATAACAAATCATCTAACTCTAAATAAAACCCTGTGCTAGGGAAGAGGTTCTCATTTCTGTTACTTTTTATACAAAAAAATATAGATGACAGATCCTTTTACGAGGTAGCCTAGAGTGTCTCGTTCTTGTCACAATGTTGTCATAGTGACAGTGACATCAATATACTTCATGACAATCAGTACCGCAATTTTTCGGGAGAAAACACCAGCGTTGATTCCAGAGTGCATTTTTTATTGATTTCCTTTTAAAGTCTCATTAGATTAATTTTATTTTTTGCACTATTTGTTAATTCAAATGTGACAGCACTAATTCCTTTGCTTGTAAGCTGCCTTGTTTAAAGAAAAAAAGGAAACAAACCAAACCCACTGAAACTAATGCAAACAAACAAACAAAAAATGACTGCAAACTTTCTTTATAGAAATTAAAATCACCGTTATTTGTTAGTATAACAGAGAGACCTTCTAGATCTGATTCTGCACTCAATCATTTTTTCAGACAAAGGTTACTTACAGTATAAAGTACTATACACACAGTAAAAGGGGAAGAAAATGGTTCCCTAGGAAAAGGTGATTTATTCTTAGTCTCAAGTATATTCTACTGTGAAAATATGGTATGTACATTAAAATCCTGGTGTTTCATCATTCTCCACATCATTATAGCATCCATCTTCAACCCACAACTTATCACCTTCCTGGAACTTTTCACATTTTCCTTCTGTAGTTGCTGCATGACATACAATCATAAAAGTTCCCAAGACAGAAAGTGTATATTCCACACTTCTGTCACTAAAAGCATATGACCTGCAGTTCACCTCTTATTGACTTAATCTTTGTGCTGTATGAAATCTGCCAAGGAAACAAATAAGTGCCAATTTCAGTGTTCTCTACTGATAATAGAAATAATTTTCAGATAAAAAAGTGATAAAAGTTGGTGTCTAAAGTTTCCTTCAAATGCTATGACTTTTAAAAAATGGGTTTTGTTATTAAGACTCACAAAACACTGGCAATAGCTTAGATCCTGAACCAGACCACCTGTTTTTTCCTGTTTATTTAACACATTAAGGGGAAATTAACCCAATACACCACTACACCACTACACCAAGCAAAAAGAAAATATCATTGTACCAGTGTACAAATATAGTATGTTCCTACATCTTGAACATTTCATGTATTTATAATTTAAATGATAGCCACAGTTGAATAAAGAAAAATACAGAGAAGTGGGATAACTTTTAGAAACAACTTTAATTTCCTATCACTTAATATTAGACACATTAGGTCTGCAGTTCAAGTTAGTCATCTACAGGTCACACAACCTGCCAAAGCAATTCACTCTGCTGTGTGAACACCCTTGTTACTGCCATCACTTATCCACCAAAGGTGCCTGTCTCTCCCATCCATTAACTACTATCTATGCTACTTATGTTTACCATAATCTACAATTATTTCAAACATTGCTTAGCCTGAGTCTCTTAAAAGGCTCATCCTGTCACACATAAATATGAATTCATATATGCTACATCCAATCAAATGATCAGGTGGTAGATCAAAGTGAAAAAAGTTGCTACTATCTCTAATTAGCCAAATATCTGTAATGAAAGACTTCATAATCAGAGAAAGCGTTTAAAACTCAGAATATAAGCTGGTTCACAAAGTATCAAGGTTCATCAATGCGTGCTCTCAAATGGTCAAACTGCAGCCTTTTTCTCAGGATGTCCCTGCATAAATATATACAGAACAATTTCACTTGCAGCGCTTACGTTGTTTTGAGATTACACTCAGCAGAAAGGCTACTTTTTATTTTGAAATGCAATTACTGTACTAGTTTTGATAAACAAGACTTAGGCTTTTTGCTATCAGCAGCAGTTAATGGGAGCCCTGACTGCCTCTGGCATTTTATGACTACCCCTAAATGATTATATTACAGGCTTTGAAAAGTTGGACCGAAACTCTATTATAAAGGATGAGCAAGAGATGAGAGAGTCTTTTGTCCTGTGATTTTGTACTTGGCACTAAGTCAGGTGTATTTATATCATAGTGTGTGTGTATATATATATATATATAT
>VWZD01008369.1:139799-155408 GCA_013396695.1 Sakesphorus luctuosus
CCTTTTCTTTGCAGACAAGGCCATGCTAGGAAAGGCTTAAGACTTGCTGTAAAATGATTTTAAGACTTCAGAAAAAGAGTCACAAAAAATTTGAGCAAGTTGTCTAAAAGAACATAATCAGCTTAAGACTCCACATGCATATATTTCTGCCAAGGCAGAAAGAACTGGTAATGTAACTGTGTATTTCACCAGTTGTGCTACTGACTAGGTAAAGCAGGGGGTTGAACTAACAGGAAAGCAAATTGCAGAACATCAACGTGAAATACTCTAGAAATAGGCCTCCAAGCTATAGCTTAAGGTAAGCATGCTTACCTTTGTTTACTTTTAAGTTTGATTTATATAAAGTTTACCTTCTTTAAATTGCTAATTGTATCATGCACCACAATAGTAAATTTACTCATTTTTTTTCTTTTCTAGATTAATTTCTATCGAGGCAATGGGAAAAGCACTATGAAGTATCTCAAGAAGGAACAAAAACTGTCTCACGACAGCCTTTGGCTCCTCTGAAAAGCAGATGCTTAAATGGAATTTTCCTGTAAAGGCATATTCATCTCAACTAAGCAGCCATCCCTTCAGAAAAAGTTCATCTAGGTAACAGCCAATTTCATTCAGCAAAAGCTGTTGTGACCTTTAATTGCATATTAACACCTCTGATTTGAGCTGATGACCATTTCCTGGGTATGCTTCTGAGACACAGTGCCAGCAATGAGTAATTCCTGACCTTTAGCCATTCAATTAACACATCTAATTGTAAACGAGAGACCAGTTAGACCAAAATTCTTCCTAAAATCAAGTAGCTTATATGACTATTATTTGGCTAGTCTACTACAGAATATCAATTCCCTTAGATATTGTGAAGGAAATTTTTTTCCCTGAGGCTTTTCTAATTTATATCCCACAGAAGTTGTTCTGACTGTATGTGCTTTAGACAATTGTAGTTGGAAAGCTTAGGTCTATGCTATTTCTTGCCTGCTGAAAGAGTGGTAATTTGTCAGTGCTACTTGAATGTGTTGCTACTTATCAAGCTTCTTTGTGTGTCTCCTATTGCCAAGTCTCAGCCTGTATCCAAACCACATTAGGCTGTGGTTTTCATTTCTCACAGAATAAGCAAGTTTAGGCTGGCAAATTCATATATGGCAGAGCTGAGAGACAGCAGTATTGCATGGACATAATTTTCTACTTTCTTGAAAGATTTCTGTCTTATTCACTCATGCAGATCTGTAAATTTAATCTTGAAGCTACAGAGGAAATACATAAAATACCATCCCTACAACCTGAGACTACTGCTGACTCATTCAAAGCTCAAATGGTGTGTCTATGGGCATTTTCTATTAAAGGCTTGTGTCTCCCTTGTATCATGATATTGCAATTTTGTAGAATTGCCTAGGAATGCACAGTTAGTGGAACTGGAAATATCAAAATCTCTAGTCTCAAGGACAACTAGAAAAAGGTGTTGCAACATTTCTCATTTCCAATTTAACAGAAATTTCTATCATCTTCCCTAGAAATGTAAAATACTGTTTTGATAATGTCTCTTTCTTTCTATCTGCCAGGGTTTCTACAGGCTAAATCCTACTAGTTTTCTCTTCCAGAAACTCTTTCTAGGCTTGTTCAGCTACTGCTAGCCTTTTTTTTTCCCCCCTCCTCCTGATAAAAACCTTGAGGCAAATCCATTTCCCCCATAGGAATTATAAATGCTCCCACATTCATCAAAAAAGGAGTCCACATCTTACAAGCTTAAGTTACAGTAATAAACTCATCACTGTATTTAAAGAAAACCACAAATCTATTAAAATTAAAGGACTTCTTAAAATAAAAGTTGGAATTTTAGTAATAACCTGTTGTTTTGGAAAAAGAAAAAAAAATATATGTGAACTGGTGAACTCCGAAAAGAAACTACTGGTCCCTGCCTTCCACGTGCAGCTTTTAGGCTGCAACATCCACAATAGCCACGCCACAGGAGCATTCCGTACTACTAAACTAGTATGCTTAGCATATAGCATGAAAAAAGAAAAAGGTGCTAGCTAGCCTGGCTAACATAATTGAGGGATTGCTGCCTTAAGACCGCTACAACAAATTACTGCTTTTTTAAAATTTATTTTATTATTCCTTCATACCATGTAAGCAGAGGGTGAGGTTTTCAAATTCATTTATTTTAAAATCACCATTTTAGGTAACCAGTTTTATTAATTGTACTCTTAGCCCAGACATGCTAAGAAAATGAGGCACTTAGTCCAGATAAACTCTTACTAAATTTTCTTATGCTGGAATTTCCAGGTAAGAAAACAAATAAGCAATGCCAGCTTAATCTTTTCATTATGAGAATTGAATTACCTAGAGGCTGAAAACAGGTATGAGTTGGTTATTTTTGTTGGTATGCTGGAAGATAAAGATGAAGTTAACAGAAATTAAAACGATTATGACATAATTCAAAAATATACACCAGATTCTTTTCACAAACGATATCTTCTTTATGTTCTGTTGAACAAATATTCCGTTCAAAGCAGTGTAATTGTGTTAACAATAAAAGACATCTCTTAATAGTGCAGAAAGCTGAAATATAGAGATGAAAGGAAAACAGGCTCAGAAGACTTGATGTAAGTCAAAATATTTTATACATCACTCAAAAGTCACAGCAAGAAACAGTGTATAAAACCCAGATGTACTGAAGTTTTTCTCTGCTAAGAATTGAAATACTAAGGTCTAGCTGCATGCACTAATAGCTAAAAGGCTATTTTGTAGAATATGAATACCCTCAAAGAAAATCACATGAAGACAATAAAATTACCTACAGGAACAAGACTTTAAAGTCAGAGAGTAGGAACTTAATTGGCTTCTGTTGTGAGTACAGAAATACCTGCAGTTGTTAATAACTAGTGATTTTTATTCACTTTATGATGTATATATAGATATGCGTGTGTGTTACAAATTGTAATTGAAACAATCACTTCATTGGTATTTCAGTCTAGAGAAAGACCCTTGCAGTCAAATTAGTTATTATGCCTGTAGGCTCTAAACCCCTAGGATGCTTTGTGGACTTGTTAATGACCTGCCCACAGTTCCATAGAGAACAAAGCACAGTTTTTGCTTCTCACAGAGCAGATTGGGTCCTACCACTACATCTTCCTGCTTTTTCACTAGCAAGTGAAGCAAAGAGGTATCAAAAATCAAGCTACAGAAATTATTGCTTTTACAGCAAAACATATTTAGAATCTACATAGACAGGAAAAGAGGTAACTGCAAATTCAAGCCAGTTATAGCAATTCTGAAAACTACCCTATATTAAACCTCATTTTCGGCCCTCTTATTCACAAGATCTAGGATCTGAGAGCTTATTAAAATGACACAGGAAACAAACCAGGCCTGGTTTATGCTCTCTTCCAATCCTCTTTTCCTCAATGTCAGCACAATTTTCAAATGTTTTCTGTCAGCCTTTTCCCTTTATATCTGTTCTCCACTGCCACCATGCACTTTGTTTTCATCAGTCTCTCTGCCCTTGTCTGACTGTAGTAACCAGATTTCTCCAGCTCTGATGTTCTATTAATGACGTGTCCAAAATACTTATGATGTTTGTTTGTCTGTACTCCCAAAGCACTGACAGACTACTGGTTTCATGCCTAGATCACCCGCTGAAGATTTTCCAGGCACTTTCTCAGCTTCCTAACTAAAATCATCGATACCTTGTCTCTGGCTATAAAAAGTGGAAGGTGAATCCTGTTTTATTTGAAAAGGATGTGAAGGCATTCCTTAACTGCACTTACTCAAGACTCCAAAGGCTTAAGAGAAAATAGGGCAGAATTGCAGCCATCTTTCAGCCTTCAATAAGCTTAGTCCAGGAGCTGCTTCTATGTATGTGCTCAGCAAGGCTGCACATTGTTAATCTGGTTGAAGTGTTAAAAACTTGCGAGCAGCTCCAGAGACAGAGCTGTGGGGATTGAAGCCTTCCTTTGTGCTCCAGCAGTGGAACCTCGCCTTCATGCTGAATGCTTTTCTTTCCCTCCTTGGCCCCCAACAATGCTGTCAATAGCAGTGAAATATCTTTACTTTCAGTAAGTTAATTCCAAAAAAGCACTGATAAAATAAAAGGGTATTACAGAACTAGAAAAAACCCTCAGCTGGATTCCGCACTAGGCGTGAGGAGTAGGGCACTAACCTCAAAGCAAACCCAGTTTATATCTGAAAAGTGTCAGACAATTTGTCAATAGAGGAAGACGTAAAATATAGCTGAGGACTTTTTATTAACTGTGGCCCCTATTCACTTAATTCATTTTGTCTACAGCTCAGTCCACAGTTTGCTGTTACCAGTGTGCTATTGCCTGACCTCTATAATGCATGAATTTTATCATCAAAACATGCTAACACAAACATGTTTAACCCAGTTTCTAAAGAAAGTCAGGTTTGTACAGTAAGGCAAAAATACACATATGTTTTTCTTTTACTACCAGCTGAATATATGGTTTGATTTCCACCAATTTTGCAAAGAATTGCAAACTCTAATAGTATTGTATGTGTAGAAGATTTTTGAAATTCATGGTGGGTTGGAGGAAATGCCCACTAATGCCATCCACTGACCTCAATTGTCATTAGAAAACAGGAGTATGAAAACTCCAACCATGGGGCAGGGACAGGCACCCTTTAATGCTAGTCTTCAATTTATTGTGTGTGAGAGAATTCAACCAAGAGACAGGTTTTTTATGAAACCTTACTTAATTAATTTTGCTGCCAACAGAACTCCTGTTGATGTCTCTGTGCTGTGCCACTCAGCACTGAAAAATGCTTCTGTCACAATGAAGGGCTCTTTAGCATGTCTCAGGCTTTCTGACAAATATTGTTCTCACAATGCAAATACTTTATCCTTTCATATTCATCTCTTTGAAATCAAATTTCAGGGAAAGAATCACTCCAGAGGAAAGAGAAAGCTGAATGCAACAACTTTGGTGAATAGAAATAGGAAGATAAAAAGAAGAGTTAAAAAAAGGAAACAGTAAGTAATAAACCGCAATTCAGAATAATATTTTCCTTCACTGTAGAAAACTTAATGTGAAGAAAAAAGTTTGATACTCTTTAGAAGCTATTAAAAAGAAAATATAATTAAGCAAACCATTTTTGTTTTGCTAATTTGTAACAAAAGCCTCAATGTTACTATTTATTGGTGAGATACTCTGCTTTCTTGCATATTTGTTGGATCTGACCTTACAGTCTAACTGAAAATACATAAAACAAATAATCTCCCAGGAAAGTTCAGAAATTTATTAAGGTCAGGGGATTTAATAAATAAAGTAGCATTCTACTTTTATAACAGTTTTCACTTGAAGATTTGCACATACTTCAAGTTACTTCTATAGCCTAAAAATGTGTGTGGACTAGTAAACAGAATGTTGCCGTTGCCTCTGCCTAGTGCATTACAACACTTTCAATAAACCTTTATACAGTTTGTTTGGATTTTAAACTCTTTAAAGTGTTGTTTCAAAACTAATTTAAAAGTGGGCTAGAAAATATTGGCATTATTTCATTTAGGCTAATTTCTAATTCTTCAATACCAATTTCTGTTTGGTGCTCTATTCAAAACATTTATTTTAACTGACTTTGTCATCTTGTATATCAATTAGTTCCATTTCCAAGAAGAATAGGGGTTAAACTTTATTTCATTAAATTTACCATATAAGTGATTCAAATGCATACTGCAAATTTCACGCTGAAATTTTATTTCTGTGTACATCTTGTTTTCCTCATGTTTTCATGATAAGCTTCTTATTTATCTGACTAGGTGTGAGTCATGCTAATGTATACTTTTTAGTACTCTAGAGTTTATGAAGCATTTGCCTGTGCAGATGTCTGAACATATTGCTGTACAAACCCAACATGAGTTTCAGAGTTATAACAATATGGTACTGGGTTATTCTGAATTTTTAAAATAATAGCTGTCTGTTCAGCATATTATGTAACTGATAGAAATTACTTATACTCAGTGCTGACATACAAAAGAAATCTGTGGCTATATTATGACTGGCAGTATGTAATTAGTGTTACTTATACTGAATAGATACATAAATTCATACTGGTTCATATAATGGAAGAGGAGGAAAAGCAATATAAAGAAGGAAGCAAAAGGAGAAGAAAGTTAAATGAGCTATAGCAATGAAGGAAGACGAAAGAGTGGAAAAGGAGACAGAAAATGAAACAAGTATAGCCAGGGAAATAGAATTTTCTAAAACATTTTATATGTACGTCTATACATACATGCACAAATTTATTAGCAAACCCCTAAAGTACCTGACATTTGAAATAAGACTTTAGACATTCACAAGTTTATCTGAATACATTTTGGTCCAAAAATTTTCAATGGGTGCAAATGTTGACCCTCTCAATACATCATTTATTTAAGTGTGCATAAATTGGCTGAGATATAATTGATTAGTAGTGCTAGGCTAATGCTTGGCATGCTAAGCTCAGCTTTAGTCTTTTATGTCCATGTGGCTTATATTGCTATTATTTTATCCCAAAATGGACAAACCACTATCGCATCAGTTCTTTGTGAATTATATTCATCACACTTTATACAGTGTCAATGGAAAAACAACCATACACAGAGTATTGCAAACACACAGTCCAAGAAAGAGCATACGAAAAATATTAATTAAGTGGTGTGTCCAGTTAGGATTTGAAGAAACAGGTAAAGTGGGTTGTGTTGCCTTGTCAGACCAAAACAAAAAGCCTGGCAGACTGGAGGTAGGGATTACAGCAAGAAACTTGTGAGAACCTGGGAATGTCAAAGCTACATGGCATGCTACAATGCAACTTCAAGCTTGGTGTAACCATAGAAAGCAGGTACAGCACTCACCAGAAATTTTGACTGGGTGATTTGGAATGCATTCATAGCAGAATGTGAACTGATATTACTTCTAGGAACTCTCTCATAGAGAACGGGATAGAATAGTGGAAAAGCCTAGAAAAGAACAAGATACAACTTTTATGAAAATACAGGAAATCTATGACAGAAAATAATTATGATGAACAAAGTTTCACAGTATATTCTGAGTTGGAAGGGGCTCACGAGGAACACTGAGTCCAACTCTTAAGTGAGTGGCCCACAGAGGGATTGAAATCACAACCTTGGTGTTACTAGCACCATGCTCTAACCAACTGAGTTAATCTCAGGATCAAAATGTCACTGGATATAAATTATAGATAATTAAAGATAGACTCTGAGAAAGAAAAGAAATGAACAGTACTAGTATCACAGAAAGAAGAGGATGATTGATTTTTTAAGAGAAAAACATATTTACTGATCATGGGATTACTCAACGTCATTCCCAACCTAGGACAGGTCTCTAGTTCCTCCAGACTCCATATACAGCTTTCTGTATTAGCCTTTACAGACTTCCGCTCCTCTCACCTTTCATGCATCAAGCAAATTTTCTGCATAGAAAACATTCTATGTGGTGCCAGCATCCTCATTTTTAACAGGAATACAGGCTAGATAAAACAAACCCTGCAAGGATACTGAGCCATGCAAAACCTCAAATCCTAACCAAGAACAGTAAGTTGCTTGATTTTCAAAGCTCTTCAGATAACATGAACTTTAATGGGTGGTCTTTCTGCTTTCCAGACATAACTCCTGACCCTACAGTGTTTTGGATGACTCTGTAATTTATATATCTTACTCCACTATTTCACTTCTTTAGTCTGCCTTGTATTATATGAGCTGCAATAGAATTACTCATGTTTAATCATGATTTAAAGACCTTGTATGATAGTCTATTATATCCCTGGCAAATTATTTTTAAATACATATTTATACTGATTAAATTTTAAATACCAGAAAAATCTTACTACTTCTAAGAGTTCATCTTCATGCAATTGCCTTTTAAAATATCTTTGCCTTCAAACAGAAATCTTCTAGGTATATCATCTCCTGAATCACTCCATGTATTCCCTTCAATACATAATAATGCCTTAGGAAAAGCAAAATTTGTTTTTGACAAACTGTGCTGGATTTTATTAAAAGGAATACAGTAAAAGGGATGTGAGATTCTTTAGTAACAGTGCAAGTTTTAGAGGGAATTGTGTTTGTCTTACACAGCAATCTTAAGCCTTGCAGACCTTTCAACAAAATAGGCACCCATCCAAATAATTTCTCATTAGTGTCAAGAATTATCTTTTTGAGAACCTCAGTGGCAGCAGTAAAAGCAGACCATTGCTGGCACGAGATACTGATGTGCTTCTTAACTAAAGGAAAAAGCCTGGTTTGGGGGTGGGGGTGGGGTGTGTTTGTTTGTTTGGTGGTGGTGGTTTTGTGTGGAGTTTTTTGTTTGTTTGCTTGCTTGCTGTTATTTCTGAAGAACTGAATGTAGTACCTATGAAAACAAAGGTCAGGAGTGTCTGCTCCACAAAAAAACTCTCAGAATGACAGACCCACAGAAAAACATTTTTGGTAATCTGGATTTTATTTTGAGGGGGTTGTTTGGGTTTTTTGATTGGTTGGTTTTATTTTTTGTTACCTTTTGTCTGGGGTTTTTGTTTGGTTTGTGGGTTTGGGGTTTTTTATTTTCATTTTGTTTGGGTGCCTTTTGTCTTTTTTATTTTTTTCCCCACGAACTACACATTGTACCACTCAAATAATGTTTACTTTTCTTCTAAAGCACATGCAGACAGTAACAGCACCTAATGAATAAGGATAAATACTACTATTGCTATTATAAGACACAGGTATTTGATGAGCACTGGCTCTCTGCTGCTGAGGACCAGGTCTGGCTGATATGGAGTTAATTTGCCCATGGCAGCCTCACAGTGCTGTACTTTGCATTGGTAGCCAGAAAGGTGTTCAAAATAAACCAGTGTTTTGGCTACTGCTGATCAGTACTGGCACAACATCACCACTGTGTTAACGTTCCTCCCCACCCAATTGAGAACAAGATCCTGGGACAGGACACAACCAGGCCAGATGACCCAAACTAACTCAAGGGATATTCCACAGCATGTGACATCAGCTCAGATATAAAAGCTAAAGAAAGGAGGAGGAGCCCTGAGGGCATTCATTGTTTACAGTGTTTGTCTTCTGAGCAACCAGTATGTGTGCTTCCCAGGAAGTGGCTGGGCATCGCTCACTAATGGGAAATATAAAATAAGCATTGTTATTTTTCTCTTTGCTTGTCCATATGCAAACTTTCACATTTGATTTATTGAACTGTCTTATCTTAACCTACAAGTGATTTTCCATCTTATTCTCTCTCCTCTGTCTGGCTGGGAAGGGGAGTAATAGAGCTGCTCGGTGGGCACCTGGCTCCAGCCGATGGCAACCCACTACACGCTGCTACAGCCAAATTGTTTGTGTAGATAGTAATGGTGAACTGGAGGCTATGGAAGTTAAACACATTACTTTTAATGATTTACATTGCCTGACAAACAGAGAGTACAGCAACTGGTGCTTCAGCTTGCAAAAAGTAAATGAACATACATATCCTTCCATCCCCAACACGGACTTGTTTCTATTGACATGCCAGCATCCAGGAATTTACCACCACTAAGCTTCACTGGAGCAGTGGAGAGACTGACTAAAAGGGAAAAAGAACTAACATGCACAGGAATAGGCAATGTATTAAGTAATTAATTCATTCAATATGAAACTATAAAAAAAAGTGTGAAGCCTAATTGTCCTGCATCATCAAATGGCTAAACATGAGCCAGCAGAGTGCTCAGGTGGCCAAGAAGGCCAATAGCATCCTGTCTTGTATCAAAAATAATGTGGCCAGCAGGACCAGGGGAGTGGTTTCCCTTCTGTACTCAGCACTGGTGAGGCCACACCTTGAGCAGTGTGACCAGTTCTGGGCCCTTAAGTTCAAGAAAGACATGGAGTTGCTGGAGCGAGTCCAGATAAGGGCAATGAAGCTGGCAAAGGCTGTAGAGGGCAAGTCTTATGAGGAGCAGCTGAGGGAGTTGGAGTTGTTTAGCCTGGAGAAAAGGAGTCTCTGGTGAGACTTAGGAGAGACTGCCTGAAAGGAGGTTGTAGCAAGGTGAGCAGGACAAGGGGGCACAGCCTCAAGCCACACCAGGAGCAATTCAGACTGGACGTTGGGAGAAATTTTTTCATGGAAAGGGTTGTTAAACATTGGAATGGACTGCCCAGAAAGATGGTGGATTCTCCATTCCTGGAAGTGTTCAAGAAATGACTAGAAGTGACACTTAGTGCCACATAGGTCTAACTGACACAAAGTGTTGATCAGTAAAACGTTGGGCTCAATGATCTTAGCGGTCTTTTCCAACTTAAATGATTCTCTGATTCACATTCAGCTTGGACAATATAAGCATGAATGTGACAAGCCACTTTCCTGACTCCTTAAACTTCCCAGCTAATTTGGCATGCAATATTTGTGTATGTAAGTAATCCAAAAGGCAGAAATATAAAATGCAATTAGAAACAATAAAAGGATTATTTAACATCCACTTAAAACCCCTCTTGTCAATTTCATAAATGATAAACTACTTATCTCTAAGCAGCAAGACCACTCACAAAAAATGAAAAAAAAAATTAATCCAGTGTCATTTGAGGAAGAGAAAATCATAAAGGAAGTTTAGACACTAATTTCTTTTACATCATCACTGTCCTATGTCATTTGAGAAACAGACTTATTCACCTAAATTTCCATTCAGGTGACTCAAACATGGCTCACTCATACCTCTGAGGCATAGAATACATTGCTGGTAAATATTTGATAATGGCAACTTATGATAATGGCAAGTTATATCCTTTTCCTTCCCCTGGCATTTGCAGGAGAAAAAATCTTGACCCGTTAAAACATCAGTTTCTCAATACATGTTTTGAATGCAAAGGCCTGTAGGCTAAAGACTTTAACAAGAAAGAGTCTTCAATTCTAAGCTGTACTTGCAGCCTTTAAACTCATCTTTTTCACATCCCAGACTTTTTTTATTATCCAGCCTTTGGCATATTCTTAATAAAAGCAACCTTTTCTTTTTTTCAGTTGAAGCTGAGCCTCTGTTTTCTAAGAATACAGACAGCAAAGCAAGTTTGTTTCTAATGCAATTTTGATTTCTGATTATGCTGGAGTACAAAAAGTTTTTGCATTTCACTTTTGAGTCAGAATGGGGTGGGGAGAAAAAAAAAATCAATAACCTCCCCACAAATATAAAAAACCAGAAGAAAACTTGGCCTGAAATTATAGTTCAGTGAGAAATGCTGGAGTAGAAAGGAAATTGTTTGCTTTACCACTAAGCCAAATAAATTCACATGCCTTGCTGGACTGCCTCTTAGCTTCAACAGGAGCAAAGAAAAAACTACACCTAATCCTGCCTCATGACTAGGGAAGCTCTTTTGCTACAGAATCTCTAGGTTCAAGACCCGTGAGGTTAGGCACATATAGAATGGTAACTTTTATTTCTTGAATGTCAAAATACAAGGTTATTGCATAAAAAGCAACAAGTACCTCCTCCTCTGTTGCATTTGAAGAAGATAGCTCCATATTTGAATTCCAGCAAAGGGGGGTGGAAAGGGAAGCTTTGAGAGATACTCACTAAGGCATGCTTTTACAATTACTGTTCTCTGTTTCATGTCTTTAGCATGCTTCCCTTCTGGAGACAAAGAGTGATAATGTGGAAGTAGTTCTGTTGGTTTGGTTGGTTGGGTTTTTTGATTCATTTGGGGGCTTTTTGTTGGTTTTGTAGGTTTTTTTATGTAACAGGAACATGGCAACCTATTTTTATCATCAGAAACCTCTCTCCATTACTTAAGGATGAATTTATTTTCCTAACTTCAGTTCACAGTTTACCAGGCAATTAATCAGCTTAATCTTTGATCAGTTTTAAGAACAACTGGTGTTAAATCTGAAACATTTCCTTCACCCAAGTGATCAGGAAAGCTTAGAAGATGAATTGGATATACCTCACTGGGGCTGAAAGGCAATATTCATCAGTTTCTAAGTTATTGAATCTAATTGATCTGATTTTATTTATTTTGAAGTTTGTTCCCTGAACTTTCTCATTGTTTAGTCAGGTTGGTAAAAATGTAGTTTTGTGGATGGCATTTTGGATTTCTGATCTTAACATATTAAGGTATCACAGAATGGGTAAGTTTAGATGGGACCACAGTGGGTCATCTGGTCCAACCTCCCTGCTCAGGCAGGGCCATCCTGGAGCACGTTGCACAAGATTGCATCCAGACAGTTCTTCAATATCTCCAGTAAGGGAGATTCCAAAATCTCTCTAGACAATCTGTTTATTTATAAATTTTAGTTCTCAAATTACTCCATCTATTACTTTCTGCCACATTCTGAAGCGATCTTCAATGAGGGAGGTAAGTGAACAAATCAGATTCTGGTTCCTTGTCCCCATTTCATGCACAATCACCTTCCCACCTACTACTACGGGCTCAATATTACCATCCTTAACTGAATCTTAAAGTAAGTCAATTGACTAGGCTGAGATGGTTTAATATATATGCTTGCTCACTTTGGTTAAAAAGTACAACATAGCTGTTTGTTAGTCATGGCTATTTTAATATACTAAGTGCATCAGTAGTCACTTGAGATTAAAAATTTAATAGCTTTAACAATTATTGAAGATACAGTAACAGAAACCCCAGAGAATCTGCCAAAGAATAGTTGTCTCTCATTTCATGCATTTTAATCTGAGACTTCACTGCCAAATCATATTAGAGGCACTGAGCCACATGCTTTATTTTCTCCTTATCATCAAGCTTCCTCTGAATATTCATAGTTCTTAACAGACAGATTATTCCACACCATGTCATCTTGCATCATTGATCTCTCTCTGAAACAAATGAAAACAGAACATCTAGCACTTCTCAGAATGTGGTCTTCTGGTCTCTAAATTTAAAATTAAATCAAAAATTAATTTTGAAGACTTTTTACCAGATATTTTTTTTCTTTTAAAAATGAAATTTCTGTGGAGTTTATGGAATAAATCCTGCAAAAGTTTCTTTTCAAGAGTTAAACAGCTTTAGCTGGATCAGATTTTTTTTATATAGGCTTAGTCCCAAACCAGAAAACCATAACACTGCAGCACAAAGGGCAGACTTGAAGATCCAAACTGTCAGTATTTACATTTCGCTAGTGCCCTGAAAATGGCCCCAAGTGGGACTATAATACAATTAGCTGCCTATGAATAAAAAAAAATCCTAAAACAACAACAAAAAGTCAGATTCAATGGAAAAGGACATAGTGTAAATCTATCTTGAATGAGGTTTTATATATATATATATAAAATAAAAAGCCATCAGCATGCAGCTGTCTGAACAGTTTCTTAATATTCAGTATTTGCAGAGGAAATTCTGCTCACCTTTTCTCAACCATCTAATAAGTTTTGGAACGTTGAGAACCTGCTGGACTGCTTGACTAACATCTTTCTTTATGCTGAATTCTCCAGAACCACCTACTACTACAGTTCATAGGTTTCCCAGTAGCTGAAGGAAACAAGAGCTGCAGAAAATCAAACAGACAACTTGAGAGATCAGTAAAGATTACAACTAAAATTGGTAAATGTACAGAATTTTATTCCTGATACAAACTCTCATTTTCTTACATTACCACCTTCCTAAACCCTAGATAGATAAAGACCTGCCACACACTTTTCATGGTGGTACTTCTGCCAATATTAATCTTTAAGCACATAGGAGATTCTGTATTAAAAATTAGAGTCTAAATTTTACTCAGGACTGAGCTATGAGGGAATTAAAACCAAAAAGCATGGAGGAAAAAGGTTCTTTATGTGATGGAGGTGAGAAGCAATAAATATATTAAGAACATGTTATAATAGCACTTCAGCACTTAAGAGCTTATATTTTTAGTACACTACTTGCTAAACTGGAACCATAAACTTCCATCTTGGGCACCTCATCTGTGAATAAGTGATTTCCAAGTGGGATTTAAAGAGAGCCAGTAAGAAATAACGAAAAAAATTCCACACAAATACCTACATCCTCTTTGAGTCATGTTTGCTCTATTTAACTGCAAAGAGGTATCCTTGTCTTTCAGGAATAACATACATGAAGAAACCAGAGGAAAATAGAACCTTAAATTTGGGAACAGGGAAGAAAAAATATTAAGTCAGGAGATGTGTCCATGTCGATAAATAGGTAGGTAGATCCTGAAATTAGTAGACAGTTGCAATGAAGAACAAAATATACAGCCAGAAACAACTAAAAATTTTTCAGCAAGCAGTTAATTAATTGTTGATGCATTAACCAATTAACATTAGGGAACATGAACCAACCAACAGTGGATAAGCCTAACTATTAAACTGGAAAAATAAATCAAAATGTGTCGGTGTTTTTTAATACATGAACTCCTACTCTTCACTTCTAAAAAACAAGCACTTAATAACTTGAATTTGATTCACATTTTCATGACAGAGAAAATTCTCTTCTCTCTGAAAGGAACATTACCTCTATAGTAACAAAAGCAATGAACAGTAAGTGCATGGGAGTAAATTCCCTGCAGCATAAGGTCATTAGAGTGAGTCTCCTCTTGAGGGAACAGAATTAGAGAAATATTTAGAAAGTACTACCACTGATAAATTTATAATCAAATGACATTAATGGTGGACTGACTGCAGCAGGAGCAAGAATTTGTTTTGGTTGGTGGCTTAGAGCCTATTGAAAAAAATTGGAAATTGAATTAAGAGATGAAAGCCTTTGGAAGAGGAATCTTGTAACCACTTTGAAAGAAAAATGAGCTTTATTTCCAATAAAGCAAGTCAGTTTAAATGAAAAAAAACCCACACACACAATCCCATTGTTCCATGACTAAAGACTAAAAATATAACCCTTGTCTCCATTCAACATTTATCAGTTGTTTTAGCAACTTTAATATGCTAAAAGTGTTCTATTTTAGTTGCATCAGAAGCAAGATAATAAGTTGGACTTAGAAGATATGAAAGACCAAAAAAGTGAAGGTATTTGTCTGGCGGCACTTTGGATTGGTCTTGACATATTGATGTCCAGTCATGTGAAAAAATTTACTTTTTATGGTGGAGATTTTTTAGTAAGGAGTTGCCCCAAGTCTTTGGCAGACCATGAAATAGTAGAAAGAAAAAAACCTTAGTCTGCTTTCTTTGTTATGGGAGTGAAGACTTCCTTACAAATATAGAAAAACATCCTTGCTGTTTTATTCTTTATTGATGTAGTGAATGACCCACAGTTAATTTTAAATTATAAGGAATTTTTAAAAATAGATGATTATGTCCATATATGAATCAATAATTCCTTTGAAGACTACACTTCACAAGAAGTTGTGGCCTAATATAACAATTAAAATATGTAATAATGCCCATCATCATTGGTTAAGAGAAATATTACCACAGCAGTCAAAAAGAAGAGTTCCCACAACAGTCAGTGAAAACTCCTTATCAAATTATGTATCCCACATGGCCCAGATAATAGGATTCTTTACACTATATAAATACAAGTGTTAGTAAATCCAAAGACAAAGCAATAAATTTCTACATTTAAGGAATATTTTTCCCCAGTAAATCCTATTTCTTTTTCACAAAATAAAATGGATGCCAGTTACTTTCATATTTTTTTTAACCATAATTACATTACTGGTGAAAGCGGGCATATATTTAACTTGCACTAGC
>VWZD01008370.1:0-25362 GCA_013396695.1 Sakesphorus luctuosus
GGGAGCAGGGATGGCACCAGGGGTTTGTCACCCCATGGCACACCTGCCCCACACTGATTTTTTGAGGGTTTTGCTGCCTGGTTGGTTTTGTTCCCTGTCCCACTGTGAGGATCCCAAAAACCAGGAGTCCTTGTGGGCAGGTTTGGGGGATCCGTTTCTAATCCCACTGGGACACCACCCTCGATTTCTCTGCAGTGGATCATCACAGAGTCATGGAATGGGTTGGGTTGGAAGGAACCTTAAAGATCATCTCATTCCAACCCCCTGCCATGGGCAGGGACACATTTCACTGTCCTAGATTGCTCCAAGGCCCATCCTGGCCTTGGATATCTCCTTGTCTTTCCTAGAGGACCAGGACCCACCCAGTTGGTGTTTATGAGTTGGGTGCTCACTTGTCTGTGACTCCACACAACTTTGCAGCCCATTTTTCACGTTTTTCTCTCCAAGTGTTCCCATGTCTGTGCCTGGTTCACTCCTCCATGAGTGGAAATCCATCTGGGAAGGGAAAGGATTGGACATTTCTCTGTGGATGTCCATTTTGATGCAGGTCCTTGGGCTGGTCTTGCTGGCTGAGCTCCAGTGAAGGACTAACTGTGGTGGGAAAGGGCAATTCCAGCTCCCCTCGTGCCAAGGAGGAGGTGGAAAGGAGAGAGTTGGGTCTCTGGGATGGTCCCACTTTTAGGGTTGGAAAACCCTTTAAAACAAAGTGGTCAAAAGAACTTGCCTGTCATCCATGAGGGCAGATCTGCTCCAGAACTGCCTTGGAGGCCTCCAGGAGGTGGGACCTTGGCCAGGGAGCACTGGTGTCCATTCTCTTCTCTTTTGCTGGTCACAGCAAGAACCAATTCCCATGGGAGACTCAAGTTCAAAGCCTCAGGAAGGGCCTGCACAGCCAATCACAGCAGCTCCTGAAGCCACCCCAAAATGCTCCTCCCCTCTCCCCAGTGCCACCACCAAGGGTGGGTTGGCTCCAGTTTGCCTGGGACTTGTTGTTCAGCCTGTCCCCAACACCCCTGGAGTTTGCAAAAAAGAAAGCTGGACCTTTCTCCTCCCTGCCCTCCCCAGGGGGTGACCCCTCACAAACCCCTCCAGGAGGAAAGGAAAGAAGAAAACAAAAAAAAAACAAACCAAACCCCTGAAAATAAAATCCCCAAAAATAAAACCTGAAAAAAAAACCTGAAAAAAACCTCCCCAACTCAAAACAAAATAAAACAAAACATAAACAAACCACCAGAAATCCAACCTCAAAATAAAATCTATATTAAAAAATACATTAAAATAAACCCAGAAAAGGATGTGGGGATCTGAGCAGACAGACAAGCCCAAGGTTTCCTCAAGGATGGATAAATACTTCAGACTTGGAGGGACTTCTTGCAATCCCAGTCCTACCTCTGGTCCTCTTTTTGACCAAGAAATGCAAATACCCCTCTGAAGGTTCCCAGGGGTAGAAACACACAGAGAAATTTATGGTTTAGCTCCTCCAGGTGGGACTTTCCTCCTGGTTTGCCCAACAATGGCACAGGTGTGACAGTGACATCCACAGCACCCAAAACTCACGTGGCAGGGTCAGGTCTCTCCTTTCCCACAGCCAGACTTTGATGATCCTCTGGTCTTCTCTCCATCTGCATCTTCCCAAGCAGTAGGTGCAGCTGGAGGAGCTCAAAGGCTTCCAAGAATCCATTCCATGTTGCTTGGAATCATCTCCCAACCGCCCTTCATGACTCAGAATCCCAGAATTGGGTTGGAAAGGAGCTCAAAGCCCACCCAGTGCCACCCCTGCCATGGGCAGGGACACCTCCCACTGTCCCAGGGTGCTCCAACCTGGCCTTGGACACTCCCAGGGGTGAAGGCTGAGCTCCAATGTGGGAACTGACACCAGGAAATCCTTTCCTTTGGGAAGTCTCTTGGGAGAAGGTCTCTGAGGGCTCTGTGGAGCAGGGTCAGCCCCTTCCCTTGGCCACAACACTGTCTGGGCCACAGTTTGTCATGGAATGATGCAAAGCTGCAGGTTTGGGCCTCAAAATGAAAGGTTTGTGCTCAAGTTTAATCCAAACCCAAGGCTGAAAGTGGAAATCCCTGCTGCAGGCCTGACAATGGCTCCACTCAGCAGGTTTTTCTCTCCTTCGTTTATTTTTCCTCCCTACAGGAGGAGGAAAAATAAGAATTCTGACACTGCCAATATCCAGGTTTGCTCTTATTCCCTTCTCATGGGAGATCTGCTTTTTGAAGCTCTTCATTTGAGGTTGTGGGGACCTTGAATTTGACCCAGGAATTTGGGCAGGGGGGATATTTTTTGACTCCTAGAGATGGACAGAGGGAGTTTTTGTAAGACAGACTGGTCTGATTTAACCCTGACCTGAGGAGTTGCCTGGAGGGGGGTCAGGACTCAGCTCCATGACAGCCCCTCCCTCCACCTTCGGGAGGTTTCATCTCACTGACATAAATAAATCTCCAAACACACCCAATTATTGACTCAGTTCTGAGTGTAAATCGGTGCTGTTGGAACTGGGGGGTTCTCCAAGAGCATTTCTTGCCAGAATCCCGAGGGAAACAGCCCCAGCTCTGAGGTGCTGAGAGTCACCTCATATTCCTTGCCTCCCTTTTCCCAGGTGGGCTCAGCCCTGAATTTCTGTGCCTGATTTGGAGGGGGTTGATCATTTTTTGCTCATTTCCTGGTTATTTTCCCCTGGAGGAGGGCAGGGGTTGCAGTGACCCCCCTGGGCTGAGCCAAGAGGGCTTTCTGTGTCCCCCCAAAGTGGCACTTTCTGAGAATCACATCCCCCACTTCTCTGCAGCTCCCACTTCTCACAGAGCCAAAGTCCTTGGCCAGACCCCTGGAGGAGAAAGCTCTGCCCTTGCTGCCAGAACTGTTTGCTGGGGGGATTGATGGGTCTGAGGGGCAACATTTCCACCCAGAGATGGATCCCCTGAATGCCTTTTATTGCCATCAGAGATGTGTTCAATGTGTTTGATAAACTGCAGTGTGTCCTCCTGATCCTGAAATCTGTGTGGGCAGCAAGTCAGGATGAATTATTCCCTAAAATCCCTATTTCCCACTGCTGATTTTAAGGAGGGAGAGACTTTCAGAGCTGTCTGTAATAACACAGCAGATCCCAGGGGTCTTTTCACCACCACCTGCTTGTTTTGGACATATTTTCCCCCAAGAGCCAGGTGGGTTTGGCTGCTGGTGCCCAAAGCCAGAAGTCATTTAGGTCCAGCTCATCCTGACCCCTCACTTTGGGTCTCCCCTGCATTTTTGGAGGTGCTACCCACCAGGCCACACTCCTGCTATGGCTTGAGAGGGTGGAGGCAGCAGGGATTGGAGAATTGGGGAATCACAGGATTGTTAAGGTTGGAAATGACCTCTGGGATCGCTGAGCCCACCCTGTGCCCCATGCCCACCTTGGCAAAGCCCTGCCAGCCCCTGGAGCCCACCCTGTGCCCGATGCCCACCTTGGCAAAGCCCTCCCAGCCCATGGAGCCCACCCTGTGCCTGATGCCCACCTTGGCAAAGCCCTCCCAGCCCCTGGAGCCCACCCTGTGCCCGATGCCCACCTTGGCAAAGCCCTCCCAGCCCCTGGAGCCCACCCTGTGCCCCATGCCCACCTTGGCAAAGCCCTCCCAGCCCCTGGAGCCCACCTTGTGCCCCATGCCCACCTTGGCAAAGCCCTCCCAGCCCCTGGAGCCCACCCTGTGCCCCACGCCGACCCTGGCAAAGCCCTCCCAGCCCCTGGAGCCCACCCTGTGCCCGATGCCCACCTTGTCCCCCAGCCCAGAGCACTCAGTGCCACGGCCAGTCCTGCCATGGGCACCTCCAGGCCCGTCCAGATCCAGGACTCCATGGATCCAGCCTGTCCAGATCCTCCTGAGGATGCAGGACTCCATGGATCCAACCTGTCCACATCCAGGACCCCATGGATCCCACATCCATTGCAGCAGTCACAGCTTTTCTAGGCAGAGAAACTGGGTTGAACTTGAGCTGCTCTCCTGACCCTTCCTTCCTGCTGAGCCCTTTCTACAATCCTTGTCCACCTCCACTCACCTCCCTGACCTCCAAAACCCTCTGCCTCGGAGTCAGTGTGTTCTCAGCCTCTTTTGGCTCCTCTGCAAAAACATCTCTCCTGTTTTCCCCAGCTCTTTCCAACTCCAGCCCTGGCCTCAAAGGATTTTACACCCAGACACATCACAGCAAGGACATTTTCAGTGGGAAGGGAAGTTCTGGCCAGGTGGGGGTTGGTCTCTTCTCCCAGGCACTCAGCAATAGGACAAGGGGGCACGGGGGGCTCAAGCTCTGCCAGGGCAAATTGAAGTTGGAGAGCAGAAAAAACTTCTTTGCAGAGAGAGTGCTCAGGCATTGGAATGGGCTGCCCAGAGAGGGGGTGGATTCCCCATCCCTGGAGGTTTTTCAGCTGAGCTTGGCCGTGGCACTGAGTGCCATGATCTGGTAAAGGGACTGGAGTTGGCCCAAGGGTTGGACTTGATCATCTCAGAGGGCTTTTCCAACCCAATCCATTCTGTGATTCTGTGATTCCATGATTCTATCTGCAGGAGAAGCTGCTCAGAGCTGGGAGAGACCAAGAGGTGCCCCAATCCTGCCCTTTCCCACTCTCAATGGAATAACCATCTCCTTTATAAAGGAGGATTGAAATACTGGGGGGGATTCACCTGTTTCTCCATTGAGCTTTCCTGGTCTTGACAAAAGGCATTGAGTGAGATTTAAATTCCCTCTATAAGGATTTTTAGGAAAAAGAGACCCATTCCCCAATTCTTTAAGGGAAAGATGTTGGCAGGAATGAATATGAGTCCATTTAACACTGACATTCAGTTGGTTTATGGGAATTTGAGGTGAAAATTCCCAGATTTTCCAGTTTGACATGGGATTGCAGGATGGGATTCTCTGTGTTCCCTGTCCATGAGGACCTTCACTGCAGCCTTGCACTGAAATCCTTGTTCCCAAGGATTTGTGGATGGGTGGGACACTTGGAGTGAGCTTTGCAAACAAGAACTTTAGAGAAATAGAAGTCTCCTAAACCTTGATCATCTTGTCTAAGGGATATCCAGGTGCAGCTCAGGGTGGGGACCTTCAGCAAGGAAATTTAAGTGAATGAAGGCTGTTTAATTAGACATTTATTACTCAGACTTCCAAAATCAGGTCAGGTAAATCTCAGGCCTTTCCTTTCCATGTATTTTCCTTTCTGGGGAAAATAAACGGGTGGGACTCGCACCTCTCAAGTGAAAGGAGTGATGATGGTTTGGGGCCAAATTTAGACTGCTCTGAGAATCCTGCACCCAGTTTTGGGCCCAAACCTTGCACAAACTGAAGAACATTCCATGGAGAGCCATCAGGGTGGTTGGGATGTGGAGGACTTGTCCTGGGAGAAGGGAGTGGGGTTTGTGCAGCCTGGAGAAGACAAGGTTTGTGGGGACCAAAGGGCAGCTTTTGGTCCCTCTGAGGAGCCCTTGCAAGGAGGAACAGCCAGGTTTGCCCAGTCCTGGTGGGTTGTCCATGGTGGTCACCAGATCCCCTCCAAGCTGTTCTGTCACTCTCCTTTCCCAACAGGACAGGGCGGGGAAACACAACAAAAAAAATCCTGAGCCAAAATAAGGAAAATTTAACAAAAAAAAAATTAAAAAGGCAAGAAGAAAAGAAAAATATTTATTATTGACTTTGAATAAATATTTATTTTATTTATTCCAATCTTTTGCTGTGAGTAAATCTTTATTCCTGTCATCAAATCCAGGTGTTGGACTTGGATCCTTGTGGCTCCCTTCCAGCTCAGGATGATTCCAGGATGGTTCCCATGGCCAGGCAGCGTCCAGCTCCTTTCTGGGAAGCAAAGTCTCCCCCCCCCTCACTTCAGAGGGGTTCAACAACATTTTCTGGGTTATTCTCAAACCTTTCCCTTGGCTTTCCCTCACCTGATGTCCCCTTGCTGTGGTCCCAGGGTGGCAAACTCAAGTGTCTTTATAGGAAGCTCCTTCTGAAGGAAATAATTCCCATCTTTTCCACCTCTGCCACGAATTCTGGGTCGAGGTCTGAGGTCCCAACATCCTCTGAGGGTTGGATTTGGGGAGGAAAGGTGGGATTTGGGGAGGAAAGAATTTGGGGAGGAAAGGCTGGATTTGGGAAGGAAAGGATGGATTTGGGGAGGAAAGGTTGGATTTGGGGAGGAAAGGCTGGATTTGGGGAGGAAAGGTTGGATTTGGGGAGGAAAGGATGGATTTGGGGAGGAAAGGCTGGATTTGGGGAGGAGAGGTTGGATTTGAGGAGGAAAGGCTGGATTTGGCAAGGAAAGGCTGGATTTGGGGAGGAAAGGTTGGATTTGAGGAGGAAAGGTTGGATTTGAGGAGGAAAGGCTGGATTTGGCAAGGAAAGGCTGGATTTGGGGAGGAAAGGCTGGATTTGGGAAGGAAAGGCTGGATGTGGGGAGGAAAGGCTGGATGTGGGAAGGAAAGGTTGGATTTGGGGAGGAAAGGCTGGATTTGGGAAGGAAAGGTTGGATTTGGGGAGGAAAGGCTGGATTTGGGGGGGAAAGGTTGGATTTGGGGAGGAAAGGCTGGATTTCCAGCTGCAGGAGGAGGAGGAGGGGAAATTCCAATGGGTTTCTTGTGGTTTGTTAATTTGGTTTTGTACAGAATATTTTGCCTTACTTTGACATCGTGGCTGGAGGACCAGGAGTAAAAAAAGAGGGGAAAAAACCCCTCCATGTTATATTTTTACCCTCAAACCACTAAACTCAGGCGTGAAAGTCTATGAGGCCATTTCAATGCACACAGCAAAGCTACTGAGGAGCAAAATTATTCCTTGGATTTACTTCTGGAACATGAGGGCACGTCTGGGGTTTGGAGACTCCCTGAGGAGCAGCTGCAGGTATTTAATTAAGGCTGTAATTGTGGGTTGCTGATTGTGTTTCTAAATCTGTCTCTGGTTCTCCTGCCTTTGATCTTTGCTCTTGTAGACCTGACTCAAGGGCCACCCCAGCCAGGGCAAAGCTGCCTTGGAGATGGGAGAGTTTGGAGCAGTCCTGGACAGCACAAAGGTTGCCACCAACTTTGGACTTGGATTTATCCCCCATTCCTGCAGTGGGTGGGAATAAAACTAAAAGATCTGAAATAGCAGCAGAACTTTCCCTTCTCTGGGGAAAGGGCCTGGTAGAGGTTTTCCTAAGGACCTGTGGATCACTTGGGGTGGAAACTGTGACCCCAAAAGAGCCAGACATGTCACTTAGAACCAACAAAGAGCTTGGACACCACAGAGTCTCCCTGGAGTTGGGGGGCAGAGATGGATTTTTCCAGGAGTGACCCAGAGGGAAAATATCAGCTCAGTTTGGTGCCTCAAGTGGCACTGGGAGGTTGTGGTTTGGCACTTGGGTTCTTGTAGACCTCGTAACAGCCTCCACCTTCCTCTCAAGGGGCAGGAACTGAGCTCTGCCCTGTAGGACCAGGGACTGGACAGGGAATGGCCAGGAGTTGTGTCAGGGCAGGTTTGGGTTGGATCTCAGGGAAAGGTCCTTCCCCCAGAGGGTGGTGGGCACTGCCCAGGCTCCCCAGGGCAGTGGGCACAGCCCCAAGGCTGCCAGAGCTCCAGGAGGGTTTGGACAATGGGACAGGGACGGGGGGGATTGTTGGGGTGTCTGTGCAGGGCCAGAGGTGGGACTGGATGATCCCTGGGGGTGGAATGGCGTGATCCTTAAGGTCCCTTCCAACCCAAACCAATCTGGGATTCTATGGCAGGTCCAGAGTCTGGAGATGGGGAGTGACATTCCTAACCCTGGGGGTGACATTCCCATTGGACATTCAGACATCTGAGTTCAAGTATCTACATCCAACATGATCCTAAATGAGGAATCTCAGTTATAGTTATGGTTTATGTTGATCTGGGGCTAAAAAACTTCATAGAATGGCTTGGGCTGGGGAGGACCCACCAGGATCAGGGCAAGGATGGATCTTTAATAGTTTAGATGAACTTCTTTCTCCTCATGCATTGCTGGAGCCTCTGGTTGTTCACGCTGTGAATTGTCCAGGGAAGCTTCAATAACATTTTCATGCCAAAGCTCAGCTTATTCCATTGCTGGTCCATCAAGATTCCGTTCCCTGATTTCCTGCTCTCACAGGTCTGTCCAAGTCCATTGGCCCAGCTGGTTAGGAAGGGTTTTAACCACAGGCCAAGGCGTGACATTGGGCAACGCTCTTGGAAAGGGATATAAACCTGCCAGAACTTGGAAGGTGGCAGATTAATGGGTATTGGAGGTTTAACTCGATGCTTAAACCAGGTTTTAGTCAATTCTGATGTTCTTGGGCTTCTGAGACCTTCTGGTAGACATGACCCAGGATCTACAGACAGACATTCCCCTCATGGTCAGGGAATTGCACCTTCAGGCAGGAGTTCGGCTCCAAAATTTAGGAATACAGCAATGCCCATGGATGGGGAGCAACCAGTGGGAGACTCCCATTGTATTCCATGGATTCCATGAGCTCAGCTCAGTCATCAACACCCAGAATTCCCATCGGAGATGCTCCACAGGATCCCACCTGGTGTCTCCACCAGAGCCTGTGCCGCGTTCACCATCCCCCTGTGGATATTTGGGATACCCAAAGGTGCCTTAAATGGCAAGAACTCCTTGGATTGAAGCCCCCAAAGTGCATCCCCAGGATCTTCTGGCTTCAAATGTGCCCTGAATGTCACTGGGCACATTTCCATTCATTGGAATTAGATCTCCATTCCCCCAGATTCCACACTTGGGTTTTCCCATAAAGCTCAAGGTGGAATCTGCAGCCTGGGCAGAACTCCATCCTCCCCTCCTGGGTTGTTGATCCCCATGAACAATTCCCAGGAGTTCTGCAGCACCCCCGAGAGATAGTTGGGGTGAATTCCATGCCCCTGGATTGGGATGAGTTCCCTTGGCACCGACGTGGACACCACGGTGGTGTCTCAGGTCATGGTTTGTTTGGGGGTGGGAAAAGTCAGGATCCCTCATGTCTTTTCCAGAGCTCCTACATGGAATTTGATTAAAACCTTGGACATTTTCAGCCCCATGAATGTGCTGAGGGTTCTTCCGGTACATCATTTTCTTCCCCCTCCAACAAAGCCTGAGCTCCATCCCTCAAATCCAGCACTTGTTTTTAAGCACTCACTGAAGCAAATCCCATTCCCCACTCACAGCTGAGGGAGTTTTATGTTCTCCACCAGCATTTTTTCCACACTTTGCTCCTTCTCTTTTTTTTTTTTTCCTAGTGGAAAATAGCTCTATAAGTGCCCTCAGAGTAAGAAACATCAATTAAACCCCCTTGTTTCCAAGGGTGGAACTCGACAGCCTCGAGTTTGCAGCTGGAAAGCAGGAAAAAAAGGGCTTTTTTTATTACTTTTTTTGGGGTAAGAAACCTAAATTACAGGGTGATCCAGTAACAGCAAAGCTCCAAGTTGTTTCCCCTTCAGCAGGGGCTGTGAAAAGCAACGCTGAGAAACAAAGGACATCATCCAGTTGGGAAAGTTAATGGAGCAGAACGTTCCTTTCAGTCCCGAGGTTTCCTCCTGCCTGGGCTGGGAATGGTTGTTTGGAGAGGCTTTTAATGCAGAGCAGGTGCTGGAGGGAGAAATTCAGGAACAAATTGACTCCACAGGCGGCTTGGCAAGGTCCAAACCACACCATGGAGGCAGGAGGTGGGAGAGAGCAGGTTGCAAATTGTTTGGGAATGAGGAGAAACTGGGAATTTATGACTTCCTGAGCTTAACCTGCTGCTTTTAGACTGGGTTTGGCCATGGCTGTCACTCACTGGAGTAAATTTGGGTTTTTCTCTTCACAAACAGCTTTAAAATGCTCTTTGTAAAGAGCATTTCTTCTTATTCATACCCTTATTTCTTCTTTTGGCCTCAAGAACAAATGTAATTTTCCGTACCGTCTTTTTCCCCTCTCTCCACTTTTTAATCCTCTGAACACTCCCAGTGATGAGAAAAAGAAATCAGTGGCAGCAAAACCTGAGGAAAGGACAAACTGAGAACTACAGACACACTAAAAAGTGACCAGTTCAGAGTATTAACAAGTTTTATTGGTTTTGATAAGAGGTTTGGCCGTTCCCCTTCCCAGGCAGAGGATGGACTGTGGTGGTGGAAAATCACTGTCAAAAATCCAATTAAAAAGCAAAGCAGCCACTGCTGGCAGATGATCTGTGGCTCTGTCACAGCTTTGCTGGGGCAGCACCAAAGGACCATTGGACGTGTGACAACCCATGTGAGATACAACCTAAAGGTCCTAACCTGCTTCTCCAACCTGAACATCTTCACAGCTTCAGCTACAACCGTTTCTGTTCTGAAATCTTTTCCCCCTCATTCAGCCTTCCTGGGGTAAAGAATGAGGGTGAATATTCCTACTGCAATTAACAGCATCTCCTTAATTCCCAAAGCCCAAACAATCAAGAGCTTTGACCTGATGAACTCAAGTATTTTATGGTTACTTCGTTCTTTTTAAAACTCACAGAAAGGACAAGGCTGGGATGGGACTAAATGGGGAGTTTGGGGGATTCTGTGAGATAAATGGTAGATGGGACACTGTGGATGGAGCTGCTGGAGAGTCCAGAGGAGGCCCCGGAGATGCCCCAGGGCTGAAGCCCCTCTGGGCTGGAGCCAGGCTGAGAGAGCTGGGGGGGTCACCTGGAGAAGAGAAGGCTCCAGGGACACCTGAGAGCCCCTGGCAGGGCCTGAAGGGGCTCCAGGAGAGCTGGAGAGGGACTGGGGACAAGGGAGGGAGGGACAGGACACAGGGAATGGCTTCCAACTGCCAGAGGGCAGGGACAGATGGGATATTGGGAAGGAATTCCTGGCTGGGAAGGTGGGCAGGCCAAGTGAAGTCCATCCCAGACCTGTTTGTATTTTATCTGAGTGCAGCTGGCTTGGATGAGGGACCTGAATCCATCTAACTTTAAGAGATGGTGTGAATGTGATGGGAAAATGTGTTTCCCACCAGCCTAAATGTGAGGGGTTTCAACCTGTTTGAGGACTCACATCAGCACTGGCCCCATAATCCTGATCCTACAATCACAGGATTCCACAGTGGTTTAGGTGGGAAGGGACCTTAAGGATCACCCAGTGCCACCCCTGCCATGGGAAGGGGCACCTCCCACTATCCAGGGTGCTCCAACCTGGCCTTGGACACTTCCAGGGATGTTCTAAATGGGATTAAGATCCAAACTTTTGACATTTACCAACTTCAGCATTCCAGCCTCAACATTCCAGCCTCGACATTCCAACCTTGACATTCCAGCCATGCCATTCCAACCTTGATAATCCAAGCTTGACATTCCAACCTTGACATTGCAGCTTTGACATTCCAGCCTCGACATTCCAGCCTTCACATTCCAACCTCGACGTTCCAGTCTTGACAATCCAACCTCAGCATTCCAACCTTGACAATCCAACCTCAACATTCCAACCTTGACATTCCAACCTCAACATTCNCTGACAGTCCAACCTTGACATTCCAATCTTGACATTCCAATCTCGACATTCCAACCTTGACATTCCAATCTCGACATTCCAACCTTGACATTCCAATCTCGACATTCCAACCTTGACATTCCAATCTCGACATTCCAACCTTGACATTCCAATCTCGACATTCCAACCTTGACATTCCAATCTCGACATTCCAACCTTGACATTCCAATCTCGACATTCCAACCTTGACATTCCAATCTCGACATTCCAACCTTGACATTCCAATCTCGACATTCCAACCTTGACATTCCAATCTCGACATTCCAACCTTGACATTCCAATCTCGACATTCCAACCTTGACATTCCAATCTCGACATTCCAACCTTGACATTCCAATCTCGACATTCCAACCTTGACATTCCAATCTCGACATTCCAACCTTGACATTCCAATCTCGACATTCCAACCTTGACATTCCAATCTCGACATTCCAACCTTGACATTCCAATCTCGACATTCCAACCTTGACATTCCAATCTCGACATTCCAACCTTGACATTCCAATCTCGACATTCCAACCTTGACATTCCAATCTCGACATTCCAACCTTGACATTCCAATCTCGACATTCCAACCTTGACATTCCAATCTCGACATTCCAACCTTGACATTCCAATCTCGACATTCCAACCTTGACATTCCAATCTCGACATTCCAACCTTGACATTCCAATCTCGACATTCCAACCTTGACATTCCAATCTCGACATTCCAACCTTGACATTCCAATCTCGACATTCCAACCTTGACATTCCAATCTCGACATTCCAACCTTGACATTCCAATCTCGACATTCCAACCTTGACATTCCAATCTCGACATTCCAACCTTGACATTCCAATCTCGACATTCCAACCTTGACATTCCAATCTCGACATTCCAACCTTGACATTCCAATCTCGACATTCCAACCTTGACATTCCAATCTCGACATTCCAACCTTGACATTCCAATCTCGACATTCCAACCTTGACATTCCAATCTCGACATTCCAACCTTGACATTCCAATCTCGACATTCCAACCTTGACATTCCAATCTCGACATTCCAACCTTGACATTCCAATCTCGACATTCCAACCTTGACATTCCAATCTCGACATTCCAACCTTGACATTCCAATCTCGACATTCCAACCTTGACATTCCAATCTCGACATTCCAACCTTGACATTCCAATCTCGACATTCCAACCTTGACATTCCAATCTCGACATTCCAACCTTGACATTCCAATCTCGACATTCCAACCTTGACATTCCAATCTCGACATTCCAACCTTGACATTCCAATCTCGACATTCCAACCTTGACATTCCAATCTCGACATTCCAACCTTGACATTCCAATCTCGACATTCCAACCTTGACATTCCAATCTCGACATTCCAACCTTGACATTCCAATCTCGACATTCCAACCTTGACATTCCAATCTCGACATTCCAACCTTGACATTCCAATCTCGACATTCCAACCTTGACATTCCAATCTCGACATTCCAACCTTGACATTCCAATCTCGACATTCCAACCTTGACATTCCAATCTCGACATTCCAACCTTGACATTCCAATCTCGACATTCCAACCTTGACATTCCAATCTCGACATTCCAACCTTGACATTCCAATCTCGACATTCCAACCTTGACATTCCAATCTCGACATTCCAACCTTGACATTCCAATCTCGACATTCCAACCTTGACATTCCAATCTCGACATTCCAACCTTGACATTCCAATCTCGACATTCCAACCTTGACATTCCAATCTCGACATTCCAACCTTGACATTCCAATCTCGACATTCCAACCTTGACATTCCAATCTCGACATTCCAACCTTGACATTCCAATCTCGACATTCCAACCTTGACATTCCAATCTCGACATTCCAACCTTGACATTCCAATCTCGACATTCCAACCTTGACATTCCAGCCTCACCATTCCGACCTTGACATTCCAACCTGGACATTCCAGCCTTGACAAGCCACTCCCCAGCAGGTCACTCCTGCCATTGGGATGCATCCAGGACACGGAGAGTATGGATTACCCTGGGATCAGCCCCAAAACAACCCAAGATTTTGGCCACAATTCCAGGATTGTTGCATAACCATTCCCAGGGGATGGAGCCTGCATCGATCCAGAGGATCCAGACAGGTCCATACCAGGAATTTGAAGAACAAAGATTGGGGTAGTTCTTGGAATTTATTTTTTTTCCAACTCATTGACAGTTTGGACACAAATCTGTGGTGGGGGGAGGGGAGGGAAAAAAGGCTTTGGCAAAGGAACATGTTGTGGGTTATCTGTGAGCTCCTTGGAACTTGGCTCCTTTTAACCATCAGGTTAGTTGGGAAAAAAAAAAAAAAAAAGACAAAACATTTTTCATTTTCCAGAAGTTTTACTCAGATAGTCCTTTCTACTCAGGAGAGAAAATTAACCTGGAATCTCCAGGATGCACTTTCTGCTTTCTTAACCTTCTGCTCCCTCTAGAAAACATTTTTTTTGGGGGGTGAGTAAAATATTTCTCAGCTGTGGCATTAATTCCCTGCTCCCAAACCCAGCACTGAGAGAATCACAGAATCATAGAATGGATTGGGTTGGAAAAGACCTCCGAGATCATCAAGTCCAACCCTTGATCCAACCTCACTGTGATCACCAGCCCAGGATACCCCATCTCAGCTGGGCTTGGGAACTGTGCTGTGGTTGGGATTGCTCTTGGATGCCCCATCCCAGTCTGGATGGCTCTTGGATCAACCTGGTCTAGTGGAAGGTGTCCCTGCCCACAACAAGATGAGCTTTAAGGTCCCTCCCAACTCAAGCATTCCATGATTTTAGGATTCCCTTCCCCAGACTCCATGACAGGTCACTCAGCAGGGATCAGACGGGGCTGTCTCAGCGCCAGCCCCTCTCCTGCTGCTGACTCTGCAATTCCATGTGCCTTTTCCCAGCTCCTTCCTCCCTGCAGAAAACTGACTCAGCCCAAAGTTCCTGCCAGGCCCAGCCAAGAGAAGTGCCCTCAGACCACACCAGGGTGCCAAGGGAGCGTTTTTGCTTTGCCTTCTTTCCTTTTTCCCACCCCCCAGACTGACAGCAGTGGCTCCTCCAGCAGTTCCAGCTCATTTTCATTTCCTGGAGTGTCTATTCTTGCTTCAGAAAAAATACAGGAGTAAAAATATTCCCTTTCCCCCCGCCCCAGACCACAAACACACAAAATTGGCAGATGGGGCTTTTGTTTGGGGTTTGCTTTTTTTCTTTTCAAACTCAGGCCAAAGTTTGGGATGGAGTTTTATGTTATTCCAGCTCATATCAACATCAAGAAATAGCAGCTGGAATGATGAGCCCATGGAGAGGAGCTTGGGGCATGGAGAGGGAAACATTCCTGTCACCTGCTCTGTGTCACCAAGGGTTGGGCTCCTTTGGTTGGCACCAGAACACCAGAAGTGGGTTTTGTGATCTGAACTTGCTGCAGGTGACATCCAAAATTGTCAGAGAATCGAAGAATGGTTGGAGTTGGAAGGGACTTGAAAACCTTGTTCCCACCCCCTGCCATGGGCAGGGACACCTCCCACTGGCCCAGGGTGCTCCAACCTGGCCTTGGACACTCCCAGGGCTGGGGCAGCCACAGCTGCTCTGGGAAATCCATCCCAGTCCCTCCCCACCCTCCCAGCCAGGAATTCCTTCCCAGTATCCCATCTGTCCCTGCCCTCTGGCAGTGGGAAGCCATTCCCTGAGTCCTGTCATTCCAGATCCACATCAAAACTCCTTCTCCAGCTTTCTGGACCCTGCAGGCCCCAGTCTCTCTCCAGAATATCATCCATAGCCCTAAGAATGAGAAGAACCAGAACCTGTTCATGTGTTTGGTGATCCAAGCCGTGACCTCCCTGGAGAGACACTGGAGCAGAACAACCCTGATGCTCCTGGCTGGTTCCACTGGGCACTGGTGGGTGCTCAGCCATCAGCACAGGGAGCTCCTGGGTGGCTCTGAAAGCAGAACCTTGGCACAGGGCAGAGCTCTGGGAAGGTCTTTGCTCCCCAATATCCAATCCCAATGCAAAGCACAGTCCCCTGTGGGGTGTCCTGTGCTGGAGCTGGGACGTCCCACAGCCAGCTGAGGTGGGTGGGTGAGTGAGGAGAAGGAATGGCATATTTTTCTATCCCAGATTGCTCCAGTCTGGCCTTGGACACTCCCAGGGCTGGGGCAGCCACAGCTGCTCTGGGAAATCCATCCCAGTCCCTGCCCACCCTCCCAGCCAGGAATTCCTTCCCCATATCCCATCTAAATCTCTCCCTTTTTAGATGAAACCCAGTCCCCTTTTCCCATCATTACCTCCCCATGTACAAGTCTCTCTCTCTCTCTATTTTATAAAGCCCTTTAAATCTTGGAAAGCAGAATATTTTCAACCCACACATGAGGCTACAGCGACTTTTTGGAACCTCTGGTAGAAACAGGGCCGTGGAGATGACAAAATGCCCACAAACTTTGTGTGTGGGACCACCAGTTCCACTGTGGATGGAAACCAGCAGTGGATTGTGTAAAAATTCACTTCAGGAATGCTGAGAAGAACAGGGACACAGCTGGAAATCTTCCCTCCTGAGCTGAAGAGAACAGCCAAGAACTCCTTGCACTCCATCTCTTGCTAATCAGTCCTATCTCGTGTTCTTGGCTGCAGCACAGCCTGAAAATAGTCTTCAAACTGACCTCATTCTGAAAGCTCAGAGTGCCCCCAAAAATCTCAGTCTTAAAACCACCACAGAAAGGCCTTGGAGTTTTTCTTTGCAAATATTCTTGCAATTGTCACTTTTTTTTTTTCTGTTGAGTGAGAAATTTTGCACAGGAGAAAAATCACCTGAAAATGAAATGTTAAGGCCTGAAGGGCTGAAACCCTGGGAGGATGTTCCAAACATTTCCTGGGGTGGATCTGATGGCTTGGAACACACTGAGACCTGTTTATTTGTTTGGAAAGATGAAGAAATTGGTCATGGATATTCCAAACCAGTGACTCTGCCACTTCTTCTGTCTTGAGTGAAAGTCTGATCCAAATCTGTGGCCAAATAGGAAATTCTTGATTGGCCTCTCTGGGGCCCCTTGGCGGGGGGTCAGATTTTTGAATCCTACAGACAAAGGGATTTCACTGCATTAATTTTATTTAAATTAATAGGAATCTGATCCCCACCAGTCTCACTGGGGCAAAGCTGCCCTGCACAGGCTGAAAAATCTCATTTGCTGTCCAGGGCTGGGGCAGCCACAGGGCAACCTGTGCCAGTCCCTGCCCACCCTCCCAGACAGCAATTCCTTCCCAATATCCCACCTATCCCTGCCCTCTGGCAGTGGGAAGCCATTCCCTGTGTGCTGTCCCTCCCTCCCTTGTCCCCAGTCCCTCTCCAGCTCTCCTGGAGCCCCTTCAGGCCCTGCCAGGGGCTCTCAGGTGTCCCTGGAGCCTTCTCTTCTCCAGGTGACCCCCCCAGCTCTCCCAACCTGGCTCCAGCCCAGAGGGGGCTCCAGCCCTGGGGTATCTCTGGGGCCTCCTCTGGACTCTCCAGCAGCTCCACATTTTTCTCGTGTTGGAGATCCAGGAGCTGAAACTCATGCAGATGCTTCATCTGGGAAACAGGTGGAAATAGAAGGAAAAGAATCTCTCAGGATTAATCTCTGGACTAAATGTATATGTCTATATTCCAGTATCATCAGAGCATCTCCATGGGCTCCTCTGGACTCATCCCAACCCATCCAGGAGGTTGGGAATCACGGTCCTACAGTCTCTAGCCAGAGGATTTGCAGAGCCTTCAGGCCAAACCTTTGAACTTTTCAGGATGTCCACAGCCTTGGATGTCAGGGAATCATCCCCATGACCCACCATAACTTGTGGTTCCATCAGAGGACCCTGTTGGGTCCCTGCAGTTCCTCAGCCCTGTCGCTTTTCAAACCAAGGGCTCCATGCACTGGTTTAACTGGTGTCTGTTCTTCAGAGCCAGGACTGGGGGCAGGAACTGTCCAGAGTTCAGGGGTGACTGTGCAGCTGCCAAAGCTTCTCTGTGAGCAAGAAAGGGGGGAAAAAAGAGCCTGAGGACACAATTTTCACAGCTCAGCAGGAGGACCAGAGGCTGGATGAACAAAGGGCTGTAAATCCCACCCAGGTCTTTCCAGGATTGGTTCCTGAGGATCCCACTTAAGGAAGGGAGTGACTCAGCTTGCTGAGCTACCTCCAAAATTCCTCATGCCCTGGGGGTAGAAATCAGCTTTTCAAGCAGCCCCTGGGGGGGTAATAATGGGGTGCTTTGCTATTGATTCCTGTCCTTGAGGTGGAACTGGAAAACCTCAAGTTGGAGGAATCCTGATGTGTTTGCTGGGACTCACCTGTGCCAAAAGAGGAATTTTCACCAGAATTAGTTCTTCAGATGAAAAATGAAAAAAAAACAAAGGCAGAAAGGTGATTTCATAGAATCATGGAGTCATGGGATGGTTTGGGTTGGGAAGGACATTAAGGATCACCCAGTGCCACCCCTGCCATGGGCAGGGACACCTCCCACTGTCCCAGGGTGCTCCAAGTCCTGTCCAACCTGGCCTTGGACACTCCCAGGCCTGAGACATCCCAAACTTCTCTAAGGCAGCACCAATGCCTCGGGATTGCTCTGAATGCCTGGGCAGCAGAATCCTTAATTCTTGCATTTCCCTCCTTACAGCACCAATTCCCACCTTTCCCTTGTCCCACAGGCCCATTCCTTCATCCAGGCACAAACCACGACCACGCAGGGCCAAACTGAGGCTTGGAAAGGAAACCAACTGATAAGCAGAAATGCTGCAAAAAGAACTGCTAAGGGAAAGTTTGGGATTCTGAAAGCAGCAAAGGTGTTTATTGACAACGTTGGAGGCACAGCCAGGTCATACTGGGCAAAAACTTGCCTGACTTGTTTGTGTAAAATAAGCCATTTATAGCCTTAAGTTCATAGTTAACACCCTCCAATTTCCCTATTAATGACTGGGCAAAATCTTGGGTGGAGCTTTTCTTTTGGCTTCAAATTTGGGTGGTGGTCTCCTGACTTCATCCCTCGGGGTGGTCTTGAAGCATCTTCATCACTGTTGGAATTCTGCCTTTTCTTTGTTCAGTGACATGACCTGTCAGACTTGTAAAACCTTGGCTCTAACTCTACAAAATCTTGGCTCTTTACCATTTCATCCTATTGAAATGTCCAGCTTAGTTTAATGTCTGACTTCTGACCCACGGTACACTCATTTCTATAATTACCAGACAATTTGCCCTAGAACAAAGTGGCTCCAGCACTTTATGCTGTTCATGGCCCTGCCATGCAAACAACACTTTGCAAAGCAGTATCAGAAAATTTCACAAAACTAGAGGGGTTTTTGGTCTCTTTTCTCTTTCACCCACTGTGGCACAGAGGGATATCTCCCCCCCAGGCACACAGAGAAGATGAGGACCCCAGCCAACAACTCCAGCTCCAGTTCTGGGTGTCAGATGCCAAGGAAAGTGTGGGAAGAGCATGGAGTCAGTGCCATCAGGAGGTGACAATTTGAGTGGGACACCTGCAGTGCCTTGAGCCTGGACTGGCCCCCAGTTGCCTGTAAAAGGGCAATAAAATGCAGCAATCAAAGAAAAATCAACCTTCCAGCTGCACTGCACCAGTTTTCCTGATGGCCCTGCAGCTCCAGAGGAGGATTCCACTGGAAATGGGTGGAATGCTGGTGGAGAAGCAGCAGCCCAGGCAGGGGAGCCCACGCTGAGGGCAGTGCAGGGCTGAGGAAAACAGCCTGCTCGGGTTTCTGCTCTGGCTTTTTCAGACCAGCTGCTGCCAAAGGGAGAGAAAACCAAGGCAAAAAAAAATGTGGAGGGAATAGAGAAGTTGCCAAGCAGGAGCTCCAAAATTGTTGTACACTGGAGAATTGGAGGCAAACCATGTTTTCCCACATGGACAAAGGTCTCGGCTCCTACACATGGTGGGTCAAGGCCAAGCCTTGCTGGAGTCAATGGACAGACTCCCTTTGACTTAAGAGGCTCTGGATCAGAGCCAGGGTTCCCACAATGATGGCTAAGCCTGACCTACCTCCTGGGATGCCTTGAGGCTTGACAGAGCCAACAAAAACCTCGTCCTCTCAAGAGCATTTTTGTTTTCATGAGCTCAGGCTAAAGTTGAACCGACACAGCTCCTTCCCGTCTGGGCTGTTGTCCTTGCAACCACAGGCTCCTGCTGGGCCACAGTCCCACTGGAGACCATTCCTGGCCACCAGGATACACAGAAATATCTCAGGGTTGGGTGCCATGTCAGCACAACTGACTGAACTGAAGGATGTGCCAGTAGTACAAAGGTTGGCATGAATTCCACCACCAGGCAGTGACTGGCATGTCCAGCACCTGGGAAAAAAACCTTTCCAGATCTTCAGCAGGACAGCAGAGACCTCTTGGCTGATCCCAAAGTAGGGATTACAGGTTTACAAGTCACAGAAAGTATCTCAACCCTCAGGAAGTTTCCTCTCCTTTTCCTTCCTCACCAAGATCCAGGGAATGGGGCTTGGAGCAACTTGGATTAGAGGAAGGTGTTTGGAGGTTCAGAGCAACCTCAGGAAAGAGGGAAGTCCAGCAGAACCAGGTCTGGAGGAAGCCTGGGAGAATCCCAGTGGTGGCTTTGTGAGTGTCTTTGTTATAACTGAGTTGTTTGTTGTAACTGAGTTGTTTGATGTAACTGAGTTGTTTGATGTAACTGAGTTGTTTGTTGTACCTGCCTTTTATCTGGAGTGAATTTTGTGCTTTGAACACACAGATTACGGCCCTTTGAGCAGGGCATGAGCCAGAATCCAGGAATAGGACACTCCTTGTGGGGTGTTTTCAGGAGCTCGTGGGCTCTCTCAGCCCAAACGTGCTCATCACAAAAGTATCTGAAGATCTGGCAGGTCAGGTGTCTCCTCTTCCCTCACCTGGGATTGGGAAGGGGAAATTAAGCAGATAAATAAGGAAAAAAGAGAGAATTTCATTGGCCACTGGGCCAGTGCTTAGTCTATGGGAAGGTTTTTTCCCATTTTCCTAAGAAATAAGATCTTTTTCCCAGTTTCCATGTGCATGAGGGTAACAGGATTAACTCAGACCACACTTCTGAGTCTCTTTGCTTCAGATGGTATTTTAGAACTCTGATTTATCCCACCTGGGTAATCAGCCCATGGCTCTCTGGAGAATTCCTTCCTCTGAGAGGTTCCTCTTTGTGCAGGGACACATTTGCACATAAACATTCCCATTTCCACGTGCTTGGTGTGGACATGGGCACAGCACAGCCTGATCCTCTCCATGTGCCTGTGGAGGCCAGAGGGTGATGTCACCACAGGATGCACATTCCTGCCAAGCTGAGCTGTCCAGAGAGCATGGAAACCCCTGGGAGATAAATCAGTCACAGTCCTCAAGCCACTTCCACAGCACTGGCTGTTCCAGAAGGATCCTGGCAGTGCCAGCTCATCCATCCCTGACTCCTTGCAGGCACTGCCTGCACCAGACACTCCAAAGGACAAGGTTTGCTCTTGTGGACCCATGGGCCAGAGTCAGCTCAGCAGATGTGGGGAGGAAACAGTTCTCTACCACGGTGAGGGGTAGGGGAGGAGTCTTCAAGGTCAAACCCACAGTTCCTGAAAACATCCTGATGTTTTACTAAATTAAACTTCTACCAACGTACTGCTATTCTGCTTCTGCTTCTGCTTCTGCTTCTATTTCCACTTCTTCTGTTCTTCTTCTTCTATTCTACTTCTATCTCTACTTCTATTCTACTTCTATTCCACTTATACTTCTATTTCCACTTCTATTCTCCTTCTCCTCCTCCTTCTCCTCCTATTCTATTTCCTCTTTTCCTTCTATTCTATTTCTCCTTCTATTCTAACTCTACTTCTCCTTCTCCTTCTGTTTCCACTTCTATTCTGCTTCTCCTTCTATTCTACTTGTACTTCTATTCAACTTCTAATCTACTTCTACCTCTACTTCTATTCTTCTACTTCTATTCTACCCCTATTCTCCTTCTCCTTCTCCTCAACTCTGTTCTAACTAAACTTCTGCTGAGTCAAACAGCTTTAGGGCTGAGTGAGGCCCATTTTGGTTGCCCTGATGTGCTCCACCCTCCCCTTCCCCAGCCAGCCCTGATCCCAACTCAGCTCTGTCACTGCCAGCTGGAATATTTGCTCAGCTCTCCCTGCTGCCCTTGGCTAAGGTGGATAAACAAGCCCATCAGCAGGGAGAAACTGGGAAAAGGGGCCTGGATTCCTGGTTCTGGTGGGCTTGGAGCAACCTCAGCATAACTCAGCAGCAAGAGCTCCAGCACCAAAGCTGCCTCTGCCTTCATTAGGAAGTGCATGGAGTGGCCTTCAGGAGTGGCCTGGACATCTGCAGTGAGCTCTGACCATCAGCACCTGCAGATCCTGTTCTTCATGGGCTTGGATCATCTCTTTAGGTTTCATTCTTCTCATGGGGAATGTTAGGAAGCTCTAAAATGGGGAAGAGTGAAAGGTTTTGGAGGTGTTTGGAGCTCCCTCTTAGGAAGTTGGGAGGGAGTGTCGACCTGCTGGAAGGCAGGAGGGCTCTGCAGAGGGATCTGGATGGACTGGAGAGATGGGCTGATTGCAATGGGCTGGAGTTCAACAAGGCCAAGGGCAGGTCCTGCCCTTTGGCCACCCCAAGCCCTGCAGCGCTCCAGGCTGGGCACAGAGTGGCTGGAGAGCAGCCAGGCAGAAAGGGACCTGGGGGGACTGAGGGACAGGAAGCTCAAGAGGAGCCAAGAGTGTGTCCAGGTGGCCAAGAAGGCCAATGGCATCCTGGCCTGGATCCAAAGTAGCGTGGCCAGCAGGCCCAGGGCAGTGAGCCTTCCCCTGGACTCTGCCTTGGGGAGGCCACACCTTGAGTGTTGTGTTGAGTTCTGGGCCCCTGAGTTGAGGCAAGAGATTGAGGGGCTGGAGCGGGGCCAGAGAAGAGCAACGAGGCTGGAGAAGGGAGTGGAGCACAAGTGCTGTGGGGAGAGGCTGAGGGAGCTGGGGGTGTTTGTGCTGGAGAAGAGGAGGCTGAGAGGTGACCTCAGCACTGTCTGGAACTGCCTGAAGGGAAGTTGTGGCCAGGTGGGGGTTGGTCTCTTCTCCCAGGCACTCAGCAATAGGACAAGGGGGCACGGGGGGCTCAAGCTCTGCCAGGGCAAATTGAAGTTGGAGAGCAGAAAAAACTTCTTTGCAGAGAGAGTGCTGAGGGATTGGAATGGGCTGCCCAGAGAGGGGGTGGATTCCCCATCCCTGGAGGTTTTTCAGCTGAGCTTGGCCGTGGCACTGAGTGCCATGATCTGGTGACGGGACTGGAGTTGGCCCAAGGGTTGGACTTGATGATCTTGGAGGTCTTTTCCAACCCAATCCATTCTGTGATTCTGTGATTCTATAAGTGATGCTCTGGTATCCCCCAGGGGGATCCAGGCCTCTCAGTTCTTATGGAATTTCACTTCCAGGCTCTGGATTCCCAGCAGTGCCTTATTCCCTAAATGCCCAACCTGGAAGGGACAGGGAAGAACAGGCAGCTCCTGAAGCCTGAAGGGGAACAAGCTGGAGTCAGGAGGGCTTTAATTGGAACAACATTCTTCAGGATAACGAGTCTCCTGGGTGGAGTTGCTCCCTGTGATGACACGGAATCCCCACAGTGACGGAAACAAACAGGAAGTCCATCATGTTCCTGGGAGCACAAATTTGAGATGCCCTCAACAGAGTTCTTCGAGTTTACTTTATAATTTAACAGGCTCACCAACATAACTTGGGCTCCACCTTAGGACTCAGTGATGGGATTTTAGGGAGATCCTCTGGGTATAATTTCCTTCTTTCTCTCCCCTTTTGGCACAGGGATAGTTCAGGTTGGTTGTTCAAGCCATAGAGCTTTGCACAGGACACCCAGACACAGCCTGGAGCAGGTTCATAGTCCCAAGCAGCAAAACATCTCAGGTCTGGCACCAGAGGTGGTTACCGGACATGGCGTCCACACCTCAAATGGATTTGGGGCCAATTCCCACATCCAAGTGGTGGCTGCCACTGATACCCTTATTGCATGGAGGGCAAAGGCAGCTGGGCTGCTCCCACTGCAGCCTGGAAAAGCAGCTTCCCTCCCTGGAAAAGAGGAGGGATGAGGTGACACACAGCAGTGTGGACAAGCAGGAATTCTGGGATGGGATTTGGGCTGTGTCCTCCATCTAATGGGGTCCATCCCCCTCCAAAGAGGAATCTGGTGGGGGAGTTGAACTGCAGAAAAGGCACAGCTTTTCCTTGTTATTTGAGGAGTTAAAACAGCCCTTGTGGAATGGGCTGAGGGAGGGTCAGCCTTGGACCATTGTGGGGCTGTTTGGAGCATCCACACAGTGTTGGGAATGGCCTCCTGCTCTGGTCTCCTGGGTCAGGAGATGGCCAGAAAGGAGGGTGGGGTCAGGGAGCTCCATGGTTTGGGTCTGTAACTGGTAATTAAACCAAGCTTGTGCTGGGCTGTGTTTCTGGAGCCACCCAGGGTGGGCTCGGTGCCTTTCCACAAACACCACGGCCGGAGCGTGTCGGACAAGGACATCTAAGCCATGGTTGTCTCACCCCTCTCCCCCTGGGACTCCTCGTCCCTCTGTTTCAACATCTCCATTTAGAAGGACAGGATGATGAAACCCTTGAAGTGTTTTCAATCCCACTGCTGAAAAGCCAGGTGTTAATACCCAGTGCTCACACTATTCCTGCTCCAAGGAGTTTTCCAAAAAGCAATTCTCCAAAGATTTATGTCCACTTTGGTTTCATCAGCTTTTATTCTACACTAGCCAGGACATACTTTGGCTTCATTTATGCTGTAATTCAGAGCCATTTGGAAGTTGTGATCTTTATAAAGCCTTCCCAAACCCCTACCTGGAAAGCCTCCATGCCAGCACCTCTTCTAGAGGGACTTTGTCAGCTGTTACTGATCTCAACCTGGTGAGGTCTTTGTTTTTCTCTTCCCTGAGGAGCTTATTTGTGCTCTCCAGCTCGTTAAAGGAATTGAATAACCAGTGCTGGGACACCACTGCCCTGTCAGCTCTGAGAATGTCTCCTTGTGTCTGTGTCCCAGAAACCACTGACCAGAGGGCACAAACCCAGGACATGTGTGTTAGATTATCTGCCTGCTTCACACAACCCCAAAAAACAGCACTCCTCCTCCTGAGGAAGTGTGTTCAGCCCCTGCCAAAGCCTCAGCTCGAGTCACTATTGCTACTCTGATTACTATTATCAGCAGCACGGCTGTTATCATCATTATTCTGATTGGTATTATCACCAGCATTGCTGTTACCATCATTATTCTGATTATTATTATCAGCAGCATTGCTGTTATCATCATTATTCTGATTGATTTTATCAGCAGCATTGCTGTTCTTGTCATTATTCTCTTGGGGAAATCTGCCTGAACAATTCATGGGGGCAATTCTGGGCTCTGTGCATCAGGACTCCCTCATGCCAAAGGGCAGGAGGGCTGAGATCCACCTCTAACTGAACTTGGTGGATCCTGGAGACAAAACACCACAAGTGGGAAGAGTTCGGAGAGCAGCAACATCATCAAGGAGAACCTGGGAAGGTCTGAGAGCTGTGGATCTCATCACCTCGGGCTGGACTCGAGCACAAATGGGCCTCATTAATAGCTGAAGAGGGAAAGGTTTGCAGTTCAGCTGCCCCAGCCTGGTGGCCACACAGACACAGCACGGGGTTAAAAAAGGGCCTTTACAAGCAAATATAACGGCCTTGGGATGTTCTCAGCCAGGACATCTTGTTCAGAGGAGGGTCATGAGATGGATGAGGGGACTGGAGCACCTCCCCCCTGGAGAAGGGATGGGAAATTTGAGGCTGTTTGGGAAGGGGAGGGGAGGGGAG
>VWZD01008370.1:28799-41768 GCA_013396695.1 Sakesphorus luctuosus
TTCATTATATTATATATTATTCATTATATTATATATTATTCATTGTATTATTTATTACATATTGTGTCTAATGTATTGTGCATTCTGTAATCTATATTCCATTCTTTATTATATTCTACATTATGTATTATATATTCTGTATAAGGTATTATTTATTATATAGTATTGATTATATTATATATTATATGTTATGTATTACATATTATATATATATTATATATTATATATTATATATTATATATCACATATTGTATATTATATATTACATATTATATTATTCATTCTATTATATATTATATGTTACGTATTACATACTATATATTATATGTTATCTATTATATACTATGTATTGTGCATAATATATTCTATATTCTATTAGACTGTCTTATCTTACAGCCTTTGCTACTTAATGGAACAAGGAAATCATTTTATTGCAATTAAAACCATTCCCAACCTCCTCTCCCCGGAAAGGCCCATCAAAGGTTTCTGGAGAGCCAGACCCAGGTAAATTCTTCTCCCCTTCTTTACCAGATAAATTCTTCCCCCCCTGGATGACTCTCCCTGAATGAGGACATGTTTTTACTTCCTTGGAAAATAAACAACCAACGGGTTGGTCTCCTCCATCTCAGAGAGGATCCTGAGCTCCTGGAAGAGGAAACCTGATGATTTTCAGGATTCATTTCTTTGCTCTCATTTTATTTCTTCGCAAATATAATTGCAACACACTTCTAAGTGGAAGAACACCTCAAAAAGGACATTTTTCTGCACAGCCCCATCTCCAGACTGGGATGTTTTATGGGGATTGTCCTGAGCCAAAACCCCTGCAGAGCAGTTGGGGCTCCAGACTGATGGAGGGGATTAATGGGCACTAAAAGTATAAGGAAACTGAGAAGGATTAGCTTCAATTTTTACTTTTAGTGCTTCTCTTTCTACACCTGTTGTGTTTAAACCCTAATAATAATGATAATTATGATTATAATAATAAAAATTTTACTAGTATTAATAAAGAATAACTGTGTCTCATAGAATCAGAGAATCCCAGGATGGTTTGGGTTGGAAAGGGCCTTAAAGGTCATCCCATTCCAACGTGACCATGGGCGGGGACACCTCCCACTGTCCCAGGTTGCTCCAACCTGGCCTGGGACACTCCCAGGGCTGGGTCAGCCACAGCTGCTCTGGGAAATCCATCCCAGCCAGGAATTCCTTCCCAATATCCCTGTTCCCTCTCACCTTAAAGCCATTTCCCTTTTAGTCCAGGTTTAGAATGCAAATATTCACGTGACCAACCCAATAAACAATCCAACCCAATTATATCTTTAGCAAACACTGGGAGGGATGTTTGGGGCTCCTCCTCTCATGGAGAAGCAGCTCCTTCCTGTCCCAGGAGGCCCCAGGAATGGCCCTTCCATTGTTCACTGGGAATGCTGTGAATTCCCAGTGCTGAGGCTCTTCCAGCCCACAAATCATTTTGCATGAAAACATTGTTGTCGTTTAGTGAATGCTCAAGTGGAGATTTGGAAATCTCCATCTGCTCTTTGCTCTGAGCCATTATCATCACAAGTAATAGAGTTTTTGTCCTTTTGGTTTTGTGGGACACAAACTCTGAGGGACTTCAATGAGAAAATCTCAAACTGTTTTGTCTCAATAATAATTCATTTGAAGAGAAACATTTTAACCTTCCTTAAATGAGAATGTTCTAGTTGGACTTGTTGAAATGACTCTTTGCCTGGGGCTTTTTCATCACCCAACTGTGTTTCCTCTGATGTGGTGTGGTAGAGCCAGAGTTTCCAAAGCACTTGGAAACTCATTTCTTTTGTAGGAATAAAGTTTTATGGTCAAATTACATCTCTTGTCATGCACTGAGTAAAACCCTGTCAAAAGAGTTCGTGCCTTAGAGTAAACACATGGGGAGCAAAGACTTCCCAGGCAGCTCAGCCCATGAGATCTCAACTGCAAATCCTACCAATTAATGAGAAAATATTTATTGAACTGATTGGAAATTGAGCATCTCACACCAGAGCAGCCAAACACAACCTCTGTGATGAGACTTGTTTCATACACATTGGTCAGTGCATTTCCCACCTTCTTCAGGACATTCCAGTTGTACAGGAGCCAATTTTCTGCTCAGGAATCTTTGAACTGGAGAAATTCCTGTCCATTCCTCCTCTTCAGGCTTAAGATCCTGGAAAAACTCTCAGAGCAGGAACCATATCCAGTAGTTTATAGACTTTCTATACATGTTGATTTTACTCACATATGGATATATAAGGTGGTGTATTATCAGAGAATCCTGGGATGGGTTGGGTTGGAAGGGACCTTCAAGATCATCTCGCTCCACCCCCTGCCATGGGCAGGGACACCTCCCATCAGCCCAGGGTGCTCCACCCTGTCCTTGGACACTCCCAGGGATGGGGCAGCCCCAGCTGCTCTGGGAAACTCTATCTGGAAATCTGTATTTCATCTGGCATGAAGAGATCACAATTCTGACTGCAAACCACAGCATCTCATTACAATAATGATTAAATACTTTGAAAATCCATCTCCTTACACTTTGCTGCCAGTAGGTTGCTCCTTATTCAATGAACTCGTCCTTGCACGAGGAATGGGGATAACGAGGCAGGAAATGGTTCAGTGGCCATAGTGGGATTTGGTTGAAGTTTGGACTTGGAGGTCTTTTGCAACCTTAACGATTCTGTGAGAGAATCACAGACCTCCCAGATCATGAATTCCAACCTTGTCCGCCAGCCCAGAGCACTGAGTGTCCTTCCTTGGCCACCTCCAGGGCTGGACACTCCAACCCTCCCTGGGCAGCGCCTGCCAGTGCCTGACCACCCTTTCCAGGGAGAAATTGCTCCTGATGTCCCACCTGAACCTTCTTTTGCTCCTCTCCCTCTTCCTTGGAGCAAAGCCTGACCCACCCCTGTTTCCCCCTCCTGGCAGGGACTTAGGGAGAGCAGAATTTCTACAAAATGGGATGGAAACTCTGTCCCCTATTCCAGGCCTTGGACTCTCCAAGCAGCTTTGGAAGATTTGGAAGTTGATGGCTCTGCTGAAGGGAAAATACTTCTGGGCTGATGGACTGGACAGCAACTGGAAAACACTCCCTGCTCAGGGCTGTGGATGCAGCGGAGAAACACAGCTGGGAATTGTCTCCAGGCTGTGTCCCAGCCCAGCTCCAGCCTCTGCCATGAGCTCAGGGAAGGGAAAATAGCACCAGCGGGCAAGGTCCTGTCAGGTCACTCCAGGAGAAAGGAGCCAGGGAGGCTGGGAATGTGGCCAGGGGGATCCTGCTCCCAAGGGTTCCTCCAGGAGCAGCACATGGAGCCAGGGAGGATGGGAATGTGGCCAGGGGGATCCTGCTCCCCAGGGTTCCTCCAGGAGCAGCACAAGGATCCAGGTTTTGTTGCTGTGCCCAGAGATGGGAGCACACTGGGGCTTGGGTTCCCCTCTCCAACCCTCTGGAAGTGCCTGCATTGAAAGCCTTGCCCACACAGAGCTGCTGGGCAGCGTCTGGAGGTGCTGGGAGTCCTCTGTGCCCCATTTCCTCCTGGCACTGGGGCTGGATGCCCTCCCATCCCAACCTCTGGCCAGTGGCAACAGCAAAGTCCTCAGGGCTTGGCTGGCCATTGGCTTTGTCTCTTCCTTCTACTGCAGCCACAGCAACCTTGGGCTGCTGGTTGGGAGAGGAGTCCCAAATGAGACCCCAAATATTCGAGGAGAGCAAATCCACACCATCAGGGCAGAATTCCACCTGTTTGTCCAACCCCAGAAATAATAATAATAATAATAATAATAATANTAGTGCAATAATAATAATAATAATAATAATAATAATAATAATAATAATAATAATAATAATAATAATAATAACAACAACAATAATAATAATAACAACAACAACAATAACAACAACAACAACAACAATGATAAACCCCTGGCTGGTTTATAAATAGAAACTGGAGAACCCTTTGAACTGACTCCAAATCCGCTTTGACTGCATGGATGTACTTTGTTCTTGCTGGAAGAAATCTTGGAATGCACCAGGAGTTGAAACAGAGGAGAGGAAGGTGGGAGGGAAAGGGGCTCCTGGGTGGAAGGAGGCATTTTTTTTGGCTCTGCCATGGCTGGGTAGTGCCTGGAAAAGGGGAATGGAGAGTTGCCAGGGAAAGAGAAGGAAGTAGAGGAGAGGGAGGTGCCCTTAGGAGGCATTCAAGGTGGTGGAACCCAGGAAAGTAAGGGGAGACTCCATTCCCAAATGTCCTGCTGCAAGTCTAGGCACACATCACATATCCTCAATATCAGCATTCCTTCCCTTTTTAGGGAAGGGCATCAGGGATGCAAGTGGGGAGAAAGGGAAGGAGGAATTTGGCATCCAAACTAGGAGGGCTGTGAAGAGCAGTGGTGGTACTGGGAGGGCTGTGGAGGGCAGGGATGGCACTGGGAGGGCTGTGGAGGGCACTGGTGGTACTGGGAGGGCTGTGGAAGGCAGGGATGTTACTGGCAGGGCTGTGGAGGGCACTGGTGGCACTGGGAGGGCTGAGGAACCAGGATGCTCTTGGTTCCAAATTCTGAGCTCCAGGACCTCCTGTGAGGCAGCTGAGAAACAGGATGGACAAAATGCAGCAGGAGGGACACAAGGCCACAGGAGAGGGCACTGGAACCCCAAGACATTCAGAGTCCCACCAACACCTAAACATGAGCTGTGGTGTTTCATTCCCTCTCCCTCCCTCTCCCTCCTAATTATGCTGCAATTAAAACATGCCAAGCTCTGTGATCTGGCCCTGAGGCCATTCCATGACTCGTGTCCACACAAAGAAACCCTTCCCCTCCCTTCCCCCAGGTAAGAAAAAGACCATATCCAAATTCCCTCTGGGGGTTGTTCCTGGCTCCTGCTGCCTCTGGAGCACCTTCCCAAGGCCACGAGGTCCCGGCTGGGTTTGCTGGTGGCTGTGGAATCTCTGAGTCTTTCTGGGTTGGGAGGAGGCAGCTGCACACCTTGGTCTTCCTGAGACCAAAATTATTGCAGCTCAAAAAACAATGGAAGAATGAACAAGTTTGTCTCTATTTTATGGCTGCAAACCCTCAAGGGCAAAGGGATTAAGGGACTCACTGGAGCCAAAGAAACTCCTATTGATGGAGCAATAACATCTCCAGGCTCGGGAACAAATCTTTATTTATGAAGTGCAGAATCTTTCCTCAGCTCAGCCTTTCCCTTCCAGCTTCAATAAATGTCCAGACTGAAATCACAAATTTACTCTTTTATTTTCATTCTTTAAAAAAAAATGCTTCTCTTCTCATACCCTTCATAGAGGTAAAGATGATTCCATATGATCCAGAAAATTCCATTTAGGAAGCTGCGCATATCTCGTGAGTAATAAATTGGGTGTTCTCTAAAGCTTTACTGCATGGAGACCAAAGGCAGAGAATTTCAATAAATGTTTCAATTTATCATGAAAAAAGGTTCAATAACTTCAATAAATAAATAGTTTTAAAAAAAAATTAAAAAACACAGTTTCCTGCTTGCAGTGGGGAAGGAAGATTTGCAAACCCCATTTCCTGGGGCTCAGGTGACACTTGGGAACCCAAAATGTGGCTGTGGCCAAATGATTGGAGAGGGAGAAAACACGTCCAAGGCAGCAAAGGGAGCAAAGAAATCACAGGGACCAAAATGAGCTGCAGGAAGGCAATTTTTGGAGTGTCTAAGATAGGTCAGACCTGCAAAGCTGAAATTTTGGGAGCAGTTCAGGAGAATTCTGGAATTCAGGAATGCAGCTCTAAAATAAGAACTGAAAGATGGGTCTCCTTGGGGAGGATGCACGTGGATTGTTATCTCTCTCCTGCTCCAGCTCCCCCGGGATTTGACAGGTCCCTCTGAGCGTGTGTTGGGATGACACACCAACCTCCTGGGCTTGGAATTCCAGGAAATACCAAGAGAAGACCATGTCCTCCCTGGCAGCTCCTGGTACTGGTGTTGGTCTGGCTGGGAAGGTCCTGATGTTCTTTAAGTTCCTGCCTTGCAAAGAGCTGGAATGTTTGGGTTGTGCTGCCCTGGGCCAGCTGGTCCAGCTGAGGAAGTTCTCCTGCTCCAGGTGCAGCTGTCAGATGTTTCCTCCTGGCTGCCTCAGAGCCTTCCCCTCACCATGGCCCAGGGTTGCTTCATCTTCTGGGTGGAACTCAACATCTTGAGGAGGCTCAATATCTTGAGGGGGCTCAATATCTTGAGGATGAGGAGGGGCTGGGATGGATTTCCCAGAGCAGCTGTGGCTGCCTCAGCCCTGGGAGTGTCCAAGGCCAGGTTGGAGCACCCTGGGACAGTGGGAGGTGTCCCTGCCCATGGCAGGGGTGGGATGGGATGATCCATAAGAACTCAGGTCAGGTTGTGTTTAGGATTTCATGAGCATTTTTAACGAGCAGAGGACATTTCACAGGGAGCTGAGGGAGAGAGCCCAGAGGAGGCACCAGGATGGGCAGAGGATGGAGCAGCTCTGCTGGGAGAGCTGGGATTGTTCAACCTCGTGGCTTTGGGGTGACCTCATTGTGGCCTTCCAGGACCTGAAGGAGCTCCAGGAAGGATGGAGAGAAACTGTTCCCAAGGGATGGAGGGACAGGACAAGGACATTTTAATTTGAATGGCTTCAAATTAAAAGAGGTTCAATTTAGGTGGGACATTGGGAAGGAATTCCTGGCTGGGAGGGTGTGGAGGAGCTGGAATGGATTTCCCAGAGCAGCTGTGGCTGCCCCATCCCTGGGAGTGTCCAAGGCCAGGCTGGAGCACACTGGGCCAGTGGAAGATGTCCTTGCCCATGGCAGGGGGTGGCACTGGATGGGTTTGAAGGTTCCTTCCCATCCAAATCATCCCATGATCCCCTGGAGATACAGAAGGGTTATCAAACAGGGCCCTCTGGGTCCCAAACTCGTGTTTCATTTGTTCTCTGCACTTTCCTCACATCATCAAGCTGAAGGTCACTTTGGGAATGCACTGCCAGGAGGACCTGGTGGGCCTTGTTCCCAGGTGAAGCTGTTCCTCTAAAGCTCTTCAAAGAAAAGAGGTGAAGCAAACAAGGAAAGTTGAGGCAGTGGAGGGGAATTATTCCACTAAAACTACAAATTGGGATAGAAGAATATCATCCAGTCATAGGATATCCTGAGTTGGAAGGGAACCACAGGGATCATCCAAGTCCAGCTCTATCAATTCCTTTGGATCTCAGATCCCCTTCCTGACTCTGAGCCTTTGGGCATCAGCTCAGCTCCCAAATAGTTTGGCAAAGGCCCTTTAGTTGCACTTGTATTCTCTCCTTTAAACCTCAGAGCCCACAACTTTAGTGCCCAGGGGAACAAGGGGAACAGAAGAGGAGGAAAAGACAGGCATTCCAGGCTCCATGAATGTCCTGCAAAATTAAACACATGGATCTTTTCCATGGCTCTGCAGAGAAGATAATTCAAGGTCATAACATTGCCCACAAAAAAAAAGGTGGTTTAAATGGTCCAAAGTTTTCTTTCTGCTGTCATTGCCATCTGATCTAATCCTGGATTTCCCTCAAAATTGCTTCCAAAGGTTTGACAGGAGCTGCAAGAGGATTGGCAGTTCAGGCTGGAGGTTGTTTGTGGCCACTGCAAGACCAACCAGTGGAGAAAAAATGTCCTTGTCAGTGGGTGTGTCCTGCCCACCTCCCCATTGTTGGGATGGACACAACACTCCCTGATGATGGAGAAGGGATGACACAAAGAGGCAAAACCCCCAAATCTCTGGGAGAAAGTCCTAGATAACCTCAAGCTGGTGTGATGACCTGCAGACTTTCAGGGAGGTCCCCAAACCTGAGCCAAATCAGCAAATTTATACAACACCAACAACTGTCGTTCTGCAGCTACAAAACAAGGCCTGGAAAGCTCTGGGATGTTCCCAGCATGGATTAGTCACCCTTCTGGTAAGGCTTTGGCAGCTCCAGTTGATGGTCAGTCCAACAGGTGGGGCTGAAATACCAGGGGCTTGACTTCATCTGCTGCTCTGCCAACGCCAGGAGATGTCCTGCCTGAGGAGTGGGGGGTGCAAACCACACAACAGCCAAAACTGGGGCTTTTCCACCCATTCTTATGGTCAGGGCATGAGAGCCCAGCTCAGCCTGGCTGCTCTTCTGCTCTCAGGCCAAACATTCCTCCCCTTACTCATGTCATTTAATTCTTGCCCAGCGTTTTGTTTCCAAGGGGTGGATGATAATTTCCATTGTTTTGGTTGAATTCCAAAGTTTTCATTCTCTTTTTGGTGCCATTTGCTAGAATACTTTTTTTTTCACTATAAAATTGCTTCCAAGGGTTTAGCAGGAGCTGCAAGAGCCTAATTTAGGCTGCAGGGATTGTCCCTGTTCAGCAGGAAGGGACAAGGAGACAAATTGCAAACGTCTCTGTGACGGGAGTTGAAAAGACGAAGCCAAACTCCATTTTTGGTAGCAGGTGACTCTGTTTGTGCCACTGAGACACCAAACGTTTCCAAACCAGGAAATTCCAGGAGAAAAGTCTTGTCTGGTTACAATTCCAACTTCAACCAGAATTCCCAATGCCAGTTGGGAGCATGGACTTGCCCAGCACTCACTCCTGGCTGAACTTTGTCTCTGCCAACATCCTAAACCCACTACTGGCTCATGGACCACCAATCCCAGCTCCAGCTGCATCCCAGGATGTGCTTCCCATCCTTCTCCTTTTTCCTGAACTCTCCAGAGTTCGTTTACCTTCTAAAAAGCCACAAAAATCTCCTCCTTCTCCTCCACTCCTGTTTCATTTGGGGATGTTTCACTGTGTTAACGTGACTCAAGGAGGAGTTTGAGGAACATCAACCTGGCTCAGGGTAAGGACCAGGAATGTGGGTGGTGGCAGAAGGGAGGACGATGTCCCTTATCCCTCTGGAAAGAGTGAGCTGGAATGTTGGGTCTCCCAGCCTCAAAAAATTACCTCCCAAACCTGACCAGACCAGTTGCAGCTGTGAAAGAAAAATCAAACTCTAAATATCTGAACTATCTCATTAATATTAAAATTATATCCCAAACCAGACCAGACCAGTTGCAGATGTAAAAGAGAAATCAAACTCTGAATATCTAAATTACCTCATTAATATTATAATTATATCCCAAACCAGACCAGAGCAATTCCAGCTGTAAACAAAAATCAAACTCTAAATATCTGAAGTATTTCATTAATATTAAAATTATACCCCAAACCAGACCAGACCAATTCAGGTGTGAAAGAAAAATCAAACTCTAAATATCTGAACTATCTCAATATTAAAATTATACCCCAGACCAGAGCAGTTGCAGCTGTGAAAGAAAAATCAAACTCTAAATATCTGAAGCACTTCATTAATATTAAAATTACACCCCGGACCAGACCAATTCCAGCTGTACACAAAAAAAATCAAACTCTAAATATCTGAAGCACTTCATTAATATTAAAATTATGCCCCCAGGTCAGACCAATTCAGGTGTGAAAGAAAAATCAAACTCTAAATATCTGAACTATCTCATTAACATTAAAATTATATCCCAGACCAGACCAATTCCAGCAGTAAAAAAATCAAACTCTAAATATCTGAATTACTTCATTAATATTAAAATTACACCCCAGACCAGACCAGACCAATTCCAGCTGTACACAAAAAAAATCAAACTCTAAATATCTGAACTACCTCATTAATATTATAATTATAATCCCAAACCAGACCAGAGCAATTCCAGCTGTACACAAAAAATCAAACTCTGAATATCTGAAGTACTTCATTAATATTAAAATTACACCCCAGACCAGACCAATTCCAGCTGTCAAAGAAACATTAAGCTCTAAATATCTGAAGTACCTCCTTAATATCAAACTGAATTTCCACAAAGTGACCCTTAGAAGACAATGAGTTATTCAATCCCATTGGGCACGTGGAGACTTCAACATGTGCAGAAAACACGCAGAACTTGCCAGGATTCTGGGGGTATGTCTGCAATCCCTGGTCTCAGAGCACTGAGGACCTCACTTTGCTGAGTTCCCAGGATTCAAGCTGCATTTTTCACCTGCCCAGCTCTCTTGGAGCCCATTTTTCCTGCTTTCCCTGGAGTGGTTGTCAGGTTGAAGGAAGAGTTCATACTCAGAAGGTTCATGGATCCAAAACCCGTTGACCTCGGAGTCTTTGAAATGTCATCCAGTTTTTTTCCACTGCTTGTGGCTTTCCAAGTTATTATTTATAATAGGAGCAGCTCAGTAGCAAATGAGTCTTGCCTTGTAGCAGAGAGTCATTATCTGGAGCTCTTATGGCAGCACATCCAGCACTTTGGGGAAACTGGGCATTGATCTGTAAAAACCACACTACAGACAGCTTGCCTTGGGTTTGTTTATTGCTGCTTTTGGCTTTTGCTTTGGCTTCCAGATTCTGAGCTTCAGTGTGTCCTGCACTTTGGCCACCCCAAGCCCTTGCAGTGCTCCAGGCTGGGCACAGAGTGGCTGGAGAGCAGCCAGGCAGAAAGGGACCTGGGGGGACTGAGGGACAGGAAGCTCAAGAGGAGCCAAGAGTGTGTCCAGGTGGCCAAGAAGGCCAATGGCATCCTGGCCTGGATCCAAAGTAGCGTGGCCAGCAGGCCCAGGGCAGTGAGCCTTCCCCTGGCCTCTGCCTTGGGGAGGCCACACCTTGAGTGTTGTGTTGAGTTCTGGGCCCCTGAGTTGAGGCAAGAGATTGAGGGGCTGGAGCGGGGCCAGAGAAGAGCAAGGAGGCTGGAGAAGGGAGTGGAGCACAAGTGCTGTGGGGAGAGGCTGAGGGAGCTGGGGGTGCTTGTGCTGGAGAAGAGGAGGCTGAGAGGTGACCTCAGCACTGTCTGGAAGTGCCACATCAGGGAAGTTGTGGCCAGGTGGGGGTTGGTCTCTTCTCCCAGGCACTCAGCAATAGGACAAGGGGGCACGGGGGGCTCAAGCTCTGCCAGGGCAAATTGGAGTTGGAGAGCAGAAAAAACTCCTTTGCAGAGAGAGTGCTGAGGGATTGGAATGGGCTGCCCAGAGAGGGGGTGGATTCCCCATGCCTGGAGGTTTTTAAACGCAGATTGGATGTGGCACTGAGTGCCATGGTCTAGTTAATGGACTGGAGTTGGCCCAAGGGTTGGACTTGATGATCTGGGAGGTCTTTTCCAACCCAATCCATTCTATGATTCTATGATTCAGGAAAAGCATTTTGCCAAGCAATTCCCTGCAGGGGTTTCCCCAAGTTAAGGTCTGAGAAGGTGTTTAGTGTCCTGAACAAAGCAAGGATCAGAAGCCCAGGAGTTCCTTTGGTTCTGTTCACGGCACTGAGTTGAGAACTGAGCCTGAGTTTCTTGTTGGGTCACTTGAGTCCAGGGCGTTTAGACCAGGGACTTAGAGGCAGGGGTTTGGATTTCATCTCCAAAGCTGAGGCTGAAGGATTGTGAATGTTCCCAACCAAAGCACTGTTGTACTTTGTGGGTTCACTCACAGGATGGGAAAGAAGGTGCTGTTTGATTTCCATGGATGGATCCTCCTGAGAGCTTGGTGTTCACAAAGGCCGGGCCCATGGAATGCCAGAATCCCAGGATGGGTTGGGTTGGAAAGGACCTTAAAGATCATCCCATTCCAACTCCTGCCATGGGCAAGGACACCTTCTCCAGGCCAGGTTGCTCAGAGTCCCATCCAGGGTGTTTTTCCCCTCACAGTTCTTCAGGACATTTCAAGGCCTCAGGGACCATCCTGAATGTTGTATTACAACACCATTTCCCCAGACAAGTTGGAAAAGCGAGAGTGACAGACAGAACCCTGACTTTTCCAAAGATTTCAGGAGGTTTTTGTGCTCTGCTCCCATTGAGAGCAATCCTGACCTCTCATGTTGATTGAGAACAGCAGGAGTTGGACACTTGGAAGCTGAGATGGAAATAATGAGGTGGACACATGTCATGTTAGGAACACATGGATAATATTCCACATTTTCAGTGCTGCACCATCCCCCTGGAAGGCAAGAGGCCTCAGGCCATGAAATAATCCCTCTGACAAAGATCAGGCTCTTCTGCAAAGCACAACATCTTTGGACCTGCCCATCAGGTGCTCCCAGAAGGACATGACACAAAGTCAGGCTTTGTCCTTCACTGCAGGTTCAGATCCCTTCCCTCCTTCCCTCCCCACTCACTCTTTGGAAGTTCCCAAGGTTGCTCCAAGCCCTACCCACAACCTGGTCTTGGACACTTCCAGGGATGGGGCAATCAGAGCTTTGGTGAGCAACAAGAAACCTTTTCAATCCTGAAATTAGCTGGGATAATTCTGGGATCCTCCACAAAACTGCCAAGTTTCTCAATGTGAACTCAAGTGGGGTCCCTGAACTCTTCAAACCCCTCTGTTCTCCTTGGCTTTAGAAAGAACAGAGGTCGAGATCCATGGAAAGAACAGGAAAAAGTGGTTGAATTCTATGCTGAAAAAAAAAACAATCCCAAAAACCCAAGAAATCCCAGTTTAGCAGCACTGCTGGATTTCCCAGCCATTTCTCACATTTAAATATCAATTTGTGTCCCAAAGCCCTGACAGTACAGAGTGTTTTGCCCTTTCGAACGACATTAACTGGGAATTGGGTGCTGATGTTTGCAGGTGTTTCCCTGCTGATAAATGAGCCTGTGTGTGTTTAGATAGAGATTTAGGAGTGTGTTTAATTGTTGTATCCCATCCATGTCATGGGGCATGGGACATTATCCATCCCCTGAGCAAGAATTAGCCTCACAGTTCAATATTCTCTTCATATTTTATTCATTTTATTATTTCTTTCATTATTTATTTTATTATTTCTTTCTTTATTTTATTATTTCTTACATTATTTCTTTCATTATTTTATTATTTCTTTCATTCATTATTTATTTTATTCTTTTTATTGTTCTCTTTCTATCTTTCTTTCCTTTCTTTTTCTTTCTTTCTTTCTTTCTTCTTTCTTTCTTTCTTTCTTTCTTTCTTTCTTTC
>VWZD01008370.1:42353-56303 GCA_013396695.1 Sakesphorus luctuosus
AGATATAAAAATATAATAGATAAATATATGGTAATAACTTTAATATTATATAATATAATAAATACACTGTGATATAATGTAATAAAAATAATATAATATATAAAATACAATGTAATGCAATGTGATGTAATATGTTAATACAGTCTAAAATAATATAAAAATAATATTATATGGAAATTATAGATATGAAAAATATATTTGAAAATAATATAGAATAGAATATGATATGATATGATATGATATGATATGATATGATATGATATGATATGATATGATATGTAAGTCTAATGGTGACTAGAAAACCTTTCTCCACCCTTGCTTTTTCGGTCTTTAGTATTTTTCAGTTCTTTTTCACTTCTATGATAAAATAAAATGTTAGGTTATAATATAATATGATATGTTAGAACATAATGTTGTAATATACTATAATATGACATGGCATGACATAACAATGATATTCTATGATACTATATGTAATCAGATATAATATGTAATAACATAATCTAGTATAATATAGATAAAATAATATATATAGAAAATAACCCTTGAATAATGTATATTAAAGTGCTATAGAAAAAATAGATAGATAGATAGATAGGTAGATAGATAGATAGATAGACAGATAGATAGATAGATAGATAGACAGATAGATAGATAGATAGATAGATAGATAGATAGATAGATAGATAGACAGACAGACAGATAGATAGACAGACAGGCAGATAGATAGATAGACAGATTGATAGATAGACAGATTGATAGATAGATAGATAGATAGATAGATAGATAGATAGATAGATAGATAGATTTTTAAAATATATATATAAATAATAATATAATCTCTAACTCTAATGGTGACTAGCAAACCTTTTCAGTGTCCCCTGTGACCCCAAGGTCCTTCTCTGACCTCCCTGCCACCACCAGGAGGAAAGTCTGGTGTCCTTCCATGGAATCCTGGAGCCTGCCCTGGATTCCACCCTCACCCACTGCTGGGGCAGCACCAGGAACTCCTCTGATCCGCCCAGGAATCCCCACTGGGGAGGGAGAGGGGGCTGACCCTAAAGCACAAAATATTTGCTTGGTGGAAGACTTTGGTCCAACACGAGCTTGAGGGTGCTGGGACTTGTTTGTGTTGGCCTTGGAGCTCTTTGTTCCCTCCTGGGGGTCATGATGACCCTGAGATCAGCTCAGTTGGTTAAAACTTGGTTGCAATAATGCCAAGGCCATGGGTTCAATCCCCTCTGTGGGCCATTGACTTAAGAGTTGGACTCGATGATCTTGTGGGTCCCTCCCAACTCAGAACAGTCTGGGATTCTGATGCCTCAACTGCAGCTGCCCCTTTTGGCCTCTCCCTTGCACCACCCAAGACAGAAGAGGCAGATTGACTTCCTAAAACAGGCACAAGCAGCAGTTTGCATCTCCACAACCCCAGGATTTGGGGACAATCAGGTCCCTGCTCTTCCAAACTCCAGACTCCTCAGCGCAGAATCGTTGAGGTTGGAAAGGACCTCAAAGAACCTTGGACTGATCATTGCAATGCCCCATTATTGAAGGAGCTTTTGGAGGGAACCAAGAGCTGTCAGCCGTGTTCCTGGGCATGTGACACTCCTTGGGATGGCACAGATGGCCCTGTCCTACCCAACCCACAGGGACATTTGGGGTCCAGACCAATAATAACAACGTGTTTCCCTCAGTGCTGTGGTTGTGTCTTTCTGCAGAGTCCTCTGCACACTCCTCATTTCATGTCCTTGTTCTCCCACAGCACAGATGGACAGCCCCTGGCCCACAGTGTTCCACCTTTCTCTGGTTTAATTAAACACACCTAATTATGTTTATTCACATGTTCTCACATCTCTTCATCTTCCCTCTACCTCCTTCCCCTCAACTTTATAAACCACAGCAGCGTCAACTGGATTGGAGAGATTCCATCTCCGAGATTCCCTGGAGGTTTCACAGCAAAATTTCCCCAAAGAGAAGAGAGAAATGTTATTAATAACGCCCCTAATTTCAGGAAAAATGGCTTTTCTAACCACCTGCACAGGAAAGGGCCACAGCAGACCACACTCCCTTAGTTTAGCTGCTCCTTGAAGCCCAGAAGTTCCAAATCCCAACCGGGCCCCCCTGTTAATCCCAATCCTGGAAGTTCTCAGCCCACTGTCCCTGGGATAATCTTTCAACACATTCCACCACCTCCTCAGACATAATTTTCCTCTTAAAGACCTTTTAAGTGCAGCAGTTGAAGGCCCAGCCCACTCCTTCCTCCTCTGTTGGGGCTCTGGGGGGAAACTCTTCACACTTTCACGTTATGGTCGAGCCACTGAGAAACTTGAACTCCTGGAAAGAACTTTGGCAGTTAAAGACAATTTCTCTTCATTCCACAGAAATGCATCCAAGAGAACAAGAACAATCTTATGGATATTTCTTTTTTTTTCTTTTTTTTTCTTTTTTTTTTTTGCCACTGTTGCCAGTTAAATCAAACTATTTTGTTGAGTTTTTTCAGCTTTCCCTGCTTTTATGTCCATGGTGTCTGGTGGGGGTTTTCTTTCCTTTTCCCCTATTTTTTCCTTTGTAATTGCAGTCCTTTTTAAAAGCATTTATGAATTTCAGGAGTTGTTATTACTCTGTTTCTTCTTCAGGTTAAAACACTGAGAAAACAATACTGGGGTTTGAAAAAGAATAAAAATCACCAGGTTATGCTTTAGAATTAAGGCATGAAAAAGAATCCTTGACTGCAGTCTGGTCCTTTTTTGGCAGGAGGGAAATGCAGATTTTAGTTATTTTACTCCTTTCTGAATGAAATCAGGGCCAGTCTCTTTGACCAGCCATTCTTTTCTGGGCAGAGCCTGTCAGAGGGTGAAGGAGCTCTGTCAGCAGGACCAAAACCTCGTGGCTGTTGGGACGGGAGTGACACATCACACCTTCAGGTGACAGTCCCACCAGGACAGACAGAGTTAGTGCCAAAGGCAGAGATGGTCCCCTCAGTGCCATGGGATCTCTGAGGCTGGCAAAGCCCTCCCAGCCCATGGAGCCCACCCTGTGCCCGATGCCCACCTTGTCCCCCAGCGCAGAGCACTCAGTGCCACGGCCAGTCCTGCCTTGGGCACCTCCAGGGCTGGGCACTCCAAACCTCCCTGGGCAGCCCCTGCCAGTGCCTGACCACCCTTTCCAGGGAGAAATTCCTCCTGATGTCCAACCTGAACCTTCCTCTGCTCCTGTCCCTGTTCCCTGTCCCTGTTCCCTGTCCCTGTTCCCTGTCCCTGTCCCCTCTGCTCCTGTCCCTGGTCCCTGTCCCTGTTCCCGACCCCCTGTCCCAGCTCCCCCTCCTGGCAGGGATTGCAGAGCCAGAAGGTCCCCCCTGAGCCTCCTTTTCTCCAGCTGAGCCCCCCCAGCTCCCTCAGCCTCTCCTGCTGCTCCAGCCCCTTCCCAGCTCCATTCCCTCCCCTGGACACCTCCAGCCCCTCAAGGTCTTGCCTGAGGGGCCCAGAAGTGCCCCCAGCACTGGAGGTGCCCCAGCAGTGCCAGCACAGGGGACAATCCGTATCCTGGTCAAGGACCACAAGGACACCTTCCCTGCTGCCTCAGAGCTGTCCTGCCCACACATCCCACATCCCTCTCACCTCCATGGCTTAGCTCTACAGAGCTCCCTCCACAGTTTAGAAAGGATTTCCACATTCCTTCCCAGGTTCATCTCTGCTGCTGGACATGGAAAGTACATCCAAGAGTGGTGGGAGGGAAAGGATCAATCCTGATTTCTCCACAAGCCACGAGTTCCTGGGATTCCCTGACTCCTGGCAGATGGTTGTGTGTGTCTGTTGGAGGGACTGACCCTTTGCCTGCAGCCTGGTTTTAATCACAGACTCACAGACTGGTTTGGGTTGGAAGGGACCTCAAAGACCACCCCATTCCAACTCCCTGCCATGGGCAGTGACACCTCCCACTAGAGCAGGTACCACCAGGTGCAGGGAAGTTTGAGGGAAGAAAATGGGACAGCCTGTGATGTGGGAAATGAGGATTTGTAGTGAAAGTGATGGGAATCTCCACCACCTCAGGAATGTTTAATTTAATATATGACATCATGCAACAAATCCATATTTCCAATCCTTTCTAAACATTTGCAGTAATGGGCGGAATTCCCCTCCCAAATCCTTTGTACACAGTCCCTTCTTTCCCTTCTTCTCACTTTCTTTTATCCCCCTTCAGCACTGATTTTATTCCTCCAAAACGTCTGCTGGTGCCATTCAATTCATTGTCACCACCTTTTTCCGAGGGAAAATTAATTTTGATCACGTGCAAATGAGGTTTTGTTCCTTTCTGTAGGAATCACAGTTTATTGTTCCATAATGGAGCCTAAATAATGGCACTTGCTCCTTTCCCTCTGCCCAGCCATTCTATTCATTAATTAATGCTTTTTGCTATTTCAGTAATGGCCTTAATGGTTTTAGAAAGGGTTTTATTTGTCTTGATATGTCCAGCCTGGGAAACCCACTGTGAAAAAGCTTTGTAACAACTAAAGATTAATTAACTACAAAATAAAAATAAATCTCAAAAGACACCCAGAAGGGGAATGGACATTCAGATATTTTAGCACTTTGATTATGGGTTTTTGGGGGAGACAGGAGCAAACAGAGATGGGTGGATTTCAATCAGGACTCAAAAAGCACCAAAAAACTCAAGGAAGAGCCTGAAAACCTGACGTGGACTTTCCATGCTGAGACATCAAAGGCTTCTGGAAAAGCATCTGGATTTGTGGGATTTTCCATCTGAGTCAAACCCTCCCGAGAGGTTCTCCTGTGACTGGCAACAATGTCTGCTTAAAGCCAAGCTTTGTTCCCTCCTCTGCTGCTGAATAAATCCAGGCAGGGCCACGGATCCAGCTGCAAAATCCACCTCCTTTCAGCTTGGATCAGTGCTGGGGAGCTCAGCACAGCTGGAGCTGGACCAAGGAGCTCCTTGCTGGTAGACAAGTGGTTGGCAGCTCTCCCAGTAAGGGAATGGCTTTGGCTGGCAGCTCTCCTGGGAGGGCTGGTCCAGCCAGGAGCATCCTCTGAGCACAGCAAGGAGAAGGTCAGTTCCCATTGGGCTGTTACTCCTTGGAGGGAAAGGGATGATCTCAATGATTTGTCAGGCTGAGCCTTCATGCATGGCCACTTGACTTTTTAGAGATGTGGACATGAGCTTAGAGAGGAAAAATGACTTCAGGAACCAGGACAATGTGAGCAAATACGGCTCAGATGACAAGAAAAACAAGACAGCGATCTGAAAAATGTCGGATTTATTAATAGCACAGCTATGACATCACTGAGCAAGCACCTTCCCTGACCTCCAGCCTTTGGCTGCATCCCAAAGCCAGGAGGAGATGCCTGGATTGAGGCAGCAAAGGGATTCCAAGCCTGGAAACAAAGCACTCCAAGCCTTGGCTGACGTTGGAGACCCGGACAAGAGGAAGGGCACGAACCCAGCGGTGCCACGTGTGCCACGTCAGGACAACGGGCCTTGGCCAGGGGGAATGTGGGTTCCTGATAAACAAAAGTCCCACATCCACTTGGAGACAGCAGGAGAACTGCCAAGAACATCGTCCCACCACGGACAGGCGAGATTCTTTTCCTAGAATGACATCTCATCTGTCTCTCTTCGCAACACGACGTTCTGTTCCGTGGCAACACCGACAGAGTTTTGCTCTTATTAATTTGAAATGTTTCTGCCCATATTTTGATGGCACTGAAAACATTCTGAGCTCTTTGTGTGGAGTCCTCTGAGCTGCCTAAATATAGGAATAAAATCCTCGCTGGGAATCAAATTCCAAGCACTGATGACTCTTCAAGCAATCCTTGAACACTTATCTCTGTTCCTCCCACTGTTTGCATTCCTGCAGATCTTTTTTTTTTTTTCCTTGCAGAGTGGAAGCCAGAAGTACTGAAGGATATGGAAAACATGGAGAAATTAATCTCCTTTAATTCTTTCCCAGGCAGCAACTGAAGGAACAGTCAGAATTGGGCTCTTGGGTGTTAAGCTTGTGCTGAGTGTGTGAATTTATGAAGAGAATAAAAGTGCCTTGGCTTAGCTGGAAGCCTAATTAGGAAATAACCACAAAATTCACCTTACTGAGGTTTCCTGAGCTTTGATACTCTCTCTGTGCTGCTGCTGCATCACCTCTTTGACCCCAGATTTGTGGTACAGAACCAGCTGCCCGAGGCCTTCAGTGGAAGATGATTTAATCCCCTGGAAATCAATGAGTTTTCTGAATCCTGAGGCAGCATCAGGAGCAGGTTTTCCCTCCAGCCTCTGTTGTGTGTTTAGAATGTTATTTTTTATGACATTCTCTAGGATCCAAATGAATTAAAGCTCCCTCTTGCCCTTGGTCCTGCTGTTGGCTCGTTCAGAGCAGCATTTTCAGCCTGTCTGCAAAAGAGGCAGTGCAAGAGCTCCGGAGGAATTCTCCAGAACGAAGCAAAAACTCTTCCCCTGAGTGACAGAACCAGAAGAAAAGGCCTCAAGTTGCACCAGGAGGGGTTTAGATGGGATATGAAAAAAAAAATTTCATCCTGAGAAGGGTTGTCAAGGACTGGAAGAGGCTGCCCAGGGCAGGGGTGGAGTCTCCAACCCTGGAAGTGTTCAAAAATCGCGTGGATGTGGCACTTGGGGACATGGTGTAGGGGTGAATGTGGTGGAGTTGGGTTGATGGTTGGGCTTGATGATCTTGGAGGTCTTTTCTGACTTGAATGATTCCATTCAAGGCTGGGATGGAGAAATGGGAATAGGACTGGGAACAGACAAACACACTGTAGGAGAGGCCCCAGTGGCCTCTTCTGTTTGGATAAACTCCTTCCACCTGAGCATGGAGCAGGTTCATGGTGAGGAATGAGTGAGGTTTTCTAGAGCTCTGTGGGAGCACAAACCCCTTCCCTCATCCAGAACATCCCCTGGAGCCTGGACTGGAGCTTACTGGAAAGTCCAGGAAGCTTCTTAAACTTTTAGAATAGAGGTCTCCAGATGACTCCACAAGTCTCCTGACCTCAGCACCCTTCCCTAAGGAATGCATTCCTTCTGCATGGAGCAGTTTGGCCTGAGCACCCAGGCCCAAATTGTCTTCCTAAGGGCAAACTCCAGGACTTGGGGGAATGCCTGACCCAAAGGAGTGACCACAGGACCTGCCAGGAAGCAGAGATGGCAACAAGGGCTGGAAAAAGGGAAGTCTTTCTTTAACACCTCCAGGTTTCCATGGAGCTCTTGCCCCAGGAGGGCAGGAACACACACCCTGGAGCACATGGAGCAGCTCCAAATGATGGAACATCACATTGACAGTGTTGAACTTGAGGCTTCCAGGAGAGCCACCAGTCCGAGTCTCTGTTCCCCAAATTGTCTTCCTAAGTGCAAACCCCAGGAGTTGAGGGAATGCCTGACCCAAAGGAGTGACCACAGGACCTGCCAGGAAGCAGAGATGGCAAAAAGGGCTGGAAGAAGAGGAAAACCCTTTCTTTAACACCTCCAGGTTTCCATGGAGCTCTTGCCCCAGGAGGGCAGGAACACACACCCTGGAGCACATGGAGCAGCTCCAAATGATGGAACATCACATTGACAGTGTTGAACTTGAGGCTTCCAGGAGAGCCACCAGTCCGAGTCTCTGTTCCCCAAATTGTCTTCCTAAGTGCAAACCCCAGGAGTTGAGGGAATGCCTGACCCAAAGGAGTGACCACAGGACCTGCCAGGAAGTAGAGATGGCAAAAAGGGCTGGAAGAAGAGGAAAGCCCTTTCTTTAACACCTCCAGGTTTCCATGGAGCTCCTGCCCCAGGAGGGCAGGAACACACACCCTGGAGCAGATGGAGCAGCTCCAACTGATGCAAAGCCACAGTGACAGTGTTGAACCTGAGCCTTCCAGGAGAGCCACAACCCCAAGTCAGGGTTTCCATGGACATCACAGAGGTCTTCATTAGTAGCTGTACCTCCCAAACGCTCTCCTGAACACACAACCTGTTCCTTGTTTCTCTCAGCACTGGGATTCTAATTCCCTCCTGCTCAGCCACTAATTGGAGGCTCTCATTAGTGCAGCAGTGTCCAAGTTTGCTTTGAGTGAAGCTGATGAGTAATTACACATTTCAGCTCCTCTGAGAGGAGAAAAGGATTCCTTAAGGGAGGGGGCTGTGATGGGTTTGGTGGTTGAGCACGAGCCTGGAGAGAAACCAGAGCTGGGGGAAAAACCAAAAACCATCTCAGCTGCCCCCCAAAAACCAGCCCTGGGGGGATTTCACTGCAATGAGCAGTGGTTTATTAAAATTGGTTTATTAATTATGATTTTTATGTGATTTCACAGGTTTTGTCTCCAGGATTGGTAGTTTAGGAAGGGTAATGGATAATGCAGGGACGGAGAAATAACCCTCTGCTCCATCAGGCTCTTTGGCCGTGGTTGTTTCAGCTGTTGCAGCATTTAGAAGACAATGCCTGAAATCCTTTCATTTCACAGCATCCTGCAGTTTAATAAATCTGTTCATTAATTATTACTGTGTGCCTGTTCTGGAGAAAAACTCCTTTGACAGAGGAGAATTTTTATGCCTTGAGGGATGAAGATTTATTTGGTCTTCAAATCCAGCTGGATTTTAATTTACTATTTTAACTCTGGACATCCAACCCCTGCCAACTCAATCATTCTCTGTAACAACCTACAGCTTAATTTAACATTTAACTACATTGTCCATGGCAATTCTGCAGCTCCACTATTCACTGTGGGCTTCTTTATGTGGGTTTTTTCCTTTTTTTCTGCACTTCTTTTCCTTTTCCACTCCCTGCACTCCCCCAACTTGCCTGAAAGGGAAAGAAAATAAATGTATTGGTCCAGTGACACAGGAAGTTTTTATGATGTTAATCTTCTGTGATCTCCATATTCTGTTGCCAGTTCTAAGTATTGGAAATTACGTTTCAATTAAAAGCTGCTCACAGCTCAAGGTTTAAGTTTGGTGTCTCTGTGTGTGCCACATGGCCCAGATTCCATGTTTATTCCCAAGGAATGCAGAGCCAGTCAACAGCCTGGAGACAGAAATCCAATTCTTCCTACAGAAGACAACCATGAATTTTGTCATTTGATCATATTTAGGCATCCAATGTCCATATAAAATACCCAGGGGGATCCAATTTCCCTCCCAACTGACCCTCAAGGAAGGGGTGGGTCTCACTGAGCCCCTGGGTGACATTCCTTCATGGGAAGGGTGGTCAGGCATTGCAACAGGCTCTTCAGGGAGTGGTGGAGTCTCCAGAAAACATGGGGATGTGACACTTGAGGACTCAGCTCAGTGATGAACAAGGTGGGGTTGGGTTGGTGGTTGGCCCTGAGGAGCTTTGATGGTTCACAAATGCACAACACTGCAGAATGAGAAGGATAAACTCAAGCCCTAGAAGTTTCCCCTCTCTTTGGTGAAGAAATTGGACACTCATTGGGTGTGACTAGACCAGGCTGGACCGGGGAAATGGTGGAATTGCCATCCCCAGAAGTGTTCCAAAAACACGTGGAGGTGGCACTGGAGGACGTGGTTTAGTGGTGGCCTTGGCAGTGCTGGGGAATGGTTGGACTTGGTGGCCTGAAAGGTCTTTTCCAACCTTAATGATTGTCTGATCTCTGCTCCAAACCCCTCTGTGGCACCTGCCCCCTTGGCCATGGATGGGGCACTATTGGATGTTGGGACCAGAAATGGCTTTTCTGAGGTTGTTTCAGGGCCGAGAAGTTTTGGGATCCCAAATCTGCAGATCTGACCTTAGTTCTGCTCCTTCCATTGGACATCCAGCCAAATCCTTCTGCTCTCTGGGAGAAGGAGTGTCTCCAATTTGGGTTGTAAAGCCCCCAACACGTTGGGCTCTGCTCTTGGCTGGAGAGTTCAGTTGTGGGTTCATTGTTGTTCCATCACCCCAAAGATCTGGAGAGGGAAACAGGACTCGATGTCCCATTTCCAGTTCTGTGTCCTGTGCAACCAACCAAAGACACAAAGATCTGTCTCCTTCCTTTGCAACAGAAGCACCAAAGCAGAGAAAATTCGGAGGAGAGGAAATAAAACTCATATTAACAGAAATACAGGAGAATTTTTTTAATTGATTCTCTATTTGTCCTGGAAAAAATACAAGTATGAAGGGAGAATTCAATTCCAGCCCTCAAATCACAACATTAGACTTCAAAATTTGGGTGGAAGAGGGAACTACATGACCATGACTGAGACAAGTGGTTAAAATTTGCAGCTCTCTGTCTTTTCCCTTCACTGCTTTGTGAGTGCCAAACTTGGGCACTGAACCTGCTGCAGGAGATTTTAATGGCTCTGGTTTATTTTCCTTGTATTGAATTCAAAATTATCTCTCATTATCTATTAGTGCAGTATTGGGATAATAACAAACATGTCACGGATTAAACAGTATTTGGGGCTAATCACTTCCAAATAATCTTCCCGGGAACGTTCCAAACCCTCAAATAACCAACAAGAAAAACCAGGCACAGATGAACGACCCTTCAGACGAGTTTCTACTCCCCAGAGGGTTGTTTAATTGTTCAACAAATAAACTGCAGCAGCAGGATGGAGAGAGGAGTCCAGCAATGAGAATATTCCTGCCGAGAATCCACATTTCTTGGCTGTTTTCCTGCTCCTCCTTCCTTCCCTTCCAGACTTAGGAAAGTTCTGTGCTGGGACCAGAGGCAAAGCCACAGCAGGATGAGGTGATGGGGGACCTGGAGCCTCTCAGGGAACAAAGGGCACGGGGAAAATGTCACATCAGAAGGTGTTACAGACCCACCACGGACCTGAATCCTCTTTTGGGTGCCTCTATGGGTCTTTTCCTAAGGAATTTCTTGGTGTCTTCCCAGGAAGAGGAGGTGGATGTCCACAACCACTGGACAAAATGTACCTTCTCCTTGGCCTTCCCAGCTGAACCCTCAGGCTCTGAGCACCCTGGGCTGGTGGAAGGTGTCCCTGCCCGTGGCAGGGCGTGGAAAGAGAAGGTCTTTAAGGTCCCTTCCAACCCAAACCATTCTGGGATTCCAGGACTCTGAGCTGGTTTTGGTCAGTACAGGTAGAACCACATCCCAAAATCTGTTGCTTCATTCCTGCCCTGGCTGGGATAAGCCCTTCAGGAATGTGTTCTGTACACCCTGGATCATTGTCCTGTTGAACTCTGGCTGTTGAGATGTTCCTGGACAGAGGCACTGAAATGTGGGGCAATCAGAGTCCCAGGGAGCAGCTGGAAACTCTTGAGCTTCCCCAGTAGCATCAGAAGTTCCAATCCTGGCCTGGTTAGAGCCCAGCTGGCAGAGCATCCACAAACCCCTGGATGTGGGGGAATGAGGCAGCAAAGCCATCCTCAGTTTGACACCTCATCCTGTCTCACCACACAAAACACCAGTGGACCCAGGAGGAACATCCCCCACCTGGGAAGGGCTCCCATCCCTTCCCTTCCCTTCCCTTCCCCCGGATTTGTGGCCCAGGTTGAGTCATTTTGGGCAGATCCAACTTTTAGGCTCGGAGTGTTGGATTGGCTTTGGAGCCAGCCTAGCCAGGAGTGAGAGGAGGTGTCCCAGTTCAGCAGGTGGGACCAGTTTATCCCTGTGTGGGTGTGACCAAAGCTGTGCATTCTCCACCCTCCATTCATTGCCCACCAACTCTTCCCAATGGCCCATTGGCAGCAGCTGCCCAGGGCACAGCTGAGCCCTCAGCCTGGNGGGGCCACCAAACCCCACTGTGTTTGTGCCCCAGGGGGCTGGGTTACACTGCTGGGTTTGGGAGTTAAACCCAATTTCTCTTTGTGCCATTGCATTTCTTGGAATATTGTTATTAAATTGTAACTCTGACTTATAATCCCTTTGGTGTTGGGTTCGTTTCTCCTGCAGGTTTAGCTTTAAACCAGCACAGAAGGTCACAGAGGCACCTCCAGCCCTTCCACCCTGACCCATCCTGGGCACTGAAGGAAGTCCAGCACATCCCTTTCCAGCAGAAAGCTGCAAACCCAACCCAACCCAAACTCTTGCACCCCCAGAAACGACATCCACGTGGTTTTTTTGGAGTTTTCCCTCAGGATGGATCCACAGAGGGCATAAATCCAGAAAATAATAGTGTTGATTTGAAGCAAAATCATCCTCTGAGCTCCTTGAAGGGGCTGCCAGACCTACTTGTTGCAGCAGAGTTGGCAAAACACTTTTTGCACTGAAAAAAATTCTTTATTTCTTCCCCTAAGACAGAAGAGGAAAAATAAAATCCATATAAATAACTGCACTGTGCTGCTCTGTCTGAAAGACCAGGCAATATTTCACAAGCTGGACTCGTAGCCAGAATTTGTGACCTGAGTTTTGCAAAAGCATCTGCAAATGGGAGCCCTTTCTGCTCTGTGGTTTTGAAATGTGGGGAAATAATAAAAACAGGAATGTCTCAGCTTAAAAAAAAAAAAAAAAGAAGAAATTAAAAAATGGCAATCCAATGCCTCTGGTTTGTGTTCCTGTTTGTAATGAATTAAGCACAGGGGAAGCTTTCTTTAATTTGTGTGTGCTTGGGAGGGAGGGGGGAGGTTCTAAAGCCACTGGAAGGATTGGAGGGTTTAATTAAAAGCAGGTGAAAATGATAACATTTAAAAGGAGGGGGTAAAAAATAAAGGGCAGTTCAAACAGTGCCACTGATAATACATTTTACACCAAACTTTTCCTGCTTGGGATGCAGGAGGAGCTGGAAAGGCTCCCAGAACTGGAAGAACCACAGAATTCCAGGATGGTTTGGGTGGGAAGGGACCTCAAAGCCCACCCAGTGCCACCCCTGCCATGGGCAGGGACACCTCCCACTGCCCCAGGGTGCTCCAACCTGGCCTTGGACACCCCCAGGGATGGGGCAGCCACAGCTGCTCTGAGACATGGACTCTCTGGAGCCCAAGTTGGTTCCTCACAGGGATGGGAGAAGCCCAAGGTCTGGATGTCTCAGTGGGAGATGGAGACACCTGAGAGTGACTTTGAGCAGTGGCCTGAGCAGAAACTTCATTTAAATAACTTGGAACACATCAGGCAGACCAAGAACAGAATCTGGACCAACGTGGTGGAGTCCCCAACCCTGGAAGTGTTCCAAAAACACGTGGATGTGGCACTTGGGGACGTGGGTTGGTGGTGGACATGGGCGTGGTTGGACTTGGAGATCTTGGAAGTCTTTTAAACCTCAGTGAGTCTGTGACTCCAGGATTCCATGGCCACCAACAAAACCATCCCATGGGAAGGAGGTTGATGTTTCTCCCTGGGTTTCCAAGATCTGTTTCTGGCAGAGGCAGAAGGAACACAGTAAGGGTGTCCCTTGGGCAACTTCCTTTCTCTGGTGGGTCCTGCAGGTGCCACCATGACAGAGGAAAAGGACCTGGGGAAAAAGTCATATTCCCAGCCCTTCCCATGCTGCAAATGGCACATCTTTTTCCTGGTAAAAAGTCATTAATCTGTTGGAATGCATTTTGTAACCACATTGTGAAGTTTTCTGTCGTTGTGTTTGTAGCAGTTTAACCTTTAATTACCAACTCTTCCCGCTATTTCTTCCCTGAAAATTCCCAACTCCTCTTTCAGGACTATACTGAGTTTTATGGAATGACCACTGGATTATTCTTTTTATATAAAGAATTCTGGGAATTCTGTTTTTAAACCTGATGTTTGATAATTCCACCAATATGAGATCTCCTTACTCTCTAATTTGAATATAAAGAGAAGCCAACCTGTGTCCTGGGCAGTTTCCACTACAATTAATTATCTTTTAAATCTTTATCATACCCTAATTCAGTCCTCCAGAATTCAAACTCTGTTTTCAGTTTAACCTTTGGAGGAAAAGTGTCTCCCCATCTCTTTTTCATAGAATCACAGAATCACAGAATGGATTGGGTTGGAAAAGCCCTCCCAGATCATCAAGTCCAACCCTTGGGCCAACTCCAGTCCCTTTACCAGATCATGGCACTCAGTGCCACGGCCAAGCTCA
>VWZD01008370.1:66241-77179 GCA_013396695.1 Sakesphorus luctuosus
AATTATTAATATTATATATTATTATTTTATATAATAAAATAATAAAATAATGGTAATTATTATGATAATAATAATTATTGTTGTTGTTATTATTATTATTGTTGTTGTTGTTGTAATAATCATAATCTGAGGGTTTCCACACCATCCCTGTCTCCCGAGGGAACCTCCAGCCGTGTCAATTCTTTGGACCTGTGAAAGACCCTCTGGAATCTCTGTGATCTGCCCAGTGCCGGGATCTTCTCCCAGGGAACAAGGGATGGGACAAGAGAAAACTTGTGCCAGGGGAGGTTCAGGTTGGAAAGTGGGAAAATTCCTCCTGGCAAGGGCAGGGCTGGATCCCCATCCCTGCAGGGATTTAGAGCCCTGTGGATGTGGCACTTGGGGACGTGGGCAGTGGTGGCCTTGGCAGTGCTGGATAAAGGGTTGGACTGGGTGGTCTTCAAGGTGTTTTCCAAGCTGAACCATTCCACGATTCCCTGGCAAGAAAAGTCTCAGCCTCCTGTTCTTTGCAGCAACAAGTGGGGCTGAGCCACTGCTTGGAGAGTCAGCTTGGATTGCTTTGCATGGGAACAACCAGGTGAAGCTCAGCCCCACATGGAATTCCATTTTATTTTATAGCAAACAACCAGATTCAAATGATTGCAGGAGATATCAAACCTCTGCTCTGCACCAGAGCACGTGAGCCAAAGCCACAGAAATGAACCCCAGCCCCTCTGGGAGCAGCTGAAACCCAAAGGTGAGCTGAGATGCTGAAAACAAAGAGCAGAGGGAAAGGAATCCCTTGTGACATCCCAAGAGGAATTCAGTGGAATTTCCACCTGGATCAGGGGCAGGACCAACCTCCCTCCTGAGCTGGCAGAGCATGGGACACAGGCATGAAGGAAATCCATGGCTCTCACTCCAGTGGGATGTGCCAAGGAAACCCAGTAGGACAGAGGACTGGTGGGAAGGGACCAGAGGAGGGAAAGGAGGGAGGGCCACAGCAATCCAAAAATTGGGAATTTCCCATGGAAAAGACATGGAAGGGAGATCCAACCCAGGGAAGCCGCAAAAAGTGAATGAGCCTCTGGAGATGAACAAGAGCAGCAGCACCTCTGTGGCTCCTTTTCTGCATGAAAGGTGGACATTTAAATAAATTAAATGAAAATGGGAGGCCCAGAGGTGGACTCAGAGTGTGTTCAGCTGCTGAGCAGCTCTGGGGGAGGGATCGGCACCATTTGCTGTCCCAGAAGATTGGGAAAACAGTGGGAAGTGTGGCATAAATACATGAAGAGCAAAGACATCCTAATTTATGTGTTTGGAGGGAGGAAAAAAGAGAAAGACTCTGCCTGGTGAGAAGAGACCTTTGATGGTCATTGCAAAGGGTAAGTGAAGGCTCAGGATGAGCCACCACTTGGTGTCCCTTCATGTCCCACCTGCCCCTCAGCTCTGCCTGCCCTGCTGCTCCCCACTCCACCACTCCATCCTCCTCCCAAAATCTCATGGGAATTGCACACCAATTCCTTCTTACCAACCTCCCAGAAGACACAGGTTGAGTAAAACTCTTGGGCAGAGTTTCTTGGTTGTTGTAACTTCACCTCCTGAACATCCACAGCCCAGGGGAGTCAAAACACCTTGTTCTGAAAAAAAAAACCCTTCACCAAAAACATCATCAAAGCTGTGGGTTGGCTGAAATTTCCCACCACTGCTGGTTTGCAGCGTAAAATGGAATTTTCACTTCACTTTTTAGAGTTGTAGGAAAATTCCTAATCCATGTGTGGGGTATTTCTGGTCTATGTGGATTGGAGAGTTCTCAGCTTGACAGGAGTTTATCCAGGGGAATAAATGGATTCAGGGAATGATCTATTAATGACCTTGAGGTTGTGGGGAGAGAAATAGAATTAGTTCTTCCCACTAGATCAAGTCTGGCTCAGCCACTCTAAACTGGGCTTAATTCAGCCACTCTTGCACAGCCACAGCCCAAGGGAGTCAAACTCTCATGGGAATGTGGACCTGAAAACAAGCACAACCACCAAAGAATATTGTCAGAGCTTTTATTGGGTTTACATTTCCCACCACTGCTGGTTTTCAGTGTAAAATGGAATTTTCACTTCAATTTTTAGAGTTGTAGGAAAATTCCTAATCCATGTGTGGGGTATTTCTGGTCTATGTGGATTGGAGAGTTCTCAGCTTGACGGGAGTTTATTTTATCCAGGGAAATAAATGGTTAGAGTGAGAGATCTATTAATGACCTTAATGTGACGAGGGGAGAAAACAGAAGAGTGTCATTTGAATTTCTTTGCAGGAGATAAAGGCTGGCTCAGCCCCCCCTTTCCTTGGCAGGCAGAGAGTTGTGACCTCACAGCCCAAACCTTCTGCTCCACAGTTTGAAAATTACAGGCCTGCTTTGCCCAAGCCCAATGGTTGTTCTTCCCTCCCTCAACCCCCTGAGCTCTAAACCCCCTTTCCCTCCCCTCCCACTCCCCCCTCACACACAGGACTCTATTTTAACTGCTGAGAAATGTCTCTGGCTGCTTTGTTTGCTTTGCTGGTTAACCAGCTTTACTACTCCACCTCATCATCTTCCTTTTCCAGGAAGAATGTTCCGTGGTGACCCCACAATTAAATTCCAGACAGACCATGAATTCAGCTCTGGGGGGGGGGAGATTTGGGCTATTATGAAAGATAGACCAGAAAAATAACAACCCCTGGTGGCTTCCAAGGTGCACAAAAAGTCTGTTTGACCACCCAAACACCAGGCAAGGACCTTTCCAGTTACAGGAAAATAACCAAAGGAATAAAAAAGCTTAACTCAGCCACTGTGGGAGCCTCTTTTTATAGGAAAGGCAAAGGTTTTTTAGTGCAAACCAAAGCCAGAGTTCAACCCAAAGTATGAATGCAAAAAGAGAGACACGTGTGGTTTGTACTTTTAATAAGCTCCCACCTGATCCCAGGGGACTTGTTGATATTTTAACTGCATGTGGGACATAGGATGTCTATCACAGGACAGCAATTTGCAAATTAGGGCATCTACTTTGAGGGAATTAAACCTGGATTTAGCTGGAGCACAATCAGGGCACTGTCTTCGCTCAAGGTCTTCTTTATTCTCTGCTGGAATCGCTTCCACAACCCACTGCAAAGCCAAAGTGTCAGTCTGGAGACTCCAGAGGGGAGTGGGACAGCAAAGCTGGAATTATCTTCTGCCCAGCCATCCTTCATTTGGAGCTGCTGTGGTCAGAATTACCTGAAATCCTGGGGAAAAGGGCCCTGAGCTTTGTCTGGGACCAAAGCTGGGACAGTCTGGCCATGGGGAGAAGGCCCAGCAGGGTGGAGGGGTGTGAGGGAAGGAGAAAGGAGAGGACAAGAGCAAATCCTTTGGGACAAAAGGATTAAAAACTGCCCCAGCTGCCCAAGCACATTCCCAGCTCTGACTCAACAGTCACAGCTTTCCAAATCCTGCCAACACCTTTGGACCATGAGGGGGTGGAAAGGGGCTTATTTTCCATCTGGGATTATCCAGCCTGACAGACTGAGGTGCTTTGGCCTTGGCTTGGTCCCTCATCCAGCCCAGCGCCCTGCTCACAGCAGGATCATGCCCAGCTGGGTGCCCAGGGCCATGTCCAGCTGGATTCTGACCTTCTCCACAGGTGGATACCCCACAACTTCTCTGGGCAAACCCTCCCAGTGTTTCGCTACCTCCCAGTGAAGAACCTTCTTCTTCTGATGGAGCAAAATTGCATGATTTCATGTTTTGGTCTCTTTGCCTCTGGTCCTGTCCCTGGGCACCTACAGGAGCCTGTCCCAGTTGTCTTCAATCCACCTTCAGGCATTTCTATGAATGGCCAATCCCCCCTGAGCTTTCCCCTCTCACACCTCTCTCAGCCTTTCCTCACAAGAGACAAGTTTGGGGCCCTTAAACCAACTGGAATGTCTGGTGGGATGTGACCCACCAGAGCTGGGCAGAGGGGAAGGGTCAACTCCTTCAGTCAGCAGGTCACACTCTGCCCACAGAGCTCTTGGGCTTCCTCTACACTGGCCCAGTGCTGGTTCATGGAATGACAGACCCACAGGATGGGTTGGGTGGGAAAGCCCACCCAGTGCCACCCCTGCCATGGGCAGGGGCACCTCCCACTGTCCCAGGGTGCTCCAAGCCCCATCCAGCCTGGCCTTGAATAGTTTTTTCTGCATTATAACAGAAAAACCCTCAGGAATTTGCTTTGGGAAAGCACAGGGAAATTTCTATCCTTATTTAAGGCACTTTATTGACTCCAATTATGAAAATAAGGTCAAAATGAGTGTCGTACAATCACAGAATCTTGGAATAGTTTGGGTGGGAAGGAATGATCATCCAGTGCCCCCCCCTGCCATGGCAGGGACATCTCCCACTGTCCCAGGTTGCTCCAAGCCCCATCCAACCTGGCCTTGGACACTCCCAGGGCTGGGGCAGCCACAGCTGCTCTGGGAAATCCATCCCAGCTCCTCCACACCCTCCCAGCCAGGAATTCCTTCCCAGTATCCCATCTAAACCAAATCTCTTTTAATTTGAAGCCATTCCCTGTGTCCTGTCCCTCCATCCCTTGGGAACAGTTTCTCTCCATCTTTCNTCTTTGAAACTCCCCACATTGTGGTGCCAGATCCTGGTACCAAAGGTGAGTCCTGGCACTCAGCCCTGCTGGGGCAGCTCAGGGGGGGCCTCTCTTTCCCTTGGCTATCCCAAAGTGCCAGGCTGGGACAGGGAAGGGTTGAGTCACTCCAGGGGCAGGAAGCTGTTGTTGGCTGGAGGAAGGAGAGCAGAGGGAAGCACGAGGTGCCCAGGGGTGGTGGGGAGCAGGGATGGGTGGTTGCCATGGCAACAACTCCTCTGTCATTCCATAGTTCCCTGCACAGGAATATTTCCAACATGGATAAGGCTTCATGACCCAGAGAAGCCTCATCCCTGGTGGTGTCCAAGGCCAGCCTGGAGCAACCTGGGCTGGTGGGAGGTGTCTCTGCCCATGGATTGGGTTTGGAATGAGCTGATCTTTCAGGTCCCTTCCAAGCCAAACCATTCTGGGATTCTCTGATTTTAATGCAAACAACTCATTTGGGTCTTGCAGTGCTGCCTCTGCCACTGAGCTCAGTGCTCAGGAAGAGCCTGGGAAGGGGTTTAGTTTCTATTTAAATAAAAAATGGGACCATGATCCAGCAGTTTCCACAAATAAGGTAAGGAAAATACCAACGTTGCCCAGGTTTAAAAAATAAATGATTTTTTAAAAAAGGAAAAATCGGAATTTGGAGCCTGAAATAAAATTCACACACAATTGGCTGAAACACAAGCTTGGAAAAATCCCTTTTTGCACCAGAGGTTTGGAACTTTCATAAGCCTTCATTTTTCCTGAGCTCATTGTACCTTCTCCAGACACCTCTGTGGTCACCACCCCTGGGCTCCACCTCCACACCTCGTGGTGGCCCTTTGGGAGACTCTGGATGTTGAAGGAATAAACCTGAGTCTTATTTTTCCCTTCATCCTCCCTGTGCTGCCTGCACTGAGTGTGGCTTTGGAGGCCTTGCCCTGCTTTTTCATGGAATCAAAGATGTATTTAGGTTGGAAAAGACCTTTAAGATCACTGAGTCCAACCATCCCCAGCACTGCCCAGGCCACCACTGACCATGTCCCCAAGTGCCACATCCACAGGGATTTCAATCCCTCCAGGGATGGGGATCCACCCCTGCCCTGGGCAGCTGTGCCAGGGCTGGACAGCCCTTCCCAGGAGGAATTTCCCCACTATCCAACCTGTCCCTGCCCTTGAGGCTGTTTTGTCCTGTCCCTGTTCCTGGGGCAGAGCCCGAGCCCTCCCCAGCTCTGCCCTCCTGGCAGGGAGTTGTGGGGAGCCAGAAGGTCCTCCCTGAGCCTCCTTTTCTCCAGGGAACTTGGCAGAACCAAGTGAAGATTTGCTGAGCAGAAACCTGAAATAGGGCTGCAAAATACCCGAAAAATGTTGAGTTCTCAACACTGATTGTAACGAAGGGGTTAATGAATTTATCTTGAGACATCTCCCCTCTCAGCAGCCAAACCTGGCCCAGGTGACCCCTGTTCTCACAACACCTTGGGCAGTTTCTTTGCTTGGCCACACACACATTCCCAGCCCATTCCCCTTCCCTGGGACTGAGCTTGGAAATGCCAGAACATGTGACCTCCCCTGACCTGCCCCTTCCAAAGCTCCGAGTGGCTGAGCCTGGAGCAGCCCCAGGACCTGCTGGGGGGGTTTTCTCTGCAGAATCCTGCAGGGGTCACCCAGTTCAGGGCATGACCAGCGCTGAGTTTGCTGCTCAACACCAGGGACATGAATGTCACCATGGCAGGACAAGCCCCCTGGGCTCAGGTCAGCCCTGAGCCACTGACCCTGCACCACTTGGCCCCTTCTCCCGGTGTTTCCATTGGCTTCCCATTCTTGCCGTGCCAGGGGGGTGCCAGGTGGGCTGGCAAAGGTGCTGGAGGCAGTTCAGGCAGGAACCAGCCCATTCCCTGCCCCTTTGCAGGGCACACGTGGCCCTGCATGGCAATTTTTCCCCTCCCTGGAAGCTGCTCGTCTTTTAACCGCTATTAATTTGGCTTAAACTCTTTTTAATCACTCCACAAAGGCTCCCAAAGCCCCATGGCATGAAATTATTAGAGAGCAGCTGTGACTAATTGCATTTTGCAATGCTCAGGACACAGCCCCACTCAGGCTGTTTATTGTTGCTCTCTTTGGGTTTTTCTTTTTTGAAGGCAAGTTGAATTTCACCCTGGCCTTGGAGGAGGTCAATTCTCTCCCTTTTCCCATGTGGGAAAAGTGAATCCCTGTCTTTGTCTTTCCAAATAAAAGCTTAATTTCAGTCACAAGTCCCCCAGACTTGCCCTTATTTCCCCAGTAAAACACCTTTTTTTTTCGGGCAATGGTTTGACAAATCCACAATGTTTGACTGAGCAAACCCTTCCAGGATGGGGGACACAAGGAAAGGGGTTTAACATTTCCGGGATGGGGGACACAGGGAAGGGGGTTTAACCTTTCCGGGATGGGGGACACAGGGAAAGGGGTTTAACCTTTCCGGGATGGGGGACACAGGGAAGGGGTTTAACCTTTCCAGGATGGGGGACACAAGGAAGGGGGTTTAACCTTTCCAGGATGGTGGACACAGGGAAGGGGTTTAACCTTTCCAGGATGGGGGACACAGGGAAGGGGTTTAACCTTTCCATGATAGTGGACACAGGGAAGGGGGTTTTGCACTGGTTTTTCCCCAAATGGGAACTGGGAATACTATTTACACCCTGAGAAGTGTTGGGAATGGAGCAGAAAATCCTCATTTTTGGCCCCCACTGCTCTTCATTTCATTCTGTCTTGTTGCAGTGTGAGATGTTTCCAGGAGTGCCAGAGTTGTTTCCACCCACCCAAACTGTCCCACCTGGCACTGAGGTCTCTGTGTGGCACAGGGATCTGGCTGGCCTGTGCTGGACTGTTACCTCATGTTATTGTCCATGGCAGGAGGGGAAGAGATGATGAACAAAGGTATCAAGCACTCCACATTATGCTAATTAGCCCCCCCATCCTCACTGCCCTCTGTATCCCACCATTTTCCTTCACACCCTCCAGGGCATGGGATGCACCAGGGATCACAGCCAGTGATCCCTCATGCCACACAACCTATTGGGATTTCATGGAATTCCAGAATGGTTTGGGTGGGAAGGGACCTTAAGCATCATTCAGTCCATGGGCAGGGACACCTTCCACCAGCTCAGGTTGCTCCAAGCCCCTTCCAGCCTGGCCTTGGACACTTCCAGGGATGGGGCATCAACAATTCCATATATTTAATCATATGAGATTGAGCAGAACACTTGGTTGAAGTCCAGTGGCTCAAAATGCCCATTTTTTACCATATTCTGTATTTATTTGTTGCTGTTCCAATGGGTTTTGATGTTTGTCATGTACCAAGAGTTGGGCTGGACTTGTGAGCACTGAAACCCTCTTTCTACTTCCCCTAAAAGTGACACTGAGGGGGTTAATCCAGCCTAGGGGAGCAGGAGACACACCACCCACCTCTTCTCTTCCATGGCTTTGCAGGGCAGGAGGGAGGAATTCCTGCCTGGAGGAGCAGAGTCCTGTGTGGCAGCACAAGTGGAACAACCCAGGAAATCACTGATTAACAACCTGGGAACTGCAGCACAACCCGTGAATTGGTGCCACGACCTTGAGAGCTCGTCATGAGAAGAGACCCAGAGGAGAGCAACGAGGCTGGAGAAGGGAGTGGAGCACAAGTGCTGTGGGGAGAGGCTGAGGGAGCTGGGGGTGTTTGTGCTGGAGAAGAGGAGGCTGAGAGGTGACCTCAGCACTGTCTGGAAGTGCCACATCAGGGAAGTTGTGGCCAGATGGGGGTTGGTCTCTTCTCCCAGGCACTCAGCAATAGGACAAGGGGGCACGGGGGGCTCAAGCTCTGCCAGGGCAAATTGAAGTTGGAGAGCAGAAAAAACTTCTTTGCAGAGAGAGTGCTGAGGCATTGGAATGGGCTGCCCAGAGAGGGGGTGGATTCCCCATCCCTGGAGGTTTTTCAAGTGAGCTTGGCCGTGGCACTGAGTGCCATGATCTGGTAAAGGGACTGGAGTTGGCCCAAGGGTTGGACTTGATGATCTGGGAGGGCTTTTCCAACCCAATCCATTCTGTGATTCTATGATGGATCCAGGAACATCCATCAGGATCACACAGAGTGGATGGATCCAGGAGCATCCATCAGGATCACACTGAGTGGATGGATCCAGGAGCATCCATCAGGATCACCCTGAGTGTTCCCATGAGCTCTGACAGGATTAGTGAACCCTCTGAGCTGGGATTGGCTCTCCCTGGGCTGGCTCCTGCCAACATCTCCCTCATGGACAGAGGATTTTCCAGCTGCTGGATGGGAATGTTACAGAACTTGACATCAGCTCTTTAACACAGTGCAGGGAACCAATCCAAAGAAAACTTCCTCATCCCCTGTGCTCTGCCCAGGGAGGAAAAGGGGAGCCAAGGCCAGAGGATCCGCCTGACTCCAGGGATGAATGAAATCCCCTCTTAGCACAAGGCTCCTGCAAATTGGGATTATTGAAGGGAAGAGAAGAGAGGTGGAGGAATTTGGGAAATTAAACTTTCCATAGTCCCAGATGATCCTTCCACCCTCCCCACTTTCCTTGCCAGGGGCAAGTGCTGTTTGCTTGACACCCCTCTGCTTTTCCTTGCCCTGGTGTTGCATCTCTGCCTGCCTGAGGCTCAGCAAAAGGGAAGCATTTAGTTTGACAGTGTTATTAGTAGTGTGCAGGAGCTGAACATCAGTTTGGAAGGAGCTCTGAGTTTACCTGTTTGTCTGTACAGAGTTTCCCTCCCTGTCCCAGCAGTCACTGCGATTACTGAGTGCCACCTGTGCCTGTTTGCAGAATCAGCCAAGGCACAAATGTGCTTAGGCAGGTGGATTGCAGAGCTAATCTGCTGTAATTAAAGGGGGAATGAGGCAATGGTTTTGTTAAGGCAAAAATAAAAGGATGATCCAGGAGATCAGTACAGCTGAAAGAGAGAAATTATTACAGTAATTAACTCCAATTATGAAAATAAGGCTAAAACGAGTGTCATACAATCAGAGAGTCATGGAATGGTTTGGGTGAGAAGGGACCTCAGAGCCCACCCAGTGCCACCCCTGCCATGGGCAGGGACACCTCCCACTGTCCCAGGGTGCTCCAGCCTGGCCTTGGACACTCCCAGGGCTGGGGCAGCCACAGCTGCTCTGGGAAATCCATCCCAGTCCCTGCCCACCCTCCCAGCCAGGAATTCCTTCCCAATATCCCATCTACATTTATCCTTTTTCAACTTAAAGCCATTCCCTGTGTCCTGTCCCTCCCTTCCTTGTCCCAGTCCCTCTCCAGCTCTCCTGGAGCCCCTTCAGGCCCTGCCAGGGGCTCTCAGGTGTCCCTGGAGCCTTCTCTTCTCCAGGTGACCCCCCCAGCTCTCCCACCCTGTCGGTATTTCCAGAATACAATGACTCAATTAGGAAACAAAAGACCTGGCTATGGTTTTCCTTGACTCCTGTCAGCAGGAAAATTACCTTAGGGGTGAAAAAAATGTTTGATCAACCAGTAAAGACGGAGAGGGTGAGAAAGGGACCGGTTCTGGGGGGAGACTGTGGCCAAATATCCCGGGATAATGTGCCAAGTTGGCCTCTCAGACAAGAGGTCCCTTCTCATGTGGAGGCTGCAACCTCTGATCAACCCCAGAGTGAGGAAGTGCTGCTAAAATAGCAGGAGGTGAGAGGCTGAGGCTGTGAGATGACAAGTTTCCATGCTGAGCTATCAGCATGTCTGGATGGGAAAAAAAAAAACAAAAAACCAAACCCCTGAAGAATAAAAAAGAATCAAAGAAAAAAAAGCCAGAACGCCCCAAGTTGAATCCAAAGCAAAGTGACACCAGCAGTGACCTCCCTGCTCACCTTGAGTGGGCGTGAGGATCAATGCAGACCTTCCTGTGCTTGGAATGGGCTTCCTGAGCTCCTGCAGGGCTGGGATGGGCTCCTGCTAGTTTTAACTCTGCTGTGGTTTTGGTAATGGCTTGGAGAGAAGAACAGGAGGGATTAAAAACACAACAGAGGCGTCTGGATCTGCCAGAGAACCCCTGCCTTGCCTTGCCTTGCCTTGCCTTCCCAAACCTTCCCTTCCATTCCAAACTTTCCCTTCCCAAACCTTCCCAAACTTTCCCTTCCCAAACCTTCCCAAACTTTCCCTTCCCAAACCTTCCCAAACTTTCCCTTCCCAAACCTTCCCAAACCTTCCCTTTCCAAACTTTCCCTTCCAAAACCTTCCCTTCCATTCAAAACTTTCCCAAACCTTCCCTTTCCAAACCTTCCCTTCCCAAACCTTCCCTTCCCAAACCTTCCCAAACCTTCCCTTCCCAAACCTTCCCAAACCTTCCCTTCCATTCCAAACCT
>VWZD01008370.1:77241-99786 GCA_013396695.1 Sakesphorus luctuosus
CCAAACCTTCCCAAACTTTTCCTTCCCAAACTTTTCCTTCCAAAACTTTTCCTTCCCAAACCTTCCCAAACCTTCCCTTCCCAAACCTTCCCAAACCTTCCCAAACTTTCCCTTCCCAAACCTTCCCAAACCTTCCCATAATTTAATCCCATGGATGTATCCAGGTCCTGGGAGCCTGGAAATGAGGCACTGGACTGTGCTTTAAGGAGCTGCACCGTTTCTCCACTTTGGAGACAATAAAACTCCTGTTGCCTGGTGAGGTCACTGAGAGGATTTTTATTTTCCTTCCCAGAGGAGCAGGAAGGGACTGATGGCCTGAGGAGTGTGAGCTCCAGCCTCAGGATGCTCCACGGGAAGGGGAGAGATGCCCTCTAATGGGAGATCATAAAATAGTCCCTCCCAAATCCCTTTTCCCCTAAATTTGAAGACTTTTATGTTCAAACAAGTGGAATCCATATTTCCCAACAGCCCCTCTTGGGTCCTGCGATGAAAAAACAAGCAGAGAGTGTCATTGCTCAGTCAGATCCTTTCCATACCAGCAGTCCCTGTTTCTGGGAAAGCTGGACAAAGACTCTTTGGAAGGAAAAAGAAGAGAAAGGTTGGCTTTATGGGATAGTAAATGTTTTGTGAGGTTCAGGAAAGGTCCTCGTCCAACAAAATGCACAATAAATGAGTGTGGGTGTCACAGGGTGGGGAGGGGGCTTGGCACGAGTCTGCAGCTGATTTCTCAGAGGCTTTATGGTCCTGTTGGTACCACCAGCCACAGACAGGACTGGCTGGCTGATCCCAAATTTGGGCCAGCTGCTCCTGGTGCAGTGAGGACGAGCTTTGGCACGTGGGTGTCAGTGGGGAGAGGTGTGAACCTCCTTGTGATGGGTGAGATCTGAGGGCTCTGGGGAAGGTGCTCAGAAAGAAAAGGTTTCTGTACCTTTAGCAGTTTGTCTTATTAAGCCACATGAAGGTGATTCATGCTCTGGTGGGTTTTGGTCTCCAAGAAACTCCCTCCAGTCTGTGCATTGACACAGAAATCCAACAGCAGCTGGTTTAGGGCCTTCACGGAACATCAAGTCAACGCTCCAGGTGGCCCAGCAAGGACTGACTTTAGGCTGAAGGAAGGCAGAGTTAGGTGGCATACTGGGAAGGAATTGCTGGCTGGGAGGGTGGGCAGGGACTGGGATGGATTTCCCAGAGCAGCTGTGGCTGCCCCAGCCCTGGGAGTGTCCCAGGCCAGGCTGGAGCACCTGGGACAGTGGGAGGTGTCCCTGCCCATGGCAGGGGGTGGGATGAGATGGATTTTATGGTCCCTTCCAGCCCAAACCTTCTGGGATTCTGGGATTCAGATACTTAGAAGCTTTTCCTAATCCAACTTTTATCCAAGTAAAAGCCCTTTTTCTTTCCTTTCCACAACCTTTTCTCCTCCAGGTTGCCCAGTCCATTTTACTTCTTTGACCACTGTGAAACCTTCGTTATTTGGTGCTTTTCTGATCTTCTCTTCCTTCCTCTTGCCCTGCCACGACACTTTCCTGTGCCCAAGCAAGGAATTTCTGTCTTTAGCTAAATAATCCAGTGGAGATTGTGCCTTCCCACCATTCCTGAGCAGGACCTGCCCCGGTGCCTTGTTGGCACTACCCCCACTAACACAGCTAAAGAAGGAGCAAACAGCCCCTTATCTTGCCCCAAATCAGCCCCGAGGGCACAAATGGTTCTTTTTGAGGTTCTGCTCCTCCACCCAAGCAGCCAGAGGCAGCTCAATGAGACAGGAGGATTCATCCCTGTGTCATGACAAAGCAGAGAGCAAAAAATACTTGGCTGGGATTTCTTTCCCTGCACCACAGGGAGGGATCCAAGGGAGACAGGAACAGGTTGGGAATGTGGAGTGTTCTCTTCTCTGTCTGCAGGGGGTTTGTGCATCAGGATCCCCACGTGGTTCAGACGAGGCTGAAAGGTGTTTGGGGCCAATTAATGCTTTTTGCTTTTGCCTTAAGGTCCATTTGCTTTGATGCTGAGGCTACTTGAAGATTTTGGACTTTCCAAACCTTCCCAAACCTTCCCTTCCCTTCCCAAACATTCCCTTCCCAAACCTTCCCTCCCTAAACCCCAAACCTTCCCTTCCCAAAGCTTCCCAAACTTTCCCTTCCCAAATCTTTTCCGAAATCTTCCCTTCCCAAACCTTCCCAGACCTTCCCTCCCCAAACTTTCCCTTTCCAAACCTTCCAAAACTTCCCTCCCCAAACTTTTCCTTCCCAAACCTTTTCCCAAACTTTCCCTTCCCAAATCTTTTCCGAAATCTTCCCTTCCCAAACCTTCCCTTCCCAACCCCCAAACCTTCCCTCCCCAAACTTTCCCNGTCCCAATTCCTGGGCTTGCTTTGGGTGTCAGTGCAGGCCAGAGAACATTCCCAACAGGCCCTTTGCACATGGTCACCTCCTTTGGAATTCCCCCCCAGTTTAACCCCCTGGATGTGTCCAGGTCCTCCCTGTTGGCATCAGGACCCAACACTGTGACCTGGCCCTGCTGAATTCCGTTTTAGATGCCACCTTTTTGTCCAGATGCCACCAGGGGGGTGCCAAGACTGACTTCAGTGGTCTCCCAGCTTTCCTGAGAGACTGGGAATGAAGCCCTGGATTCTTTTTTGAGGAGCTGGACACTTTCTCCCTGTTGAAGGGAACACAAAACTCCCAAAGCCTGAGGTGCACTGAGAGCATTTTGGTTTTATTTTTGTTTTTTTTCCCCAGAGAAGTCTGGCTTGCAGAGTGGTTCTATTTTTGTGCTGCATTTGGGGACCCTGGAGAACAATCCAGGGCTTGTGTGGGGTTCAGATCTCCTGGGCAATCCATGATGAGGGGTTGGATCCCCATCCCTGCTCTGGATAGCTGGGTAATGACAGGGTGCAGCTGCAAGGACCATTATGTGTCATTTTGGTGCAGTTATTCCCATTTTTCTCCTAAATTTAGAACAGCAAGAAGGATCAGAGTGGAAGGCCACAGAGGAAACAACCCAGATTGTCACTGGAGGCCAAAAAAGGCCACATTTCACAGCTCACTTGGTTAATCCCTGAAGTTGGAACATTCCTTGTCCATTTATCATCACCCCATGGCCACGATTTCTGCTCAGATAAAAAGTGAAATCAATTTTGAGATCCACACCAAAAGCATTCCCAAAGGTGGTCATTTATAAAGTGCTTTCATGCCACATCTCCAGGGGGTTTTCCTCCATTTTTTCTTCCTTATTCTGTTGGTTTGTTTGTGGTTTCCTGATTTTTGATCACCATCCTGGTCTTTGCTCTTTAATCCGTGTATTATCAACTCTCCATCTGGAAATCCGAACTGGGGGCAAAATGGTCACTTTGGTCACCACTCAACTGAGCTTCATTTATTTGAGTCTTTGATTTCCTGACATAAAAGAAACTCCAGGAAATTCTGGCCTGGGATCTGCAGAGTTTGGGATTGAATCAGGACAAAGAATTTGGTTTCTCAAATCCACCACAAGTCACATATAAGGGAAAAATAAAAATGAGGTGGCATTTCCCCAACTATCTGAAGGGATATTTCCCACACAGTGATGTCCTAAAGCTCTCTAGGAATGGGCTGATGGAGGGCCAGGCCTTGGAATGAAAACCAACCTTGTGGAGAACATGAAGAAACACTTTGCCAGCGAATGTCCCAGCAGCTTCCACCCCATTAAACGTGTGGCCAAAGTTGGCATTTCTTTGGAGAAAGAGAAGAGAATCAAACCAAAATATTTTCTTCATCAGCAAAAAACCCAACCCTGAATTTGTCATCTCAATCTTCAATCTTTATTTGGATTTATCTATTTAATAATATATTTATTTAATCTCAATCTTTAATTGAGCAGGTTTTTATATTTCCAAAGTTTCTTCTTTTCTCCTAAAACTGGTAAGTTTTTGGATAAACCTCCACCTGGGAATGTTTGTTATTCTTGGCTTTGCCTGGTTAGAAGAGAGAAGTGGCATCTGGACACTGATATTGGTGGAACTTTCTAATGGAGGGTGTCCCTGCCCATGGAAGGGGGTTGGAATGGGATGGTCTTTAAGGTCCCCAACCATCCTGGGATTCCAGGATTCTGTGACACCAGGGAAACAGGGATATGACAGGTATCCAGGAAACCCATCAGGCTGGGGAACAAGTCAGGAGAACAAGCCCCAGGAGCAGCTCCACTGTGGAAATGAGACAGGAGATTCCCACCATCCCGTCTGCCTGGAGAGCAGAAAGGTTGGCAGCCTGAAACCTGGGCTGGACTCTCCGGATCACGGAGTGCCTGGGAAGGTGGGATGGAAGGAGACCAGCACACTGACCTGGCCACCCACTGCCCACTGAGGGGCTAGGAGGAGTCACCACATTCTTGCAGAGCCCAGGCAGCATTCCCAGGGAAAACTCCTGCCTGAGAGACCTGGAGCAGCAATTGATTCTGTGTGTGATTCTGNAAGGAGGGATGGAGGGAGGGAGGGAAGGAGGGAGGGAGGGAGGGATGGGATGGAGGGAGGAATGGATGCATGGATCCTGGAGCATCCCAGCAGAAATGCCCAGCCCGGCTCCAAGCGCAGTCCCGCAGTCGGGAACAGCTGACTGGGCACACTCCGTGCCTGGAGCTCCGCTGACACCTACAGGACATTCCAGGGATGAGGCCGCGGCTCCACCAGGAACTGCTCATGGAACCATGGAATGCGCTGGGCTGGAAGGGAACTTTAAGGCTCATCCCCTGCCATGGGCAGGGACACCTCCCACTGTCCCAGGTTGCTCCAACCCGGCTTTGGGCACTCCCAGGGATGGGGCAGCCCCGGCATTCCCCGATGGCCGGAGAGAATCCACATCCTCATGGAAACAGCCTGGTCCGGGGTGGGGGGCAGGTCTCCCACTGCTCCATGGGATTTGTGTCTCCTTGTTCTCCCCGCACACCCAGGAATGGCCCCTCCAAGGGATGAGGATCGAGCAGGGATGGCTCCAAATCCCTGGGGAGGGGAGGCAGCTGGGAATGGAGGCTCCAGGGAGCTGCCTGTGCTCGGGAACTGAGGAATGAGGGGTTCTCCAGCTGCTCTTTGCTCCCAGGGATCACCTGGGATCAGGAATGGGGCTCTGCAGGTGGAAAACCCTGCAGGTGTCCTGAGAGAGGAGCATGGAAAACACGGGAAGCACATCCCAGCAGAGGGATGAGCATCCATCAGCCTGGAATGGTGTAGTCCTGACAACCTGGGGCCACCAAGGCAGGACAGGCCACGTGAGGAGCTTCTCCCCATCCAGCAACTCTTCCCACCAGGAAAAAAGCAGCAGGATGTGGGAATTAACAGGAGCAGCTGTTTTTATCCCGGGGGAATCCTGTGTCAATAGCACTGCTGGCACCAGGCGTTTCCCCTCGGGATAAAATCAGTTTGGGATCAAACTCAGGATTCAGGAAACATCCTCCAGGATCCCCAAGAGCCACAACAAGGCATTCCAGGGAAAGCAGAGGGTCAGCTTGGCTGCATCCCACCTGCTCACCTTTTCCAGCTGGCATCACCCCAGGAATCTGGCACAGAACACCTGGATTCACCTGGATCAGCCTATCCCAGGAAACTGGCACAGGAAACCTGGAACCACCTGGATCAGCCCGTCCCAGGACCTCAGAACAGGACACCTGGATCCACCTGGATCAGCCCATCCGAGGAACCTGGCACAGGACACCTGGATCAGCCCATCCCAGGAACCTGGCACAGGAAACCTGGATCCACCTGGATCAGCCCATCCCAGGAACTCAGAACAGGAAACCTGGATCCACCTGGATCAGCCCATCCCAGGAACCTGGAACAGGAAACCTGGATCCACCTGGATCAGCCCATCCCAGGAGTTGGGCTTGACCTGCTGTAGCCACAGCTTGGCCACCTGAAACTTCCAGGTGAAACTTCCCACTGCTCTTTGTCCCAGGGAAGGGATGGGACAAGGCCTGAGGTCCCCATGGACAGGAGAGGGACGAGGTGCCTCTTCCAGCAGTGACAACTTCTTCCAGCATGGAAATTTTTATTAGGAAAAGATCCATTAATTACAAATGGATTAATTAAAAAACACTCCAAGGGGGAGTGGGACACACTGGAGCACTGGGAAATTTTGGGAAGTGAGGCAAACCCCATGTGAAACTCAGCTGGCAGCAGAGCAGCCAACAGGTCCTGAGCCAAGAGCCCCTTCCCACAGGGATTCCTGGTGTGCCCATGGATGTTCCCAGCTCATGGTGGCTCCAGGAGCAGGAGCTCCAGTCCTTGGGAAAGGGTCCTGCCTCTCCAGGGGCCAGGTGGGCAGCTCCTTCCTTTCCCAGCAAGAGATGTGAGTCTGGATCGACCTTCCTGACACCAGCCTGGGGTTCTTCCCACTTTTCCATGCTCTGAGTCCCGGTGGGTGAGTTCCAGCCCGGGTGGGTGTGTCCTGCTCCCGGGAAGGTCTCCATGGAATGTTCCTCAGCAGCTGCACTCCCGGGATGTGCCCCTCTCCAATGGATCCCTCAGTCAGAGTCGCTGCCCTCCTGCTTGGCAGCTCCCACGGCAGATGCCAACTCCTCCTCCTGCCCCTTCAGCCTCTCTCCTGCAGGGAGAACAGCCCTGGCTGAGGAGCCACTGCTGGGAATGGGACAGGAAACCTGGATCCACCTGGATCAGCCCATCCCAGGAACCTGGCACAGGAAACCTGGATCCACCTGGATCAGCCCATCCCAGGGACATGGCACAGGAAACCTGGATCCAAAGCCCACAAACCCTTTCCAAGTGCCCCTGGAGCTCCTGGGAAGCTCCACAAATCCCTTTGGGAAGTCTCTCCCTGCCCCCCAAGGTCCCAGCATGGCCCAGGATCCCCCTCTGGAGTTGGGTTTCCCATCCCTGTGGCACCAACGCACGGATCAGCTCCGCGATGGCTCTCTGTGTCCTCTTCTCCAGCTTCTCCAGCTTCTTGGAGACATCCCGCTTCAGATCCCTGGGAGCAGAGGGACAATCAGGACAATGCCATCCCTGCCCAGGCAGCTCTGGGTGTGGGGCCACCTTACACCTTCCCCAGGGCAGGGAAACTCCTTCCCTTTCCCTCCACGGAGCAGGGTGTGTGTTCCGTGGGCAAAGCAACCCCATCCCTTGGAGACAAACATTCCAAAGGGATCAGCAGGAAAAGGGAAGGCAGCCCCATGTCTTGTGCCTTCCTCAGCAGCTCCTAACTACATCCAGTCCTGGAATGGTTTGGGTTGGAAGTGACCTCAAAGATCACCTCATTCCAACCACCCACCATGAGCATGGAACGTTCCATTGATTTTCCCGGCACTTTTAACCCCCAGATCAGGATTTCCTGGATATTTTTGGCACTTGGAGAATCTCAAGGTGTTGGAACCCCCCTGGTGACTCCAACACCCCTTTCCCAGAGTTCTGCTGGCACTCACCAGTCTGGTTTCCTGGGAGCCAAGTTTGCCAGGTCCTACGGAGGAAGAGGAGACATCCAGTGAGAGATGAAGGCAAGGAGGGAGCCGGGACACAGGGACACCCCTGGAGGAGAGGCCCTGGAGTCACCTACCACCTCATCGATGATGGGCTCCGGCTTGGCAGCTTCCAGCTGGTCCTTCACCGTGTCCTCCACTAGGGGGGGAAACAGGATCAGCGTCGGGACACAGGGAATCATCCCCCCACCCAGAGCCCCGGGATGGGCTCCCAAAAGCTGGGATAAAACCCCATCCCAACACCTTGGCCTTAGTGAGGACATGTGGGTACAACGTCCCTTCATCACCCACCCCTGTGGAGACTCCTGAAAATCATCTGGGAATGAGGCAACACTCCTGAAAATCATCTGGGAATGAGGCACCACCACCAACAGCAAAGAGCCTGCTGGATCTGAGGCTCTTCCCAGGACACTTGCAGGGATCAGCTGCTCCCGAGGTGCGGAATTGCACTCACTGGATCCATTGGCAAGGCTGGAGACACTCTGGAGGAGCCCAGCCCAGGCCTCGTGGAAAGGGCTGGAGAGCTCAGGGATAATGGGAAAATGTGCTGGGAAAAGTGTCCCTCAGCTGCAGCCCTAGGAGCAGAGCCCTGAGGGATGAGTCCCACTCCAGCAGGGGGATTTCATGGAATTAGGGACTCACTGAGGTTGGAAAAGCCCTCTGAGATCATCAAATCCAACAGTTTCCCCAGCCCTGCCAAGGCAACCACCAACCATGTCCCCAGGTGCCACAGGGACTCACTGAGGTTGGAAAAGCCCTCTGAGATCATCAAATCCAACAGTTTCCCCAGCCCTGCCAAGGCAACCACCAACCATGTCCCCAGGTGCCACATCCACAGGGATTCCAATCCCCCCAGGGATGGGGAGGGCAGCTCTGCCAGGCTGGACAGCCCTTCCCAGGAGGAGTTTTCCCAATGTCCAAGCTGAGCCTCCCCAGGAATGTGAGCCCAGAGGCTCTCCCAGAGCTGTGCCTGATCCCACAGGCCGTGCTGCATCCAGGCCTTGGAGCTCCAACGGGAACTCCTGGAGCTGCTGGAGCGAGTCCAGAGGGAGCTCTGGAGCTTCTCCCTCTGCTCCTGTCCCTGCTCCTGTCCCTGTTCCCTCTGCTCCTGTCCCTGTTCCCTGTTCCTATTCCCGACCCCCTGTCCCAGCTCCCCCTCCTGGCAGGGATTGCAGAGCCAGAAGGTCCCCCCTGAGCCTCCTTTTCTCCAGCTGAGCCCCCCCAGCTCCCTCAGCCCCTCCTGCTGCTCCAGCCCCTTCCCAGCTCCATTCCCTGCCCTGGACATGCTCCAGCCCCTCCATGTCCTTCCTGTGACATTCAGAGGGATTTCCAAGCTCTCCCAAAGGGCTGAGGGAAGTGCAGAGCCAGCATTCCCACCCTCCCCATCTCTGCTGAGCTTCCAAAGGCACCTTTGGATTCAGGGCATGTTTAAAGGGATCTATTCCAGGAGGACTCCACGTCTCAAGATCAAGGGAGCTGCTGCCCTTCACTTCCCCTTCAGGAAGCACATGGAGGCTCAGAACTCCAGGGAATCCCAGCCTGGACTCCATTTCAGGAAAAGACAAACACAAATCAGCTGGAATCTCCTTGAGGATCCTCCAGGGAGGCCCCTGAGGATCTTCCTGGGGCTGGAATTGCTCCCACCCCCCTGTGCGATGCAGGGTGTGAGGGGGATGATGCAGGGGGCGCTCAGACATTCCAACCCCCTCCAGGGCTCCAAGGAATCCCACCAGGACACAGCCCAGGGATCTCCCACCCTGCAGGGAGAGGAGCAAAGAGGGTTCCAGGCCCTGGCTCCCACCTGAGGCTGGTTTGCCAGGGGGCAGCTTCCTCTTCTTCAGCTCCTCATCCTCGGGCTCGTAATTCCGCAGCTTGATCTCCCTGGGAAAACAGGGAAGAGCTCAGAGTGGTGAAATATCCCAGGGAAAAATAGGGAAGAGCCCAGAGCGGTGAAATATCCCTGGGAAAAATAGGGAAGAGCACAGAGCAGGGAAATATTCCAGGGAAAAACAGGGAAGAGCACAAAGCAGGGAAAAATAGGGAAGAGCTCAGAGTGGTGAAATATCCCTGGGAAAAATAGGTAAGAGCCCAGAGCGGTGAAATATCCCTGGGAAAAATAGGGAAGAGCACAAAGCAGGGAAAAATAGGGAAGAGCCCAGAGTGGTGAAATATCCCTGGGAAAAATAGGGAAGAGCCCAGAGCAGGGAGACACATCTGGGGTGTCCTGGTGCACCTCATTCCAGGTTTCCCAGCCCAACAATCCAGGAATGCCATGGATGGAGGGGGCTGTAGTGGGCACAGGTGCTCCAAGGAGCACCCAGGGATTTTGGGAGCTGCGGCATTCCCGAGGGAAGCCACGGGCACACAGGGCATTCCCAAGGGAAGCCACGGGCACACAGGGCATCACCTCCAGGCCTGTCAGGGCTCGCACATTCCCTGCCCTGGGCCAGGAATGTCTCCCATCCCCTCTTCCCTTGGGCCTGGAGCTCTGGCTGGAGAAGGAGAAGGGAGAGCAGCTCCTCCGGGAGAAGGAATGTGGGGAATGTGGGGAATGCCAGGAGTTATCTCGGTGCCACCAGGAGCTGCTCCCGGGCTGCTCCTGCTTCCCTCCCCCAGCCCCGAGGGCTCCACGGAGCAAATCCTGGTCCAAGGGATTGTGCCAAGCCAGGCAGGAGCCCCAGGAATGGCTTTGCCAGGAAACCCCTCACAGGGATCTATTCCGGAGTTGCAGGTTCCTCATTTCCATATTTACTCCCAGTCAGCCACTTGGAGCTGCTGCAGGAGCAGATTCCCACTGGGAACAGGGATTTCCCTCCACAAACACCAGGAAAACTGTGCTGAGAATCCTGGAATGGGATGGGTTGGGAGAGACCTCAGAGACCATCCTGTCCAGGGACAACTCCCACTGTCCCAGGGTGCTCCAACCTGGCCTTGGACACTCCCAGGGCTGGGGCAGCCACAGCTGCTCTGGGAAATCCATCCCAGTCCCTGCCCACCCTCCCAGCCAGGAATTCCTTCCCAATATCCCATCTGTCCCTGCCCTCTGGCAGTGGGAAGCCATTCCCTGTGTCCTGTCCCTCCCTCCCTTGTCCCCAGTCCCTCTCCAGCTCTCCTGGAGCCCCTTCAGGCCCTGCCAGGGGCTCTCAGGTGTCCCTGGAGCCTTCTCTTCTCCAGGTGACCCCCCCAGCTCTCCCAGCCTGGCTCCAGCCCAGAGGGGCTCCAGCCTTTGGAATATCCCAGGAAGGGATTCCAGGACGGGGATCCCAGGCAGGGATTTTAGGAAGGGGTTCAGGAAGGGATTCAGGATCTCAGGAAGGGATCCCAAGAAGGGTCTCAGGAGGGATTTTAGGAAGGGATTCAAGATCTCAGGAAGGGATCCCAGGAAGGGATCTCAGGAGGGATTTTAGAAAGGGGTTCAGGAGGGGTCTCAGGATCTCAGCAGGGATCCCAGGAGGGATTCGGGAATCCTGTCCTGGCCAGTCCCAGGCTCTCCCAGCCCTGGGCAGTCACTCAGGTGTTTCCTGCAGAGATCACACACAAAGTGGCCGGACCTGCCCAGCCACATTCCTGAGGGAGCTCCTGTTGCCAAGAGGCTCCTCCCAGAAATCCACCCCCAGGAGGGGCAGAGCCCAGCTGGGAGTTCAGGCATGGATTTTCAGGAGCAGCAGCTCCAGCTGTGATTTTTAGGGATGGATTTTGAGGGATGGATTTTCTGGAGCATCAGCCCCAGCTGTGATTTTTAGGGATGGATTTCCAGGGATGGATTTTCAGGAGCAGCAGCTCCACTTCTCCTGAAGGTCATTTTTGTGCCTCTCCCTGCCCAGGCCCTGCCCTGGGTTTTCAGTTCCACTCTTAACATTCCAAACCTCCCTGTGCTCCCTGAGGGGGGAATTCCAAACTCCACACTCCAGCCATGGAGTCTCACAGCTCCCTGAATCCCAACCCACATCCTTGAATCCCAACCCACATCCCTGAATCCCAATCCCACATCCCTGAATCCCAGTCCCACATCCCTGAATCCCAGCCCCACATCCCTGAATCCCAGTCCCAGCTCCCTGAATCCCAGTCCCACATCCCTGAATCCCAGTCCCACATCCCTGAATCCCAGTCCCACATCCCTGAATCCCAATCCCACATCCCTGAATCCCAACCCCACATCCCTGAATCCCAACCCCACATCCCTGAATCCCAACACCACATCCCTGAATCCCAGCCCCACATCCCTGAATCCCAGTCCCACATCCCGAATCCCAGCCCCAGCTCCCAGAATCCCAGCCTGGCTGTTTTCCCAGTGGGAATGAGCAGGAAAGGCCGGTGTTCCCACACCCAGTTCCTCCCCCATTTCCTGCCCTGGGAGTCGCACCCGAGTGGATCAAACATCCAAACAATCCCAATTTCCCACAATCCCCCAGAGAAACCCCTGGAGAGGTGGGATCAGGGATGGGCATTCCCGGGAGAGGGGCAGGGGTGGCACAGACTCTGCCAGTGCTGGTTCCTGTCCTGGGATTTTGGGAGAGAGGAATTCCAGGAGCAAACAGGCACACCCGGGCGGGGACGGGAGGTCTGAGAGCCCCAGAGGCCAAGGGGAAGAGCCAGGAAAGGGCTGGGAATGTGGGAGGGCTGGGAATGTTGGGGAGCTGCAGCCAAGGGGGTTTGACCTTCCTTTGGCCAGAGAGGCTGTGGAATTCCAGCCCTGGAAGTGCCCAAGGAGCAGCCTGGGATGGTGGGAGTGTCCCTGCCCATGGATGGGATCCCTTCCATCCCAAACTATCCTGGGATAATGGGAGGTGTCCCCTCCATCCCAAACTATCCTGGGATAGTGGGAGGTGTCCCTGCCCATGGATGGGGTCTGTTCCCCAAATCCAAGGGGTCTGTTCCCCAAATCCCTGGGATCTAATTCCCCAAATCCCTGGGATCTAATTCCCCAAATCCATTGGATCTGTTCCCCACATTCCTGGGGGTTGTTCCCCACAAGGTGTGTGTTTTCCACAGGGAAAACCTTCCCAAGAATTCCCAATATTCCCAAGGAACAGCGAGGATTTGCTCTGGTTTCTCAGCAGTTGGTCACTTCCAGCAGCTGAGCATTCCCAAAGGAGGTTTTTAGGGAAAAAAATGATGGGAAAAAGTCATATCCCACATTTCCAAACTCCTTTTGACCTCCCTGTGGGCTCCCAAAAATTCCTGGTGAGTTTTTCCCAGAAGGAAAATGACTCCAGAGGCAGCTGCTCCTGCCAGGAATCAGTCCCTGGCTCAGCTTCCATTTTCCAGGAAAAAAACAGCCATGGGAATCCATGGAAAAATAAAATCCACCCTTAATCCACCCCAAAAACAGGGAGAGAGGGGCAGGAATGGCTGAGAAATCCAGGGAAGCTCCCACTGGAAAGGCTGGGACTCAATCCCAGGGTTTCCCTCTTTATTCCCAGGATTTTTCCCTGGATTAGGAGCTGGCTGGAGGATCAGGCCCAGAGAGTGCTGGTGAATGGAGCTGCATCCAGCTGGTGACCAGTGGTGTCCCCAGGGGTCAGGGTTGGGGCCAGTCCTGTTTAACATCTTTATTGATGATTTAGATGAGGGGATTGAGTCCATCAGCAGCAAATTTGCTGCTGACACCAAGTTGGGAGGGAGTGTCGACCTGCTGGAAGGCAGGAGGGACCTGGAGAGGGATCTGGAGAGACTGGAGAGATGGGCTGATTGCAATGAGCTGGAGTTCAACAAGGCCAAGTGCAGGTCCTGCCCTTTGGCCACCCCAAGCCCTGCAGCGCTCCAGGCTGGGCACAGAGTGGCTGGAGAGCAGCCAGGCAGAAAGGGACCTGGGGGGACTGAGGGACAGGAAGCTCAACAGGAGCCAAGAGTGTGGCCAGGTGGCCAAGAAGGCCAATGGGCTCCTGGCCTGGATCCAAAGTAGCGTGGCCAGCAGGCCCAGGGCAGTGAGCCTTCCCCTGGACTCTGCCTTGGGGAGGCCACACCTTGAGTGTTGTGTTGAGTTCTGGGCCCCTGAGTTGAGGCAAGAGATTGAGGGGCTGGAGCGGGGCCAGAGAAGAGCAAGGAGGCTGGAGAAGGGAGTGGAGCACAAGTGCTGTGGGGAGAGGCTGAGGGAGCTGGGGGTGTTTGTGCTGGAGAAGAGGAGGCTGAGAGGTGACCTCAGCACTGTCTGGAAGTGCCTGAAGGGAAGTTGTGGCCAGGTGGGGGTTGGTCTCTTCTCCCAGGCACTCAGCAATAGGACAAGGGGGCACGGGGGGCTCAAGCTCTGCCAGGGGAAATTGAAGTTGGAGAGCAGAAAAAACTTCTTTGCAGAGAGAGTGCTGAGGGATTGGAATGGGCTGCCCAGAGAGGGGGTGGATTCCCCATCCCTGGAGGTTTTTCAGCTGAGCTTGGCCGTGGCACTGAGTGCCATGATCTGGTAAAGGGACTGGAGTTGGCCCAAGGGTTGGACTTGATGATCTGGGAGGGCTTTTCCAACCCAATCCATTCTGTGATTTTTAAGCTTGGAAAAGGCCTCCAAAATCAAGCCCAGCCATCCCCCACTCGGATTATTTGCACTTGGAATTTCTATGGAAAACAGAAGGAAGAGAAAAGCCTCGTTAAATCACATCCCAAGGGGGGGAAAGTGGGAACAAAGAATTCCTTACCTGTGCTTGACAGGCTCCTCCTCCTCCTCCTCCTCCTGCCTGGGAATTTTGGCCTCGTGTTCCCCACTGTCCTTATTCTGGAAAAAAAAAAAGAGGGATCTGTCAGGATTTGGCTTCTCTGGGAATGAGGGAGAGGAAAAACCAGCCCCAAATCCTCAGGGATTGGGATAGTTTATTATTGGGGAAGGGAATTATGGGAGGATCAAAGGCATAATAAAGGTTTGGGAAGTGAGAAATCCATGCCAGAAATCTGGGAATCCACACCAGGTGCCTTTTTTCCCTAATTTATCCTCCTGGGTTGGAAATCATGGAATGACAGAGGGATCACAGAAAAAAGGGTGGGATTTCAGCTCCAGGAACCCCCAAATCCAACATCTCCTGCACATCCCCAGCCCTGGGACAAACAGGGAATTCCCAAAGTTTGGTGTCCAGGCAGGCACAGCTGTGGAATGTTGTTTGGGATTGGTTGGGTTCTCCCACTGATTAAATCATTCCAGGCACTAAAGGAAGGATTTTCCACATCCCTCCCAGTGTGGAGGGAATATTGTTGGAGCAAATTCCTTGGAAGTTGGTGTTTTTCTCATGGAATGAACTCACAATAACAAGGAAAACTTGGCAGCACCTTCAGTCATGGAATTCCAGACTGGTTTGGGATGGAGGGACCTGAAGGATCATCCCATGGGACACCTTTCCCTATCCCAGGGTGCTCCAAGGCCCATCCAGCCTGGCCTGGGACACTCCCAGGGCTGGGGCAGCCACAGCTTCTCCAGGAATTCCATCCCACTCCCTCCCCACGCTCCCAGCCAGGAATTCCTTCCCAATATCCCACCTAAATCCATCCCCTTGCAGCTCAAAGCCATTCCCTGTGTCCTGTCCCTCCATCCCTTGTCCCAGCCCCTCCCCTGGAGCCAGCCCAGGATCCCAAATTCCCTCCAGCTGAACCCCTCCAGGAACCAGGAATGCTTCCCAACAAACAGCTGCCTCATCCCTGGATCCCAACCGGACAAACTTCCCAACCTGGGTTAAAAATTACACCCCAAGCAAACAGGGAAGGAGCCAGAACAGGCTCCATTCCAGCCCTGGAATTGTCCAGGCTCAGCTCCTGCCCAAAGGGCAACCAGGACATTCCTGCCTTTTTACAGGAGGGGAAAAGAACAGGAATGAGCCCGGAATGTGCAGATTTCCTTGGATTTTCAGCTCCCTGTTAACCTGGTGCTGCTCCCACAGACACTCCTCAAGCAATCCATTCAATCCATTCCAGGAATAGCTGGGAAGAGCCTTTGGTCCATTCCATCTGGGAAAATCCTTTGGTCCATTCAATCCATTCCAGGAATAACTGGGAAGAGCCTTTGGAACCTCCTGCTGGGAGCTCCAGCTGGGAATACTCAGGCCCCTTTCCATGGAATTTAAAGCTGTGCAAGTCCCTCCAAGTCCCTCCTCATTCCCTTCAGCTGCTCCCACTCCCAGTGCCTGCATTCCCTGGAATTTCTCTGCTCCAAAGGACTCCTGGAGGTGAGCTCAGCTCCAAGGGCCATTCCTTCATCTCATCCCGATCCTCTGGCAGCTGGGAAGCTCCCAGGTCCCAGGTGGGATTTCCTCCTGGATAGCTTCATCCAGGGAATGAGCATCCACCTTGTTTGGTGGCTCCATCCATGGTTTTCCCTGGAATTTCTCTGCTCCAAAGGACTCCTGGAGGTGAGCTCAGCTCCAAAGGACATTCCCTTCTCCCAGGTTGGCACTTCCTGCTCATTCCCACCTGGGAATGCCAAGCTTGGGCTCAGGTGCCCTTGACTCCAGCCCTGCCCTCCCCTCCAGGCTTTTTCCAACTGTTTCATTCCAGGGGGAGGGAAAAGCCAAGTCCTGAAAGGTCCTGGAGCAGCCAAAGGTTTCCCTTGGCAACAAACCAGCTCCTAAATCCAACAATTCTCCCAGGGGGGAAAAAGAATCAAAATTAAATTATAAAACACAAACTCCTGGAGATAAAACCATAAAAACATCCTTAAAACAGGATTCAAGATTCCCTGATATTTTTCCAGGAGCTGCCTGGGAGCAAAGGGGGATCATTGGCACAGCAGATCCTGTTCCTGCTGCTCATCCCACCGGGAATTCCGGGGCTGGTTGCCATGGAAACGGCTCCATCCCAGCTGGAGCAGCAGCAACAAACCCAGGGAACAAAAGAGCCTGGAAAACTCCACACCTTGTGCAGGTATCCCTGGAAAAACTCCTGGTTCCCAATGCCAGGGAAAACAGGGCCAGGAGAGAGGGAACAGCCTCAGGCTGGATGGAGGGGAAATTTCACCTGGAATTCCTCATTCCAGCCCTGGCAGTGCCCATTCCTGGGGGGAGTTCAGAGCCCTGGGATGTGGCACTTGGGGACATGGGCAGGGGTGGCCTTGGCAGGGCTGGGAATGGTTGGACTGGATGTTCTCCAAGGACTTTTCCAACCTCAGCAATTCCATGATTCTGTAAAACACTCCGGCAAGGAAGAGCTGGAAAAGTTCTCCATCCCAATCCAGTAGGAACATCCCTAATTCCCAGCAGGAACATCCCCAATTCCCAGCAGGAACATCCCCAATTCCCAATGGGAACTTCTCCAATTCCCAATGGGAACATCCCCAATTCCCAGTAGGAACATTCCCAGAGGAACATCCCCAATTCCCAGCGGGAACATCCCCAATTCCCAGCGGGAACATCCCCAATTCCCAGCGGGAACATCCCCAATTTCCCAGCGGGAACATCCCCAATTTCCCAGCGGGAACATCCCCAATTCCCAATCGGAACATCCCCAATTCCNCCAATTTCCCAGCGGGAACATCCCCAATTCCCAATAGGAACATCCCCAATTCCCAATAGGAACACCCCCAATCCCCAGCGGGAACATCCCCAATTCCCAGTGGAAACATCCCCAATTCCCAGCGGGAACATCCCCAATTCCCAATAGGAACATTCCCAATTCCTTTCCACTGTCAGAACAGCTGAACTTCCCAGGACAGGAGCACTGGGGGTTCCCAGTTCCCACCCCAGGATTTCATGGAATCCTGGAATCCCAGACAGGTTTGGGTTGGATCAGGATCACGCAGTGCCAGCCCTGCCATGGGCAGGGACAATTCCCACCATCCCAGGGTGCTCCAAGGCCCATCCAGCCCGGCCTGGGACACTCCCAGGGATGGCTCTGCTGGAATTTGGGGCTCAGCACAAACAAACAGGGAATCCTGGAATGGTTTGGCTTGGGAAGTGCCTTGAAATTCCTCTGCAGGAATGGCCCAACAGGCCCTNATATCCCACCTGTCCCTGCCCTCCTGCAGCTCAGGATGTCTCTCTTGTTCATAAACTGAACCTGAACTTTCCCCACTCCCTGCCCAATCCTTTCTTATCCCACAGGGAGATCCCAGCAGTGCCTGACACGTTCCCAGAGGGCTCTGAGTGTGTCAGTGCTGGGTCCAACATTCCAGCTTTCCCTCCTCCAGCACGGCCTGGAATTCCAAGGATTTCATTGGTTTGATTCCTCCTGTTGTGTTGAGTCATCGTGTCTAAATATCCCACCTGGAGCTGCTTCTGCCTCTTGACATCCCCTTTTCCCAGTGCCTGCATGTCCCAGCCTGGCCTTGGACACTCCCAGGGATGGGGCAGCCACAGCTGCTCTGGGAAATCCATCCCAGTCCCTGCCCACCCTCCCAGCCAGGAATTCCTTCCCAATATCCCATCTATCCCTGCCCTCTGGCCCTGGGAAGCCATTCCCTGTGTCCTGTCCCTCCCTCCCTTGTCCCCAGTCCCTCTCCAGCTCTCCTGGAGCCCCTTCAGGCCCTGCCAGGGGCTCTCAGGTGTCCCTGGAGCCTTCTCTTCTCCAGGTGACCCCCCCAGCTCTCCCAGCCTTTGGACACTTCCAGGTGGGATCCCACCTGTTCCAACACACCCTTCCTTATCTGGGGATCAACCACATTCCTGGGCTGGAATTGAGGGAAGAACCCCCGGGGGCACTTCCCAAGGGGAAGGGAGTGAGTGCTCCCATGGGAAGCACAATCCCTGCAGGCACCACTGGGATCCTCTGGGACTTCCCTAAGGAATCCTGGAGGGAACTGGACCCTCTGGAGCTCTGAGGGTGCGTTTCCTCATAGCAGGAATAACTTCCCTGTGCTCCGTTTCCACAGCAACTGTTTTCCCAGGCACTTGGCTCCACCAAAACAAGGGAGTGAGGCAGGAAAAAGGGAAATCCCAGCAGGAATCTGGGAATACTGAGGGCAGCAGCAAGCCAAGCTGTGGGATCCCACCAGTCTCCAGCTGGAAAAACATCCCATGGTGGCTCCAGCCAGAAAAACATCCCATGGTGGCTCCAGCTGTGGCATCCCACCAGTCTCCAGCTGGGAAACCATCCCATGGTGCTCCAGCTGTGGGATCCCACCAGTTTCCAGCCGGGAAAACATCCCATGGTGCTCCAGCTGTGGGATCCCACCAGTCTCCAGCTGGGAAAACATCCCATGGTGCTCCAGCTGTGGGATCCCACCAGTCTCCAGCCGGGAAAACATCCCATGGTGGCCGTGGAGTTTTTGGGAGAGCAGGAAAAGCGGCAAGGCAGGAACACATTCCATGGGGAGGGGAACAGGCAGTGCCGGCCCTTCCTCCCGCTCCTGCTTTTCCTGCAGCCCGGGAAGGTGGAGCAGCCGGGCTGGGGCTGGGCAGCACTTCCAGCCGGGAACAAAAGCCTGGGATGCAGCCAAAGGGATTTGTTCCGGCTCGGGAGAGGCACAAAGGGAACACCCAGAGCGGGGCAGGCCCTCCCTGCCCACAGAAACGTGGGAATGCTCCTGCTTCCCAAGGATTGGGGGGTAACACAGCAGGAGGAAAAGCTGGGGGGTTGGGGTTGGGAATGTTTGGGATGCAGGAAGGAACCCCCTGGCACATCCCACACTCGGGTTTGCCCATGGATCCCTTTGGAATATCAGCAGCATTCCCTGAGCCAGCAGGTGTTTAAAAAGGAGAGGAATATCCAGGTCTTTTCCTGGGGAATTCCCTCTTTTCCTGGCAAATTCCCTCCTTCCCTGGCAAATTCCCTCTTTTCCTGAAATTCCCTCTTTCCCTGGGGAAACTCCCTCTTCTCATGGCGAATTCCCTCTTTCCCGGGGGAATTCCCTCTTTTCCAGGGGGAATTCCCTGGGAGCAGAACACCTGTCCCAAGATTTAACAGCAGCAAAGCAGAGTGGAAAAGGAAAAGGGAAAATCCAGGATGTGCCTGGTTGGGAATCCAAGCACTTTCCCAGCAAGGAATTCGTCCCTTAAATTAAGGGAAAAGGACCACTTGGCTCCCATTTCCCAAGGGAAGAAAGGCAGGGAATGCTGGAAGGAAGGAGGGAATGCTGGAAGGAAGGAATGCTGGAAGGAAGGAATGCTGGAAGGAGAGAGGGAAGGAGGGAGGGAAGGAGGGAGGGAAGGAGGGAGGGAAGGAGTGAAGGAGGGAAGGAGGGAAAGAGGGAAAGAGGGAAGGAGGGAAAGAGGGAAGGAGGGAAAGAGGGAAAGAGGGAAAGAGGGAAAGAGGGAAAGAGGGAAAGAGGGAAAGAGGGAAAGAGGGAGGGAGGGAAGGAGGGAAAGAAAAGGGGGAATCTCAGGTCAGGAACTCCTAAATGCACATACTTTCCCTTGGATTGTATGGAAAATCCTGGAAGGTATTCCCACATGCAGCATTCCCACAGGAACCAAGGGCACAGCCACCTGCTCTGCTCCCCCAGAAATCCAAGGATTCTGGGCAAAGGAACCTTCCCACTTTGCCAGGCTGTTCCATGGAATTCCCAAGCAGGGATCTCCTTGTTTGGCTTATTTATTCTCCCCTCCTGTTCTTCCTCACTCCTCAGTATTTCTGGAGAGCTTCCCCTGGGAATGTGACCCGGAATCTGAGCAAGAAATCCCCTTTTTCCCTCTTTTTGGTGCCTCTAACACTTATCCCAGCATAAAATCCCAGGAAACCTGGGCTTTGACCCAGGCAAGGACACCACAGCAGTTTCTCCAGGGAAATTCCCGTTGTTTTCCTGAGCAGTGGGAATAAAAAAGTGCCGTATTTCAGGCACCAGGTACATCCCAGGAATGGGAATGCCTGGAAATCCCAGGAAGAGCAGGATGCCTTAACCAAGGGCTGCACAAGAAACTGGAAGAAAGGGAGGAAAATTCCTGGAATATTTCCTTATTCCAGCTTGTCCCTGATTTCCAGGGAGCTTCAGCTGCTCCTCATCCTCCCCCCCATCCCCTGGATCCCATTCCACGTGTTTTCCTGCCTTTCCCTGCCTCCCATCCCACTGGGAATGCTCCCTGGGTTCTCCCTTCTTCCCAAGTTCCTCTGGAGCTGCCCCAAATCCCCTGGGAATGCATTTCCTGCTGGGATTCCCTTTGGATCCCTTCCTATCCCAGTGGTTGGAAGTTCATCCCAGGGTTTTTCCCTGCTGGCTCCTGTTTTTCCAATGATTTCCTTCCAGCTGGAAAGGCTTTACCCTGGAAACATTCCCACTTTCCATGAGATCTGAGGATTGGGGTGATTTGCACTTGCTGTTTTTATGGAATTAAAGGAAAATTAAGGTAGATAAAATCCAGGGAAACAAAAGCAAACCTGGATAAAAGAAGAACAAAAGAAAGGGGGGAAAAGCTTCCAAACCTGGAATTTGATGGGAATCAAAGGGAGGAAAAGGAGGAAAAGCTCCAAAGGGACCTGGAATGACTCAGCTCTTGTTCAACAAATACCTGCTGGAATTTTAAGGATCTTGGGATGATCCAGAGGGCCCCCCCAGGAATGACCTTTCCCTCAAGAACTCATTCCTAGGGAAATTCCTGCTGGAATTCCAAGTGCAATTCCTGCTTTGCTATGGATTTGAGGCCTGGGAATGCTGATGGCAGGGGTGGAAGTGGATCCCTTCCCAAACCAGGCTGGGATTTTGGGATTCTCCGAGGTTTGCTGGAGCAGGAGCCTCAATCCAAACATTTCCCACAGCTCAAACAAATCCCTGGAATCAGTTCCCTGGGAACTGGGAATGGCTGAGCCCACACTGGCTCCTCCAGGAGGGGGGAAAGTCTCCCTCTGTATCCAGGAGGGGTTGGGATGAAAAGGAGCTTTGGATCCTTTGGATGGGCATGGAAAAAAGGAGGGAATTCTGTCAGAGCCCTGAGCCCATTGCCAAGGAGATGGGAATGGCAGGGGGGATTAGGGAGCACTGGGAAAAGCTTCCTGGGGGATTCTGGGAGGAGATTAACCCTCCCCAGGGCTGGATCCTGGTTTTTCAGGCTAAACAGGAGAAGGAAAATATCTGGAATGGGGGGTTTGTCCCCAGGGTTTGGCCTCCAGATGCCAAATCCTGCTGGGCAGCTCCACTGGCACTGGAGAAGGTGGGAATGGCACAGAGCGAGGGGAAAAGAGGGGCCAAGCCATGGAATCATGGAATTCTTGCAGTTGGAAAAGCCTCTGAGATGGAATCCAACCACTCCCAGCACTGCCAAGGCCACCACTGACCATGTCCCCAAGAGCCGCATCCCAAAATCCCTCTGGGAATGGGAACTCCAGCCCTGCCCTGGGCAGCCCATCCCAACGTTTGGAGGTGCCCCAAGAACCTCCCTGGGGCAGCTTTGGGAGAAGGAACAGAATTCCCACCATCCCAAGGGCTGCTCTGAGAGTTCAGGAGCACGTTGGGGGTGAGGAACAGGGAAGTGTCACCTCTGGATGTCATGGATCAAATGGGAATAGAGGGGGGAATTGAGCCTGGAGAAGAGAAGGCTCCAGGGACACCTGAGAGCCCCTGGCAGGGCCTGAAGGGGCTCCAGGAGAGCTGGAGAGGGACTGGGGACAAGGGAGGGAGGGACAGCACACAGGGAATGGCTTCCCAGGGCCAGAGGGCAGGGATAGGTGGGATATTGGGAAGGAATTCCTGGCTGGGAGGGTGGGCAGGGACTGGGATGGATTTCCCAGAGCAGCTGTGGCTGCCCCATCCCTGGGAGTGTCCAAGGCCAGGTTGGAGCACCCTGGGACAGTGGGAGGTGTCCCTGCCCATGGCAGGGGTGGCACTGGGGGGGCTTGGAGGTCCCTCCCACCCAAACCATTCCAGAATTCCCTGATTTCTGGTCCCTTCCATGCCCATTCATTCCCATTTGCTTCCCACAGTCCCAGGGGTCTCCCTTTCCCACCATCCCTGTGTCCTGCCCATCCCAAGCCTCGGGCAGGGCCCAGAACCCCACCAAAAACCAGGAGAGGGTCATTCCAGGCGTGTTCCTGGCATGGAGCTGCTCCAGCAGATGATCCCAAAGCTGCCCAAGAGCAGCAACTCCCACCCCCAAAATCAGCAACTCCCAAATGAGCAAATCCAAGATCATCCAATCCAAGATCCAGACTCATCCAATCCAAAACCATCCAATCCAAGATCCAGACTTATCCAATCCACCCCCCCCAAATCCATCCAATCCAACCTTCCAAACCATCCAATCCAAGCCCCCCAAA
>VWZD01008371.1:13787-139941 GCA_013396695.1 Sakesphorus luctuosus
AACCTCCTTCGGGGTCCCCACCTCGGGGGGACCCAAGTGCCCCACTCCCAGTGTAACTATAGGGGTGCACCGGCCACAGGGCCGGCGGTGACCGGGTGCCAGCAATGGGGGGCAGCTGCAGTGGGGTGCGATGCAGTGGGGTGCGGGACCGGCTGGGCGCAGTGCTGGTGGGCAGCAGCACTGGGGTGCAGCAGCACTGGGGTGCAGTACAGACGGAGTGCGATACTGACAGCGTGCAGGAGTGTGAAGGGGGGCGATATCAACGGGGTGCCCAGGCTGTGGGGCGCAGGACCGGGCGGTGCGATACCGGCGGGGCGCGGTGGCTGCGGGGCGGACGGGAGGCGGGGGCGGGCGGTCAGGTGATGCGAACGGCATCATGTGAGCGGGGCCGGGTCGGAGAGTCGCTCTGTGCCCCGGCGGCAGCGATGGGGACGATGGAGCCGAGCGCCCTGGCTGTGGCCGTGGCCGTGGCCATCGCCCTGGCGCTGCCCTCCGTGGCCCTGGAGAACGGGCTGGCGCGCACTCCCCCCATGGGCTGGCTGGCTTGGGAGAGGTTCCGCTGCAACGTGGACTGCCGGACGGATCCCCACAACTGCATCAGGTTGGGGCTGCGGGGCAGGGAACAATCGGGTTGGACGTCAGGCCTGCCACAGTTCCGGCATCATGTGCGTCCCTGGGATCCCGAGGTGCATGGTGCGTGGGAGGCGGGGGACTCACACTCCCGGTGCTGGGCTGGAGAGCCCCCGGAGCTGAAGGATGTGGCCAGGCTTTGCGCGGTGTCGGGGAAATACTTCCCCTCGGTGAGGTCAATGAAAGGGACATGGACGGGCTTTAAACGGGAGCCCTGGAGACCTTCCTATGGCCCAGACCAGCCCTGCAGCGACCGACCCTCCAGAGCCCCCAGTTAACCCCAAAATCTCTCTGCCTGCCTCAACTAGTGGGGCATGAGGGTTGCAGGGTCTCAGCCTGCCATGTTGCCTCAACCCACAGTGAGAGGCTCTTCTTCGAGATGGCAGACCGGCTGGCAGAGGATGGATGGAGCGAGCTGGGCTACCAGTACATCAACATTGACGACTGCTGGTCTGCCAAGAAGCGGGATGCAATGGGACGGCTGGTTCCTGATCCCGAGAGATTTCCTAGTGGAATCAAGGCTCTGGCTGACTATGTGAGTGCCTGCTGGGATTTGTGGGGATCTCTTTGTTCCCATGCCACTAGGGTGGGAGAACTAGGTGGGGATGGAGGACCCTGGTACCTGGGAGGCACCTCAGATCCACTCCTTGCAGCTCTCCTCTCCTTACAGGTTCATGCCAAAGGCCTGAAGCTGGGCATTTACGGCGACCTGGGCAAATACACCTGTGGGGGCTACCCAGGCACCACCCTGGACTATGTGAAGCAGGATGCCCAGACCTTTGCAGAGTGGGGTGTGGATATGCTGAAGCTGGATGGGTGTTACTCATCAGAAGAGCAGCAGGCGAAGGGTAAAAGCTCATGGGTTGTCTGGCACTTCTCCCTTTGCTGCTTTGGTTGGGGCAGCTGGCCATCTGCAGAAATGTTTGGCCGGCCAGTTCTTCCCTTTGGTCTCCTATTGCAACACTTGGGCAAAGAAGAGGGAGTTTGGGTGCCCTGGAGCTGGTGTAAGGCAGAAAGCCATGCTGGCTTGAGTTTTCCTTTGCTTGGTGGGTTGGAATGCAGGTTGCTGCTGGGACACAGGCTGCTGCCAGCCACCCCCTTCACCAGTTGTCATCTTCTCTCCCTAAGGCTACCCAGAAATGGCGAGGGCCTTGAACGCCACAGGCCGCCCCATCGTCTATTCCTGCAGCTGGCCAGCATACCAGGGGGGGCTCCCCCCCAAGGTGAGGGTTGTCCCTTCCAGTGGCGGTTTCCTGTGTCCCCTCTGTGCTGAGGGAGCTCTTGTTGGAGCAACAGGATTCAGGTGCTACACTCCACTTATCACTCCATCCCTGGATGGTGCTGCAATCCCCAGAGGGGATGTGGCCTCTCTGCCTGGGATCTGGGCACATTTGGGGTTCCCAGCATGGTTAGGTGATGCAAATTTGTGGGAAGAAGGCCCTGGAGTGTGCTCTCTCCACCCTACTTAGCTGGTGTGGGGTTGATCCTGACGGTCTGTTCTTGTGAGACAGGTTCTGTCTGGTTTGAGTGCTTGAAATAGGATATTCCTCCTAGTATGTTTCTTGAGAATTGGTTGCATTAATGTACTTCCTCTTTCACCTTTTGAGTCAATCCTGAGCTACCCTCATTCTTGTAGCTGGTAACTGTTTGTGTTTCCCCATGGCCTCTGTGGTTGCTTTGCCAGACATCCTATCATACTAGGATGTGCTCAGTCATACTGGGACATGGCTCTGTCCTCCCTCTCTACATGATGTTGCTCTTCTCCAGATCCCTTTGTCTTTTACACGCTTTCTGGACAGTGCAGCTCTCAACAATTCAGGCTGCCTCTTTTCCCCCACCTTGCAGACCAGTTCAATTTTCCCTCCTGGCTGACCCTGTTCTTGTCCTCAGGTGAACTACACCATCCTGGCAGAGAACTGCAACTTGTGGCGTAACTATGATGACATCCAGGACTCTTGGGACAGTGTACTTTCCATCCTGGACTGGTTCTTCACACACCAGGACGTACTGCAGCCGGCAGCTGGCCCCGGTCACTGGAATGACCCAGACATGGTGCGGCTGGGTAGTGGGTGCTCTGACCCTGTCTGGGGATGAGGATCTCTATGGATCCCCTTCTACAGGCAGGCCAAAGGATGAGTGCCAGGAGCAGGAGTCCTGTTGCTGCAGAGAGGCAAAGCTGGTGTTGCCCTTGGCTAAGTTCTGGGAAAACCCTGTGGTTGCAATGAGCCCTTCACCATTTGAGTTTACATGTCAAGTTGTCCAGGTGTTCTTGTTCTTCCCTGCACAGATGGAGGGGGAATACTAGTGAGAAGAAGGGTGTTAGGAAGTGCATGTGAATGTGTGCTGCTGGCAGAGGTGTCCACCATCTCCTGGTGGTGGTGGACTACTCAAGAGGAAGCAAAAGTGTGTGTGAGGTTTTCCTTGCATGCTGTCTCTCAGCAGGAAGCACCATCACCGAGGGTGACAGAAAGACAAGTTTCTAACCATTTTCTGCCTCTCACATCCTTTCTCTGTCTCCCCTCCAGCTCATCATTGGAAATTTTGGCCTTAGCTATGAGCAGTCACGCTCCCAAATGGCCTTGTGGACAGTGATGGCAGCTCCTCTCCTCATGTCTACAGATCTCCGCAGCATCTCTCCAAGTGCTAAGGAGATCCTGCAGAACCGCCTGATGATCCAAATCAACCAGGACCCCCTGGGAATTCAGGGTCGCCGGATTGTCAAGGTTAGGAGGAAGGCAGATGCATTTGGGAGATGAGACAGGAGCAGCATGGAACATCACAAAAAGGAGGGAGAGGGAAGTGATGCAGAAAAACAGGACCAGGAGAGCTGTGGGAGCTGGGGGCCTGCTGGCATAGCAGCCCCACGGGGCAAGGTCACATGTTATGGACCAGTGCTGGTCCCAGCAGCTCTGCCTCACCTGCCTATCTCCACTCCCAGGAGAAATCCCACATCGAGGTGTTTCTGCGCCCACTGTCCCAGGCTGCCAGTGCCCTTGTCTTCTTCAGCCGAAGGACAGATATGCCCTTCCGCTACACCACTAGCCTGGCCAAGCTCCACTTCCCTGAGGATGCTGTGTACGAGGTGAGCTCCACTGACACACTGCATAGCAGGGCAGCCCTATGGCACCTGGGTCCTCCTCTGCCCAGCTCTCTGTGCATTTTGGCAAGGGTGGAGGGGAAGGAGGACTCTCATTCCATGCCTCCAGGATGAAGGGGCAGCTGCCCATTGGGTCACCCTCCTGTTGCCCTCTACTGTGCTCTCTCCTGCTATGCCATGTCAGTGACCACAACTGGACCCCAAGATGAAAGGTCTGTGGAAATGCTGGTAGCCACCATCTCCCTCTTCCAGGTACAAGACGTGTACAGCAGGAAGATCATCAGTGGCTTAAAGGCAGGAGACAACTTCTCAGTTGTTATTAACCCCTCGGGAGTGGTGATGTGGCATCTCCGTCCTACAACACTCGCAGTGCAACCCTGGCATGTGGTCAGACAGCAAGCCCACAGCGAGGGCCTCCGCCCAGTCCTCCTGTGACAAGGTGCAGTGGGTGGGGTGGGTGTGGGCCAGTGCCAGGGTGAGCTGTGTGACCCTGTGGCACGTGGCTCTTCATTGCACAAGTGCCTTTTGCTGGTGTGGCCAGCAGTGCTGGGGAGTGACCATTCCTTGATACCAGCTTGATAATGTTTGCTCAGTCTGTGTAAATCAGGAATTTTTGTTACCCACCTCCTAAGGGTATACAGAGCATAATTCCTTGATGATTGCAAAGCCCTTAATCCTCCTGTGGAAGATGCTATGTAAGCAGAATCCAGCCACTGTTGGAGTTTGTCAGCTCTGGCAGCTGAGAACTTCACTGCTTTGAGCTCAGTGTTCACTGACTATTGCAGGGGCTGTTTGAACTGAACCTGTAGAAGGGCTTTGGATACTTGAGTTCATCTTCTAGGATTGTAACACTCACTTCTCCTTTCACCTCCGTCCTCCCCAGCCCGCCAAGTGTGTAATGGCATTAATCTCAGAGATCAGACCTGGTCACCTTTACCTTTCTTTTGCTGTAATCAGCTTGGCTTAAAGGGTTGTCAGTAGGGCTGTATTCCTCACATGTACCCCCACCAGGACTAAGAACTCCTGGAGGCATGATGGTCCTCTGCAGAGGCTTTGCTTGCAGGCATGATTCTGCTGCCAGGATCCTGGAGGCCAGCACTACTGCAGCCTAGCATGCATTGTATTAAAGCCCCTCTGGTAGCAGCTTACAGCAGGGAAGAGCAAAATCCTCCATGAGCTATATGCAACCTTGGCAGCTGTGCTGTGGTACAGCACCGAAAATTGCAAAGCCATAGCATGTTGTGTACGAGTGGTGGTGGGAAGATGCTGATTCTCAGCTGACACGGTCTTTTGGGTTGGAAGATAGTCACAGGTGCCTCCAAGCTGCATCCTGCTCTTTATAGAAGGAAATTCCTGATAAAGCAAGTGGCTCAGATCCTCTAGAAGGCTCAGGGTTTCTCAGGGAAAGGCTCTTCCTTCTCCCACAGGCAGCTACATCCACAGCTCCATCCTGAGGAGGAGCCTGCACTAATAAACCAGAAGTGAGTGGCAGGACAGACTCCCAAGCCCTTGACTGCTTCATCTTCATATAGTCCTTTGGAGGAGTTTTAGGTGAGACACAGTGTACCCCATCTGCCCCAGAAAGGGGTGCAGCATTTGTGAAGATTGCAGTCCAGGGAGATTAAGCCTCAGACTGGGGAAATACCACATTTAGATTAAGCAAAAAAAGAAGTTCTGTTTTTATTCATCTGCTGGAGGGTTCCAGGTCACATGCCCACTCTGGTTCCTGCAAGATCAAATGTCTGATTCTGGCCACTTCCAGAAACTTTCTCTTGAGTACAGCATCAAGATACTGAACACAATGCTTGCAGTGCTAACAAGGAAGGACTTGCTAACAAGGAGCTGGCTTTGTGCTTGGGGAATGATTGAGGCAAATCAGTTGAAATAAAGAGAAGCAGATCACAGACTGTCTCATGGTTGTTTAGTTATGACTGCTTGGTTAATGCAGTATTACAGGGTCATTACCTCAAAACAGGAACAACTATGCTAAGAAATTGAACTGATTCCCTGTCAGAGACTGGACTGATGCAGAGTGGGAAATGGCCTTCCAGTAGTTACATCATGTACAGCACAGAAACAGCATTCCTTTGCACAAGAGGAAACAGACTTTACAGTCCACAGTTAAGTGCCATTTCCTTTATCATATATTTAATTTTCCCCTCACTGGAAAAAAACTGCTAGTGAGGGGTTCCTCTCAAAGGCAGGCCTTTCCTCTGGCAGCAACTATACATAGAAGAGGTGCTACAAATACAGTTGTAGTGAGTAGCAGTGTGGTGACACAGCCCCACTAAACGCAGTGTTGTGCAGGCCCGGAGGACACAAACGTGCCAGTTCTGGATACCTGGGGAAAAGCAAAGGCACCAACCAGCCTTGTACCCTTCCCAGACAGCAAGGGGATAAGCCCCACCTTTTCCCTCTCCCCAGTTACTTGATTCCAGATCTAGCTTAGCCATGTACCAGGGAAAGAACTGACCCACAGCTGACCCAAGAGAACACCACCAGTGGCTGTAGTTCATTCCAGCCTTCTGTGCAGTACACAAGAATTAAGGTCAACGCAACATACACACAGCAGTGAACAGGCAGCTAAAGGTATCAACACTCCTGTATTAAAGTGCAATTCAAAAAGTTACAAACATTCATGGTTGATTTTTTTTTAAATACAGAGTTATTAGAGTATCTCTAACTCAGACCTAAAAAGTGTTTATAGATAAGGAAATTTACTTCTCCCCTATGTGCAAACCCGACTTACAGGAGAGCCCTGTCACATAGGGAAGTAAGAGGTGAAATACTCCTTTCCCCGCACTATGATGGCAGGGGGCTGTAGGAAGGAGTACAGTCACCCCATATGTAAAGGATCACAGGGGTCTCCACCAGACTAGAGACTCTCTTCAGAGCAGGTCTAATGGCACTATGTCCTAAGGAAAAAGGAAAGGTTGTGGCTGAGCAGCCAGAGTCTCTGCAAGAGAGCTGAGCGATAGTAACACCCACCCCAGACAGTGGTTCCCAGCTGAGGGCACTGCACCCCTAAGCAACTCAACTCTGAGATTACAGTGCCCACCTGCCCACGTTGCTCAGATGTGGGCCTGAAGGAAAAGATGAAGGCCAGTTTTCCCCTGTGGAGGTAGCACACAGTGCAAGCTTGCTCAGCAGAGGGAGCCAGGGCTGAGACCTGTCTCCTGACAAGGCTAGTGCCAGGTCATCTTCCTAATGCAACATATTTTGCTCCAAGACAGGCAGCCTCCTGTGCAGCACTTGAGTCCATTATGCATGAAGAACAGCTGCTTGACACAGGATCACTGCACAGGTATGGGGCCTGCTTCTAGGACAGGGAAAGGAAGACTGATCCGAATGCCTGCCAGTCTATCAGCTCACTGCCCTATGGCACACCTTTGTTTGCTTACCTATGCAATGGCTACAAAGGCAGGCTGATTGGTGCCCATCCCCTTCCCTCTTGCTAGCCAAATGCTTCAGTGTCTCTTAGAATGCACTTCCCAAGACCATCACCCCATGATGTTAGTCCAGGACCTGAAACACACACTTCCAGCGCGATACAGGATGTCCAAAGTCCCACCTCACGCTGAACTGTGCTAGAATTTAAGGAAATTTAACACCTCTCTGGGACACCCAAGAACCTATGCAAGGAACCTCATGGCTCTCTACACCTTTCCTCTTGGATGGTATTTCAGAAGTCAAAAGTGTGGCATTCCAAGTTGTTTTACTCCAAGATCCCAGAGCCTTCATATTTTAGTCCTAGATTAGTCATGTGGTATCCTGGTGGTTTAATAATAAGTCTGTCTCTCTCCTCAAGCCAATGGCAGAGCAAAAGGTTAGTGCTTTGACCCCATGAGAAAAAGCAAATAAGCAGGAAAGTGCTGTTGTTCTGCCTTGTATTGCCACTGACTTAATGTTTAAGGAGGGCAGGTGCTCAGCTGCCCAGCACTACAGCTATTGTATAGAAACAGAGATCCAGAGATATGTTAACTTGAGGGATACTAATAGCCAAAGTTGTCTTCAGGGAGAGAGAGTGTAGGAGGCTGATTGCAATTTCCTTCTGTTAGTTGTTCTTCTTATCCTCGGGAGGTGCATAAGGAGGTGGCTGATCCTGGAAGGAGATACAGTAGAGTCAACAATCCTGCTTGTTTTATGACAAGTTCTTCCCAGGCATTCCCAGGCTTGGCTCATAATAAATGACTGCTCTGCAATGAGCTACAGACAGAGCCACGTGCTACGGTTTAAGCTGTTATTTCATCACACCATTCCTCTCCAGTGTCAGCTATGCTCCACCATAGACCCTGTCTCCCACAATATTTCTAGGAAAGGTCCCTTTAAAACAAGGTAACAAGTGGTCTACTGTAAATGAACCATTTAATCTGTTTTAATTGTCATCCTCCCTTCCCTTCCAGGGTTTTGTCCCTGTTGAAGCTCACAGCTCTGACCCAGCAGAGAGCAAGCTCCTGTGCTGAGGGGCAGCTTTGCTGCTCCATCAGTCTCCAGCCTGCCAGAGCCACGCAAGGCAGTGAGGGCAGACTGCCATGTACCACGTATGGGCTACAGCCAACCTACTGGCTGCCACTGACCCAACTGTCCCCAGAACAAAATGAAAGAGAAACCCACATACTCTCATCTTTAAGTGATCTGTTTTTCTTTAACTCTCCCCACTTTCAGGCCCAATGGATGCAGAGAGCTCTACCTGAAAGGATGTTGTAGCCAGGTGGGGATGGGTCTCTTCTCTCAGGCAACCAACAGTAGGACAAGAGGGCATGGGCTTAAGCTTTGCCAGGGGACGTTTAGGTTGGATATCAGGACAGAGAGAGTAGTCAGGCATTGGAATGGCCTGCCCAGGGAGGTGGTGGATTGTCCTCTCTGGAGGTTTTTAAGGTGAGACTGGACGTGGCACTGAGTAATCAAAGTGGGGTTGGATTAAGGGTTGGACTCGATGATCTATCTCAGAGGTCTCTTCCACTGACCCTATGATTCTATGTTCTCTGTGCCCATGCAAATCTGTTATGCCTTTAGGAATAAGACAGGTAACAAATGGCTGTTACTGGATCAATCTTAAGGCCTTCCTCCTTTCCTGACTGAAAACCAAACAAGCCTTCTTCATGGGACCAACATCCATGCCTCCCTCCCACAAAAATGCACTTTCTGTGCATGTTCGACGTGAGTGTATGCTGGACTTTGCTAGGAAAGCAAACCACTGTTTCTGCTACTGACAGAGGAGGGAGGAGGTACACACACACCAGGCACAGTACTCACCATGGGCATGTACACATTATGTGGGTTGGCAGGATTGTAATATGCACTGGAAGCAGCTTCCATGGCCTTACTGCCTCCTGAAAAGGAAGAAAAAGAAGCCACCTTAAATATCTTAGGCAGTGGTTCCAGAGTCTTCTCCCCAGCCACAGCCCCAGCTCTTCCAAGGAGGCAATAAAGGCCCAAAGAGCTGACAGAACTGCAGCAAGCTGGGTTAGAATTCAGAGCAGCTCAGGAAAGCTGGCTAGGGCTGACCACAAGCTCTGCAGTGCAGGGCTGAGCAGCTCCCCACATATGACTCTGAGCTCCTACAACAGCAGCTTCCCCACCCCATGCTGTGCCCATGGCACCCTCAGCCCCAGTACCCAGGCACCCTTTTGCAGCCCTGGCAGCCCCTCAGTCCCGTTTACCTGGCATCCCTGGGCTCACCCAGGATGGGGGAGCTGAGGGGGCTGAGGGTCCCGCAGGAGATGGCCCAGAGTAGGGCGGTGGAGGTGGCATATACGCAGGGTTCATGTTTGGAAGTGGTGGGTAAATACCTGAAACAGACAACACCAGACTGATGCTTTGGACCATGGCAATGAGACAGAGGGGAAGAGAGCTCACAGGCCCAGCAGCATGTAGCTTTGGACAACAGCAGTGTCCAGAGGGAAGCTCTGCAGGCTTGGCAGGGATACAGACAGCAGGGATTTGACAATTTGCTAATGCCTGTCACATCAGTGGGCAAAATTCTGACAAGCAGCAGCACAATTTGCAAACCACATTTTCATATAGCTGGAACTACAGTGACACATAGGTGTGATCAACAGCACATGACAGATTTTTGCAAGGACAAGGATCCTTAATGGAGACAAAACTACAGTAACCACCACTGTACCACTGCCATTTCTTTATAGGTAATACTAAACACAGTTAACATTACACAACTTCCAAACCTGGAGTCTGGGCATACGGATAGCCCATGGGCTGTGGAGCAGGTCCATAGGCATTCACTGGAGGTGGTGCATAAGGATATGGTCCGTTTGGTGGTGGAGGGGCAGCATAGCCTCCTGGCACAGGTGAATAACCCCCGGGGGCAGGTGCAGCAGGTGCATATCCTCCAGGAACAGGTGTATAGCCATAGCCAGGGGGCTGGAGAGGAACACCACTGGAAGCTAAGGAGCACATGTTTAGTAAGCTAGACATCTTTTCTTGCAACTAAATTTACAGAATAAAAGGCAAATAGTCCTGTTCATGTAGCACTTTTCCCTTCATCCAGATGCACTACAAAGTCCTGGCACAGTACTGTTTTTGAAAAGCATTAGTCAGAGGGTGCTAAAGGAAACAGCTGCAAAAATGCTACCTCACAGCTATCAGTCCCACCATAGAGATCCCAATGCTTGAAGACCATTCTAAATCAAGCAACAGTACAGTGTTTGTTCCCTCTTTTTAAGCTTTCTTTCTGAAAAAAATTGAAATGCATACTTCAACAGAAAAAAGGTACTTTTCCTCCCATTTAAAACTTTTAAATAGAAATTATTTTTAAAAAAAATATTTTTCCCCTCTCTGAATATGCACATTAACTTCGCCCATCTTCCTTCACTATTACACAACTGAGCTGAGGGTAGGAAAGTGAATCAATTTTTCACCATCACGCTTTTCAACTTTTTGACCAGAAGGAATAAGGTTCTGTAGAAAAAACTGGTCCACCTCAGAAGCACAAACTCCAGAATATTTTGATTGCACAAAGCACTAAGATGAAAAAGGATTGGCAGAGAAAACAAAAGTTCCCCATGAAAGACAAAAATACTTTGTGTGAAAGAGGGCACAGAGTACCCCTCATTCTATGAAGTTCAGAGCACTATTTGCTTCCTGGCTCAGCTGACTATGGGGGAACCACAGGCTCTGAAAATCTCTTACCACTAGAAGCAGCTTTGAACATCAGCTGTCCAAACTCAATGGCTCCTCCGCTGTTGAAAGTGAGCTTAAATGTCCCCTGCCCTTCCCAGCCACCTAGGAGAGAGAGAATTAGAACTGAAACAGACTATTGACCTCCTCAGTAGCAGCCAAGACAGCAAAACTGCTAATACTCCATTTTTTTTCTTCTTTATTTCAAAACTATTTGGCATCCTATTACCAGCAAGAAAGTCACAGCACTGCTGTGTGATATCCCCCAAAGTAGTATCTCAAGAGGATCAGGAATTTATTTCTTTACCCTTTAAAAGTGATAGGACCCTACTTTAGATACCAGGCTGTTTTGTGCTTCTCTGAAAGGTTTTACAGAACCTAATAATGAACACAGTGTAAAGATGGAACATTTATTCACTGAGGATTTTAATTGAAAGCCCTCAGATGAAGTTTTATTGCTGACTTCAGTGGACTACAGATCAGGATCTGCAACTCAAGCCAGGATTTAAATTGAATGTAACATTTTTAAGCTCTTTGAAACAGAGAAGCTTAGACACATTACTAAATGCTGAGGTATAATAGCAATTTAAAAAAAATCAAGCAGGTGATGTATTTCAGGATAAGTAAGACTGCTTTGTTTTGCTTGGACTTTTTGGTGGTTTTGTGGTTTTTGTTTTGGTTTGGTTTTTTTTGGAGGGGTGCTTTGGTTTTTGGTGTTTTTAGAAAAAGAAAGATGTCATTTAAATAAAAGATTTAATGAAATAAGATTTCTCTTCCTTGTCTAACAATGAAGTTAGTAAAAAGAGAGATAGTCTCTTGGTGACAAAGTAGGTATAGAGTGTAGAAATAAAACAAAAGAATACATCATGGAGATTCTTTCAAACCACTGTCTTAGCATGACTTCAGCCCAAGAAAGTGGGCTGATCCACATTCCCCAGAGGACCCAATCACTTTAAAACCTTGTTATGAACAGAAAGCAAAAAGCATAAGCTCTCCAGATGCCATGAAAATGCAGATAAGCTAATTCCTTGAACCAGAAGCCTTGTTTTCAATCCCTGTTTATCTTCTGCAATCCCCCATGTCTGGTCGTGAACACCAGTGTAAGTCTTGCCACAGTTTCCCCATCAGACTGGGATCAAAGCTAAATCAATGATGGACAACAGACTCCCAGATGCACACAACGTACCCAAGCTGGTAAGTGGCTGCTGACCTCCCAAAACACAAGTGGTTGCTAATTCTAATTCTGTCTACCAATAGCACTGATTGATCATTTAACCACCCTTCCAAGTCAAAGACAGGAGAAAAACAAGCACCCAAGGAAACTGAGTAAACACAACCTACACAGCAAGATAGAAGTTACAGAATTAAATAAAAGTAATCCCCTGGAAGTCAGTTCCTAGCTTGAGGTCAGAAAGTAACACAGTAGCAGTGCCTTAAAGCTTAGGAGACAAGAGTTATCTCAGTGGACACACTAGCTACAACTGCCACAGCTACTTTGTCTTTCCTGTGCACACAAGCTGTCTGTCCAGTGTTCGGCAAAGAAGGTCTTGTGACACTTGGGAAGAGTTCAGTCTACAAAGCATGGGCACGTACCTCCTGCCTCAGCCTGGATCTGTCCTTTGATGTAATTGGCAGAGAAAACTGGCTGCTCGATTGAGCATCCTTTCACCAAATAAAACGGCATCATGAAAGACTGCATAGGATCCCTGCCCTTCGACACAAAGATCACCTGCAAGACAGGAGGGAACACCTCTGAATTGTCTGAACTAGATGTAGCAGGTGATTGTGGAGTTCCAGCAGTATCAGCACCCAAAAAGAGTAACAACCCCCAGTATGCATATGTGCTGTGTTATTTTACAGCTTTAATACTGCAGATCCCCAATGGATTTAATGGCACATGGCTCACTCACCACTTAAAACACACATGCACGTTTACAGAGATCTATTGTTCTGCTTTTTAAGGATAAGCTATGAGAGCTTTCAAAGACTCTAATACTGACTGACACATAATATGATATTCTCTAGACAGTGATTTCCAGTACTGCATGTGCCTTTGTAGGGAATTGGGACTGTGACACAGGCATGGACTATCCTATTTCCACTTTCTCTTTTTCTACCTAGTGCTGTCAGTGGTTCCTTCCACCACAAAAATCACCAACTAGGTTTCTGGTCTAAAGTTTACAAGACCCCCTGAGAAAGAAACAGCCCAGCTGGCATCAGACTTACCCTGTAAGGGGTGAGATACAGCATCCCTTTCTTGGTGCCTTTGAAGATTTCAGGCTTGCCTGTCACGTCACTGAAGGAGAGCTCCACATCTTTACACTGTTTGAGAACACTACAGGAGGAAGTCAGACAGATAGGAGAGACAAACTCAGGAACAGCTCTGACACAGACCCCTACCACAAAGGGAGGGGAACAGCACACCAAAAATCTAATTATCTCAAAAGTTCTGCCGTAGGCCCTGCCAAAAAAAAAAAATTCTTTCCAAAGAGAGTAATCAGGCATTGGAATGGGCTGCCCAGAGAGGGGGTGGATTCACCATCCCTGGGGGTTTTCAAACTGAGATTGGCCATGGCACTGAGTGCCATGATCTGGTAAAGGGACTGGAGTTGGACCAAGGGTTGGACTTGATCATCTCAGAGGTCTTTTCCAACCCAATCGATTCTATGATTCTGTGATTTTGACTTTGAACAGAGAGGGATGATTTACACGGAGTGGAAGAATTCATCCTCTCACCTGTGACAAGCCCTGCTCCTCCTCCACATAGGGAAGCTTTACATAACAGGTTCTCTTTCTATCTCCAAAACCAACAGGCTGAGGAATTCTGCTCTGCATAAAAAGCCTCAGCCCAAAGATCTGGGCATAGAAAGGGTTGAGGTGTCAGAAACCATCCCCTTAATGCCAGCATGTAATCTCACAGCAATCCTCTCTCCCTATCCATGCTCAAATCCAGGCCACTGCACTGGAAAGTGGCACTGCTGTAACACTGAACCCACTGTGTGAACTGAGGAAGTGGCTTTACTAACAACCCCCCTGCTGACCCTGCTTCACGTGACTAAAGGAGGTACTTGTAATAAACAATATCATGCTAAGGAACAAAACAATGAGCCAGTAATGTCAACAATAAGGATATTATTGTTGGATATCTATGGGAACACTAGCAGAGTTAGCTAATGACACAAAGCCAGATGAAAATTATGAACACTGCAGGGTCAGGGGTATGGAGGTGCCAGGAAAATTCAATGTATTTTCAGAAAAAAATGAAAGAGTCACCTTGGCAAAGCATGTCACTGAATCTAGGGGGCAGATCCTAAACATACCACATAGTAAGAAAATTTGCACAATAAACAAAAGAGCCTTGGGGGGTCATAATTTTCAGTGTGTTCGAGTGGCAGAAGACTCTGAGGTGTTTTATGGTTCAAGAGCATGGAAAACAAAATCTCAACACCCTAGACCAAGACAAGCCTGAAACAGAATGGATCTGAAGTAATCTTTATGTATCCTGATCAGCATACTGGAGAAGTCAAATAGTCAGGAAACTGCACAACCATTTGGGGAAGGCAAGAATCTGCAGGGCCACCATATGGGAAAACAACAAAAAGCCCTCTAGTTTCAGGTTGTTTGCTCTGTAGGGAAGAGCACATTGTAGATGTATCTGAAAAATGCAGATATTTGAGAATGAAGACATTAAAAACTCCAGCTTTAATGAGAAAAAAACCTCACCAAGAAATTCTACTGGGATGTTACTTCATAATTGAGCTAGATGGTAGTTCTCAGGTTGGCTGGAAGGAACAGACTGATGATGCAGAAGAGGTCTTTCCATTTCCAAAATGCACGGGGAGGAACATTTTTTCTAAGCTAAATAAAATCAAGTTCTTGACACCTTTGATCCTACCAGAACACTTCCTCAGCCATGCCCTGTAGCAGCATTTCAGGTCAGTTTGCCTCACTGGAGAGGATTTCTATGTAAGTCACTGTAATGTTTACTCCTCCACAGCTGCTCACACAAGCAGACAACATGCAGCCACCAACACTGGGAGTAATGAGGCTGCTGAACTGGTTTGCACCTTCGTGCCTGTCCAGCGCTGTCACGGGAGGGCTGCACACCCTGAGGAGCCACACACTGGCCCCACCTGTGACTAAGCAGCACCTCGAAGAACGGCCTGAGATGATAAAATCATAGAATGTTAAGGACTGGAAGGGACCTTGAAGGTCACGTAATCCCAAACCCCCTGCCATGGGCAGGTACACCTCCTACTAGACCAGGTTTCTCAAGGCCTTGTCCAGCCTGGCTTCGAACAGTGATAGGGTTGGGGCATCGACAACCTCCCTGGGTAATCTGTTCCAGTGTCTCATGACCCTCACAGTGAAGAATTTCTTCCCAATGTCTACTCCAAACTTCCCTTCCTTCAGTTTGAAGCCATTATTCCTTGTCCTGTCACTACAGTTCCTGATGAAGAGGCCCTCTCTGGCTTCCCTGCAGGGCCCTTTAGATACTGGAAGGCTGCTGTGAGGGGTCCATGCAACCTTCTCTTCTCCAGGCTGAACAGCCCCAACTGCCTCAGCCTCTCTTTGTAGGGGAGGTGCTCTGTTCCTCCTACCAACTCTGTGGCTTCCTCTGCACTGCTCCAACAGTTCCATGTTCTTCTTATGTTGGGGACCCCAGAGCTGGATGCAACACTCCAGGTGGGGTCACATCAAAGCAGAGTAGAGGAGCACAATCACCTCCCCTGACCTGCTGCCCATGCTGCTTTTGATACAGCCCAAGATTCAAATGATAGGGAGATCTCCTTTAAACCAGCATGAGCTCTACATCCCTTCAAACCAGCATGATCTCGACGTGTCAGAGGGCTTCTCTGACTGAAGTATTAGGAGTAAGCTACAACCTCAACACTATGAGGCACATTTTTGCAGTGTATTTTTCGTATTGACCACCAGCTCCAAACCAACTCCTTTGATGGTTTACTCCGATCCTTTACTGGGTCTCTAGTTTCTGGGATGACACCCGCACACAGCCAAGCCGAAGCCCGAGCCCGTTCAGCCGGTCTGTCAATCCCGGCTTGGGGCGAGTGCAGGCCTCGAGCAGCGCTCTGCTTCCATGGAGGGGCGCTCCTCCGCACAGAGCGGGAACAAGGCTTCCTTACTCCGAATTCCAGGGATCGAGACTCCTACCGTAAGTGGTCTCTGCCTCTCTGGCGTCACGAATTGCATAACTTTAAAACAGAGCCAATTCCTTTAATTTTACAGGAGACGGCAGCTCACTCCTCACCCAGGACCGGCACTGAGGCCCGCCGAGCTTACGCAGCGCACACTGGGCAGCTCTGCGGACTCCAGCCAGGCCTGTTCCCGCCCCGCCCGCCCCGGCCCGTGCGGAGCCCTTCATAACGCCCGGCCCCGCTGGGAGGACGGGGGCGAGCAGAACCCCTGGCCCGCGGTACCTCTCGGCATTGGGGATGACGACACCGCCCTCCTGCGAGTGGTTCCTGTTCAGCGCCATCTTCCCCTTCCCGGCCCCGCCCCTGACCCGGCGGCGACTGTGACGTCACTCCCCGTTGCCCCCGCTCGCGTGGCGCGTCCCCGCTGGCACCGCCCCCCGAGGCGCGGCGGAAGCGAAGCGGAAGTGAGGCGGAAAGGAAGCGGAAGCGAAGCGGAAGTGAGGCGGCGCTGGGTGGTTTAATGGCCGCCGGTGGCGGCGGGAACGCTCTGAGAGGGTCCCGCTCGGCCCCGCGCACCGCGGCCGCCCCGCACGTCACGAGTCATAGACACGGTGCCTAACGCAGCCCTGCTCGCTCCGCTCGCTCGCTCTGCTCAGCGTAACCACGCCTGTCCGCTGCCGTTTTCGCCTCAGTGGAGGTTGTCCAGGATTTGCCGTGTGCTCGGCAGTTTTTCCGGCGAACGGCGTGTGTGGAGAAGAGTTCGTGAGTCTCTGAACGCGCCGAGTGGGCACCTCCGGTGTAAGGTTTAGACTCTGCCCCTCTGTGATATCGGTCAGGGGATATCCCGGGGGAACAGCTGACGTGCTGTGGTCATCCTGGAACTCAGCACACGGTTCAGGCTTTTCCCAGCTTCTCTATCGACAGGGACTTCTTCCCCACAGTATCTCCCCTTGTCGTGCAACGTGGGAATTTTTTTTTTTTTGTATTTGCCATTTGTAGACTTCCTGGAAGATACACAGGTGTCGGTCGGATACTGGCACGAGCAGATGGCAGTGAGGAATACCTGAGCTTGCTTTTCTCAGCGAGCTTTTATGGATCCTTTAGGAGTAGTCCATGATCTGACAAGAAATTACAGAGCAGAGCATAAAAACCACCTTATTACAAACAAATAAAAATTCCTAAACCTATAGGGTGAAACATACAACCTTGTCATTGCAATCTACATCACAGACAAAGGAAAACATCTCTCTTCTGTTGTGTGTGTCTGCTTTGCTTCCTTTAAGCAGGGCAGCATTGTCTCTCTGCCATAACTCTTGTTTGGGCCCCAAAGTCGAAGCAACTGCCTTGCTGCAGCCCAGGGCAAAGATGACAGAGCGTGGCTTTGTGCTTCAGTGCTGTGAGGAAGCAGAGCCCTGAGGTTGTCTTTGTTGAGAGTGTCTTTGATGGCCGTGAGCCGAGGGTGGCAGGACGGTCTCTCAGGGTCTGTGGTACAGCTGCTGGCACCTGTGACAAGGCTCTTGTTCCCAGCAGGACTGAGGAGGCCCCGTGCAGGGAGAAGGTGGGTGCAGGGCTGGATACACACACTGTGTCCAGGAACACCAGGAGCTGTGGGCGTGGGTGGTGAAAGCACTGGGGAGGCTGGTATGGCCCTTGCATCCCAGTGGTGCTGCAAATGGCTGATTTGCTTGGACAGGTGGGAGTGAGAGTGAAGAGACCTTTGCATTGCAGTGACAGCACCAGAGAAAGCCACAAGATGGACATGTGCTCTTAGACAGGTTTGCTAAGGCTTGGAGCACCCTATTCCCAGCCCTGGCCCCCGTACAGATCTGTCAAGCAGCCTCAGGCTTGACTTGAATCCTCTGCTGCTCATTTGCTGTTCCCTCTTCCTCCCTCCTGCTTCAGGCGTTCCAGCCCCCCTCCCAAACCCACTGCATTCCCCTTGCACTGCTGCCATCCCATGCCATGGCATTCTGGACGTGCATTATAAGTGCAGCTGGCAATTCTCCTGAGGGGACAACTGCTGCCAGCCATGGGACATGTAGAGACAGGGAGACACTGCCAAACTCGGGACATCTCTGATCGTCTCCCCTCCTCCCTTCTGCCCAGACAGACCCAACGCTTTCCACCTCGCTCAGGGACATCCAGAAAACAGCTGGCGCCAGTTAGACACAAGCATGGAGTCTTCAGTAAAGCTGTGCCTTTTTCTACACTGGGCAAGGTAAAATGACAGCTTCTCACAAAAGCACATTGTTAGGAAGGTGTGAGAGCTTGGGAGAGGGAGGAAACAGCCTGGAGAAGGGGAATATTCAAGTACTTGGAGAAATGAAGGAGAGACAGAAAGAGTAAAGAGCAGGAAAAGGGGATAAGGAAAGAAAGGAAGGAAGCAAGCTATGTAGGGCTAAAAGGGAATGAGGACAAAAGCACAGGAGTGGAGGAAGACACAGGGCAGTAGGAGGGCAGAGGAACTGAGCCTGCTGCAGTAACAAATGCAGCCATTTCAATGAGGAGCAGGAGGCATCTCTTGTGTCTCCACCATCAGTGAAGACCCAGGGAGACACCCTGACCCCGTGCTTCTCAATCCATGGCTCTTTCCACTCCCAAGATCCTCAAAGCCCTGTGCCAAGTGGAGCTGTCCCTGGAAGAGCTCCCAGTAGGGATCCCCCATGGCTCTGTCTTTTCTGTGCTTACACAGCAGAGGGGCCATGTCGGGAAAAGTTTGGGCAGGACATGCTCAGTGCTGGGGAGAGACTGCTGCAATGGGGGATTGCAGCAGTGGGAGGGGTGACCCCATGAGGACAGCTTGGTCTGATCTACACAGTCAAACACCTGTAACACAAGCATGGCTTTTGACTTTAGCACTGGGCAGGGCAAATGCACCCTCTGCAACAGCAACATGTTCCTTTCCACTAGGTTTTGCTTCTTTTGCAAAACACGTCTATTTTCCCCAAGTACTTTGATTCTTCTCAAATAGGTGCTACAGCCCCAGAACTAATTTATCTCCTCCCACCAGTCACTTGCTCTGAACCACAAAACGTGTCACTCTTCTCTCATCTATCCACTTCCAAGCTGCCATTTCCCCTTGGGAAGCCACAGCAAGAAACAGGGATAAAATGCCAGGGCACTATGCCCTCAGACCAACCAGCTGCCTTTACACTCAAAGATCCAAGAGAAATCTCTGTTGACATTTGGTGAAATCACTGCACGTGCCAATTCCACCATTTCTCCTGCAGTCTCTCCTTGCCATGTCTCCAAGGGATAAAAACAGGACCACACAACATGTTTCCTACCTCCAAAATCCATGCCCCCAAAAATGCTTCCCCCCAGCCCTATTTGCCCCAGGCAAGAGACACAGCTGAGACACAGACATGAGAGAAAGGAAGATGACGGACAGTCCACTGTGCAAAAAACAAACCAAGGATGAGGACACTCTGGGAAGGATGGGGGAGATGCCCTTGGTCCCCCTCCGGCACACAGGTGGGCACACGCACTCACACCCATCCTCTCATGCCCACGGAGGATGTGCCACATGCTTCAGAGACAGGCCCAAGGGTAGCAGGGGTGGGATGTCCTATCTGGAGACACCAGGTGACAGTGGGGGGGAGGGTCATTCACAGGTTACTTTCGTGGTTTTCCTCTGTCTCAACAGTCATGGGGGGCAGCCCTCCATTGTCATTCAGCCGTTTGGCCCTGTAGGTCTCATAGTGGATGTTGTGGGTCACTTCTTTTAGATCCTGAAGGTGAGTCCTGCAGGGGACAAAGTGAGGAGGGAAGCAGGATGTGATAATCATTCTTAGTACAGTCTGTATTAATCTACTGATGTTAATTTTATTCCCTGAGATAAATGAAAGATTTTTTCAGTCAGTCTAGCTAATGATCATACCCCTCTTTCTGCATGGATGGCACGGGTGCCATCACACACAACTGAGAGCTGGAGCATCAGCATTCAAGGACAATATGCAGGATGCTGGATATGGGCCAAATTTCCTGGCTGTGCTTGCCCCTGCCTTTCTCACACCTGTGCCCTGGGACAGCTACCGGTCATCCTGGTGTGTCAGAGCACACAGGGACTTATCTGAAGCAGTGGTGAGACAGGGAAGCATCAGGAGGGTGTATCAGGTCCATTGCAGGCCATAACCTGTAGAACACTCCTGTGAGCATCATCTCTAATCTCCATAGAAAGTCTATGGGCTTGCATTGCTGTATGCTTTGTGATGATCATTTGGGGAGGATATTTTTACTGGAAGACTTTGGGGAATGCACCTCTGCTGCAGAAGGTACCACAGAACAAAAAGAGGGCAGTACTGTGCCCAGTACTGTGCCAAGTGTCTCAATACCACCATACCCACAGGTGGAATGAGCCACAGGGCTCTGGCTTTGAACTATGTTTCCTTTGCATTCTTTTTATTTTTGGTGTTGTTTTAAAACCTGATTGTAGTTATAGGGAATAGAGGTGACTCTGGATCTGCAATTCTTCTACAGAATTTGGGCAGATACCACTTGTGCTGATGCAGCTTCATGAAACAGTGTAGAAATAAGACAGAATAATGAAAGCTGAATGAAATATGGAGCTTTTCACTTCCAGCTCATATGTTCCAGCACATCCTTCAACCTGGAAGGTCACATGATGTAAGATGTTGTAGCCACCTCTTTATCACTGACCTGTTGTCAGCAACAAATAGAAGTTTTTACAACCTTAGTGGGATATAAGGGATGTGATAAGTATCCTGCTTTTCTCCAGGTGTCCAGCTCATACATGAAAACTGGCACCTACTTGACATCCTAAGAGAGGCACTGGAGTATCTACCCCTTAACTCAATCCAGCCTTACCCCAATAAGCTTTCACTGCCTGAAATGTGCTTTGTTTTCCTTTCCACAGGGGCTATTTCACTCTGGATCTCAGGAAGACTCTTGGCTCATCAAGAGCAAACTCTAGTGCATGACTGTGGCCTTACCTGATGACAAAATCTCGAAGTAGGGCAAATTCACAGTGAGTGAGGTTTTCCACTGAAAAGAAAGCAAGCAATTGTTATGTTTGATTTTTTTCAGCAAACCGTTGGTGGTTACAGAGCTTGGGAAAGTCAGTGCCATGGGGCAGGTTCCAGATGGGTAGAGCCTTCAGAAAGGACAAACAGTTGTCTGAATGCCACACTGTGGGGCATTCAGGAGACATGCTAAGAGGTGCTGAGCAGTCACACATGGATTTTCATTTGAAAACCAAGCCTCACACACTGTGGTGTTCGGAGTGGCTCCAGCTTCTTCCAGGTGATGGTAGTGGCACTGTATTGACCATGGCAGTTCCCTTCTGGCACAGCTATTTCAGAATTTTCATCTGGTTTCAAAAAGTTTATCACAAATGGGATGGGAAGGTATCCATGGGACATGTTATCTGGACTGTTGTCTGTTACTATAACCTGCAGACATAGTTTCACCTCCCAGAAGCAAGAGGGTTTTTTTACCTTCAATGATTCCCCAAGGTGTTTTCCTGCCAAGGACTCTTTTGCCATTCACTTGGTACTCCTTGTCACTGCCCACCACTGCGAAGGGCATGCTTTCCTGCTGGGGAGAGACACATGGAAATACCTATTGAATGCATTCCAGAGAGCAGCACCACTACTGTTCCCCATCCACCTTTCCTCCTCTTAGCTCAACAAACACAAGGCCTTCCTCAAGGCAAGAGATTCTCCCAAGCAAAACTTCGTTGGCTGTCCTCCTCACCCATTAGTGCTATCCCTAGCATTTTGGACACTTGCTTTCCAGGTGTCCTTGCACCTCCCCAAGCCCTGTGAGTAGCTTGCAGCTGTGCCAAGGGTTCTGGAGCAGGAGGCAAAGCTTTTCTGCACCCATCCTCAGCATTTCTGAAGAGGGAGATGACTGAAGTACCTTGGCATTATTAGGAGAGAGTCTGTCAGACCAGGGCTGCTCATATGGATAGTTTGAGGTGAGTATTTCTCACCAAGTTTGTAGTTCTTCACAATATTAAAAAGAGAGGACTCAAAATAATCCTCCCCAGTAAGATGCAGGAAAATTCAACAAGTTTAATGGCTGAAATGGTTTTACCAAGGAAGGCCACAATTGGAGTAGGGATGCAGTTTTCCTGCAAAGTGGAACAGTTGGTGAGATATCTCTAAGGGCAGGGAGACACTATTATTTCCAGAGCATGGGCTGCAGGAGACCCTGATACCCTTAAGGCTGTGCAGATGTTCATAGATTTACTCTGCTTTATAGATATCCCTGGGCCTGGAATGAGACTGCAGTTACAAAAGGAATGGAGATTAAAAAGCTGGTGGTTTCCTATGTGTGAGGGCAGTGGTGCTGAGTGCAGAACAAAACATGGTGCTCTCCTCATTTCCCCTTCCCCTCCCACAATAAAATGTTTCCTACCCTGATTTTGTCGTTCTCGGTTTTATCCTCCAAGTCCTCATCAAATTCTTTCTGGGGATAAAACTCGATCCCATTTACTTCTAGTTCTTTGCGCACCTAAGCAGAGAGACATTTTGTAGCACAGGCAGCACAAACCTGAAGGGAAGGCAGTTGGGATGGCCCGACAAACACATCTGGGACATCCTTCCAGTGGGCAGGGGCTGGAGGGATTGTCCCAAGGAAGTGCACAGCAAAGTGAGGACACACAGCAGCAGTGATGAGTCTTTCTTCACAACCCCACTTACTTGTCTGGCTCTCTAGTTCCCATGACAATGTATCACAAAATGTCACAGGGATACACATTTTTTCCTTCTCTAACAAATGCCCTCAGAGCTATAAACAGCTATGTCTTTAGGATTTACCCATCAACCCAGTGCTGGACTCTGCATGCCCCGGAGACTGCACAGTAATCCCAGGAAGAAGGATACCACTCATTTCTCCCACCTCCAAGCCAGGGCAGGGAAGGATCCTGTGCAGGAGAGCAGATACTCACTCTTTGTTTGAATTCGGTCTTCTCCTCCAAGGTCATGGTGTCAGCCTTGGCAATAACTGGGATGATGTTCACTACCTTGCTGAGATGTTTCATAAACTCCAGGTCCAAAGGCCGCAAGCTGCAGTCCAAGAAGGAACAACATGGAAGGGATCACTTTAGCCTCCTTGCTTTTCATCTTAATGAGTCTCCCAGCATCAGGCATCAGTGAACCCTCCCTTGTACATACCCTGCTTGCTGCCACCATTCTCTTACCTCCTTCTCCCCATCCATCCTGCCCTCTCCCCAAAAACACAGTGGCATTTCTCCTGCTCTTGTTATCCTAGACCCTTTCAAGCTCCACAGCACCTGAAGTTAAGCTAAACAGTGGCCAGCCCTGCTGGCAGGATCCCTGCATCCATGTCTGAAATGGAGCAGTGTAGGATATATATCTGGCACAGAGGTACCAAGGGCTTGAGGAGGGATAAAGGACTGTGTACATACGAGTGGCCTGTAGGGGAGATGAAGTAGAGGCAGCAGTGCACTCGTGTGTCTGGAATTCGTTTCTTCCTTGCAATATTCACCTCCTCTTTCAAAAATTTTTCATATTGCTCGTTGATGTATTTCTCAATAGGCTCCCAGCTGTTAAAGTGGGAGAGAGAGATGAATAGGCAGGTACAAATCTCTTCATGTTCCTGCCCACAGTGTTCCCAGCTCTGACAGCAGCAAAGCAGGCTCAAGCATAAAGAGTATCCACCTCAAGCATCTTGCCATCAGCAGAGATGTTTAAGAGTTTCTGTAACTGGGCACAGAAATAAGCACTCACCATGTAATGTGTGCACACCCCCAAGCATGAATACAGACCCATGGTGTTCAGAATCTCATGGCCCCATTACCAGCCTCCGGAGTGCAATAGGATCCCAGATGCTTTCCAGGGCCAAATAGATGACAGTCACTTCATATACCATCCTAATTCCAGCCCTTCCTGAAGGCCTTGCCCTTTTAAAACTCACCAGTTCTCATTGTTGATCTGATCCCCAAATCCTGGCGTGTCAATCACTGTCAACTTCATTTTGACACCACCTTCTTCAATGACTGGGGGAGAAATTGCAAACAATCATACTTCTCCCTGGGGACCTGCTCTATCATGAAACACATTTCTGTGTCCTACAAGGGAATAAAAGGACTCTGCCCTCATCCCTGCCCCACAAGGATGACCAGGCCAGGTTGGGTCATGTTATGATCCCCACTTGCATGTCTAACCCCAAATTTTGGTAACATCTGCACCAAAGCCACCTTACATTGCTCTGCCACAGGAAAGTGGATTTGTGCTCAGTTTGTGCCCCAAAGGTAGTACCTACCTTACACAACTTCTCCCCTCTCTAATGCGTCATCCTGGATCTGAGCTGATGCTGGTCACTCTGCACCACTGTAGGAGCTGTGCTGATGCTTTGTCATGAGGAGATGTTCTCTACCAGGCTTGGGATGGGACCCACCAATGCAATTTATATAGATTATTAAGCCTCTGCATGTGGGAAGGACTTACAGCAAGGCTTAATCCACACATGTAGACTAATATCTGAACAGAAGAAATATCTATAGCTATTTTTCTACCCCTCCCTTTTGTCTGTGGCATTAGTGGCATTGCTGTTTAAGAAAAGCTCTGAGGCCATTTAAAACAGTTCTCTATCTTCCTGTGAAAAAGGGCTGCCTAACACCAAAGAACTACTTGCACAGACCACTGTGGCCTTCTGCAGGACTGTGCTGAAGCATCAATATTGCTTCCACCCAGAAGACTGGCTCTTACCATGTCCAATGGCTTTGATCTCCACTGTCTTGGGGATCTTCTCCTCCCGGTTCCAGCCTGAAGATTTGCGGCTCACCTGGGATTTGAAGAGGGTATTCACCAACGTTGATTTTCCCAGTCCACTCTGACCTGAGGATTGCAGAGAGGAAGGTTGTAACAGCAGAGAGGAAGGTTTGGCACAGCCTGGAGATGACAGCAGGTCCAAGGGATGGAGCCAGGCTGGCAGGGAAAGGGGCTATAAGTGTCTCCTTGCCTTGTGCAGGCTCTCCTTTCCCTCAGAGCAAGTGCTGTCTGCTCCCTTGTGCCCTCCCCCCAGGGCTCTCTCTCCCACCTGGCCTCAGAGGACAGTCCCTGGCCATGGTTCCCAGTTCCTCAGTTGGACCCTGCCTACCTACAACCATGATGTTGAAGTCGAAACCTGTCTTCATGGTTTTCTTGCGCATCTGCTCAATGATGGTGTCAATACCGATGTAGCCAAGCAAGCTGGCATTGATGCCCATGGGTTTCATTGGTACGACTGGTTTTTGTCGTGTCTCTGGGACCAGCTCAGACATGGCTGCTTCGTTTTTGCTCTCCACTGGTCCTGTGAGGGATGAAAGATTAAAAATCCATCAATGAGGTGTAATAACAACCTCCCTGCTGACCTGTCACAGAGGCAACTCTGAGCCATTTCAAAGCCTACTGAGGATGACTGATGGAGGAACTCTACTTGAGTTTCCAGCACACTCTTCTATCCACCACTCTGGACAAGGAGGTGAAGTGGAGCTCACTGAGCATGCAACATGTTGATGGCTACTTCCAAACATCAGGAGCAAGCCCATTGAGCCTGGCTGGGCTGCTAATCAGGTGCCCAAAGCTCAGTGTGTGTCTCCTCATTTTAGTCTCCCCATTCTCCACAGGATCACCAGTGTTTTGCCACTCCCAAGTTTACCATGAAATTTGTGACATAATAAACTTTCAAAGACTATTGTGTCAAGTCCTGGCATTGAAACAGTTTGGGATATACTGTGAGGACTTGCAAGCTTGGCGCTTGACAGAGTTGGCTGTGTTACTGGCCATGCCGTGCAGGATGAGTTCCTTAGAGGAAGGCAGTGGTGGAAGTGAAAGCATGGTCATAATCTCTGTGATTGCCTCCCAACACAGACCAGTGGTGAACTAATCATCATGATCAAAAAAATAATCTGGATCTTTCCCTCCTCACTTCTTCCATGTAAAACAAACAGGCAAAAAGAAAAGCCCTGAGGGCTTTTTAGCCTTCCTGACTCTTTTTTGGGTGATGGCACACATGGTTTGGGGCAGGTCTCACCCATTTATCTCTTGTCTCATTAGTGAGCAGCTCCCAACTGCTGAGAGGAAACAAGAGGTTGGGAGAGGACCGGGCATAAAAGAAAAGCTCTAATTGGTGGGGAAGGGAGGCATGAGGGATGAATGTAGAAAGGAAGATGAAGGGAATGGGAATCAGCTACCTTTCATATACAATCCAGCTGCAAACTAGAGACTCTCCCACTCTAATTACTTGACTCCCCCATGCTTTGTCTCAACAAATAGTTATTTTTCCAGGACAGAGACACCATGTGTTTTCACTTGGTAAGTACTCCATTTGTTTTGGATGCCACTTCAGTTCAAGTATCTCACACTAAATTAACCCTTTCCATCCTTTCAGCAGAGATTTTTTCTCCTCTCAGCAGAATTCCCTGGCTGCAGGGAAGGACATGAGCAGCCAGGCAGGTGGCTGCCATTTGGAGGGTGACACATGCCCCTCTTGGTGAGGAAAATGACTCAGAGATCATCAGGCTCTGGACACTGATGGCACCAATCCGTGATCCCTGTGACAGCTCAGCCAGCCCAGGCAGGGACAGGCTGGGGAGAGGTCAGAGAGATTTTGTTCAAGGACAGGGTCAGGCTGCAGCAGGCTCCATGGCTGGCTGGGGACTCTGCCTGGCATTCCCATGTCAGAGCTGCTGCGCAGACACAAGGGCTGCTCTACATGGTGGATTTTACATTTTATATAAGCTGTAGTATCCCGCTACCATGTGCTAAGGAAAGACCTTGTGGAAGGGCCACTCTTGGCAGGGAGAAGGATGGCTCTACCCTTTGACACTGCTTGGTACGTCTTTTATTTTAGACTGGGAGAAGGGATATTTCCTCTGTGTGAGAGGATGGTAGCACAGCCAATCATGCACTGTGGGTAATATCTGAAGACTCTGGTACCAGCTCTGTTCCACCTTGCCCACACAGAGGAGATTGGCAGGGGAATGGCCCCCTCCTGATCTTTTCCACTGAGCAAGGGCACCCTGAGCTATCATCATCCTCTCCTGAAGCAGTGAGCAGCACCCTGGGGGAGCCAGAGCACAAGATGGACCATTGACTTGAGCCAGGCTGGCAATTTGGAGCACCTCACACTGCTGGGCAGCTGCTGGAAGAGGCAGCCTGCCGGGCCATGTGCTCCTCAGCTGCAATCCTCTCTTACACCCATCACAACTAGTCTGTGCCTTTCCTGCTGATGAAGCATCCCCTGAGGCTCCTGTTGTCTTTTTCTGCTTTATCAAAGCTGGTGCCAGCCAGGAAAGCCCATCTCTCTGATAACAGCACAGAGGGCCAGGCCAGCAAACTCTCTTCCACCCTGCCCTTCACTCGTCCTCTCCCAGGCTGCCCCACATCACCTGTATCATGGTTCTATGGCTGTGCCACATCCCTCATCCTGCTGCAGCATCCTCCAGTATGCACCCTGCACAGCCCTCGTGGGTTCCTACCTACCCCAAAGAGAGGGAGAAGAAGGAGACAGGTAATGATGAGGTGATGTAGGACAGAGGGTTGTGGCCTCAGTGAGACAGTTGGTTACTTCAGTTAATGGGGTTAAATAAACCCTGGAGGTGGACAAGGAACAGACTGAGGTGGGAAGAAAGGGCCTGCTGATCAGCTGCATGGGATGGTTGCAGGAACTGGGCCATCTGGGCTGTGACCTCTTTGCTGCCTGGGTGGTAGCTTGTCCTCAGGGAATCTGTTGCCCTCTCCTTTATTCTTTCCACCCTTATTCTTATACAGGGAGGAAGAGGAAGGAGGGAAGTTGCTGGCAGTCTCAAGGCTCACTTAGAGGTTCATAACTTATCCCTCAATCTCACCAAGGGAATCTTTGCTCAGAGCCAGCAGGTGTTGCTAACTGCTGTGGACACGACAATATGTGGCCATCCCTTTGCAGACTGTGCTGCTGGAGCCAGGAGCTTGCAGTGATTGCAGCAGATATTTCAGAGTCAGGTTCCTGAGCAGCTATAGAAAAACCTGAGACCAGGAGAAAAGATCTCCAGAAGCCTCCTTAAATACATTTCCTGGATTTTATAAGTTGGCATTCAGGGTGTCAGGGTAAGAAACCTCCCTTTCTCCTCTCAGTGGCTTGCATTCCCTTCTGTGTGGGGTGCCTCCCCATTCAGCCTCAGGGAGGGAAGCCCCCATCTTGCAGAGACTACCCAGGGATTCATCTTTATGCACATGATTTTCCACATCTTGATTCCCACAGATGAATCCAAGGAGCCAAATGAGGAGCAGCCTGCCGGGGAGGTCAGGGTGTGCAAACCAGGGACCAGATCCATCAGAGGCACCCTGAGACATGAAACGTGCCTGCCTGCTCTCTTGGGAGTGGCTGTTCTATGTGCATTAAAGCTAATGCTGCTAGGAAGTCTCCCGAGCGCTCTGAGTGGCTGCTCAAGGGGTGGCATTTTGTGTCCTGGGCACATCCCATAGCCTTTCCAGCTGTCCCCTGTAATGAATGCATGATAGGGCACTACAGCCAGTACAGCTGACAATGAACAGAGGGTAGCCAAGGCTAACCACTTACATCCGCTGCTTGTACAGCCCTGCTTTTCCCTGCTTTGTTCTGTGTGCTAAGAGAAGCTCATTTAAGAGGGCGGTTGTTAGTGATATCCCTGCTGCCCAGACCTGACAGGAGGTGGCCTGGGCTGGGTTGGGCTATTGGGGAATAATATCTGGCTCACAGGAGATGCTCCACTTGGCTCTGGAGCAAAGAGGTGCAGTGCAGCATCTGGGGCAGAACAGACAGGACCAGAAGCACAACGAGTGACCACAATGGTCCCCACAGTCCCAGCTAGCTCCTGCTTCTGACACCCACTGATCCACCCCAAAACCTGTCACTGGAAGGCTGGCATATGTGGCCAGCAGCAGACAACACTACCACAGCTCACCCTTCATGAGTCCCTCTGAGGTTCTTAGCAGCTGTGTGGGGACAGAGGTGGCCCTACAGGTCCCTTAGGGGCTCAGGTAATGGGGACTGACATCTACTATGTTCTGATAACCCAGATACAGTGGTATCCCCTCCCCCTGCCTTCCCATCCTTTGTCTGAGTGGCAAGAGGGAGGGAGGGCTGCAAACAGTGCTCACCACAACCCAGCTTCCAGCAAGGAAAAGCTATTTAAGCCCCATGTAATACATGGATCCCCTCACTGCAGCTCTCCTCTGTGGCGCAAGGTTGTCCCACTCCAGCTGGAGGCAGTGACCCACACATGCATCTCACCCCAGCTCCTACAACCCCTGTGGCCCTGGACCCACAGTCCCATTCCCTGCAGACCCAGAACAAGCAGGAGGGATGGGTTCAGAACTCGCAGCTGGCTGGCAGGACCAGGCCCTCAGTGGATGATGCCAGGTCCCTAGGAAGGAAAGCAAGCAGCTGCTTCGGTAGCACAGCCTCCCTGGAATTTGCAGGCATCAGGATTTGCTCCTTGCTTCAGCTCTGCAGAGGTTCTGAACTGAGCATCTCTACAGTGGAAAAATACCTTTTCCCCTCAGTTTACATGATGACCCCAGGGCACTTCTTTCAGCTGTGCAGGGCTGAGCCAAGCCGGATGCACTGCCTGACCTCAGGGTACGGAACAGAGCCATCCTTCTGAGCATATCTTTTTGCCTGGCTTGAAGAGCATCTCAGTCCTCTGGGCTGCCACAGCCTTCCCGGCAGCAACCTTCCTTCCCCTCAGCACTCCTCAGAGGGCTTGGGCAGGAGCCCGGCCGCAGTGAAATCTAGGGCAGTGTGTGCTGAAGCCTTTCTGGAGACGCAGAAGCTGGAGGTGAAGGCGCTGGGCACATCCCCAGCCCAGCCATCGCAGCCCCAGCCATATCCTCGGTGCTGCTCTCCAGCCATGTAATCCTTACCCCATGATCCAGCTCACCACCTGGGTGGCATGGCTGTATCACAAGGTGAGAGGATGCTGAGCATCGCTGGACCAGGGTACCCACCCCACCACAGCTGCCTGTCCCCCTGCAGCTGCCAGCTCCTGCGCAGATGCCCAGGGAGCAGCACAGGACATCCCCGCTGCCCCCACAGTGACTGCCTGTCACTGGCAAGGGACAAGCCAGGAGCCGAGCAAGTTGTGGGCTTTCCCCAGCCCTGGACCAGCTGGGATTATCTCTTTCTTTCAGAGAAGCGCCTGGCGCCAGCTACTCCCCATCAGCAGCACAACCAACTCTGCTCCTTCTCCTTCATACAAGACTGCAGCCACCAAAAGGAAAAAGCAGAGGAAAGACAAAGCCATGACTGATTTCCCCGCGTGCCCTTCGGGGTTATCCCTCCCCCATGCCCAGAGCTGGGCAGCGTGAGGGCACGGTGGAGGGTGCCTGCACGAAAAGCCCCAGCGGCGTCCCCCTAGCGTTGTCCAGCCCTGCCAAGCCCGGAGCATCCTACCTTTGAACATGAAGCTTCCTTTGTCTCCGAATCCTCTCGCAAGGGGGTGGGTCCTCCCCCCACTTTTCTAGCCTGACGCTGATGAAGTAGCACGGTGGGCTACAAGGCTCTGCTTGCTTTTACCTTTCTCTTTCTTCCCTGTGTCCTCTTCTCCCTCCCTCTCCTTCCCTTCCTTCTCCAGTGGCTATTTCAGCAGAGCGGGGATGCTGGTGCTGCTCCTGCTGCCATCGTCATGTGACCTGAATATTAAACATCTCCGCAAAATCTCCCCCGGCTCCCGCGCACCCTCCCCCGGCTCTATCCCAGGCCCCCGACTACACCCCAGGCCCCTGCCAGCCTCGCTGCCTTGGGGGGGAGCACGGCTGTGGGGTTGGAGCGGCCACTGCCCATGGGGCCCCCGTGTCCCAGCGGGGCTGCCCTTGCACACCCACACCACACAGGCCTTTTCTTGCCCCTTTCCCTCCCAATTCCCCAGCGTCTTCAGCATCTCTGCTTGTTTAAGGAGGGGCATAGTTAACCCTTCACAGCCTAGCTCCGACAGGGCTGAGAAAGGATGCTCCTTACCCCTAGGTATTTTTTGGGTTCAGAAGATTGCAAGGCCTCCTTCTGCTTTCCCCGAGGAAGGAAATTTGGAATGTTTTTGCTCATCCAAAGCACTTTGCCCTTCACCTCTGCTTGTGGAGGTGTGAGAAACCTTTTCCCCTCTGGCACAGAGATTCCTGCCTGTCAGCCTGCAGCACAGAGCCAGAGCCAGCGCTATCCCCTCTGTGCACGTGTGCACACACGCATGTGTGCATGCATGTGCATGTGGGAGCAGAGAAGGGAGAGGATCCCTGGGAGGATCCCTAGGGAGGATCCCTGCCTTGGGCCATGTTAGGCTACAGAGGTCACATCGCCTTGTGCCCTGGTAGGCATGTGTGCCTGGAAATGCCCACCTGAATGTGCCCAGTGGATGTGCCCATGCCTGAGAGCAGTGCAGGTCCTCTGGCTGCTTGTGCCTTTGGATGGGGATGCCCTTTACCCACTATGAATTTCTTTATACATTCATGAGTCCTGGCACCATGTCCCTGACATGCTGTGCTGTGGTACCAATACCTGGGAATGTTCTGACCCTCCACTCCATGGGATGATAGGAGCACCCTTTGAGGGCTTGTCCCTATGTGTCCCTCCCCCACAGGGCAGACCCCTGGGTGAAGGCCAGGCTGTGGGATGCCTGGCACACTTGGCAGTGGTTTGAGTTGCCTATTTTTGCTCTGGGGCAAAAAGGAAACTGCACCTGCTGCAGGTTATGGGAACATTTAGAACATTTAGAAGTCACTATCAGCAGTTACCTACACTAGGTGGAACAGTTGACAGGCTGGCTGCCTCCAGACAGATGGACAGACAGACAGGCATCCTGGCACTCACATCTCCTGACATGGTGACCACAGCCGCCTGTTTCCCTGCTGGGTGCCAGGCTCACAAACACAGAGCTCTCCTCCCACCTACCATTGCCCACCCATGCTATGGATCAAGGAGAAATTGCTCTCAGGGGAGGAAGTCCACGTCCTCCCTCATGTCACACCAAACCCTTGAAGGGTCCTGCACCACACTGGGCTCCATGTCACTGCTAAGGGACTCTCTGGTGCCTCCCTCCCCCGTGCCCAGCCCGTCCCGTCAGCAGAGACCTACCGGAGCGTGGTGGGGCCCAGGACACCCCCATCTTCGCCGCCAGGCTGGCCTCGTCTCCTGCAGAGCCGCCGTGTCGCTGGGGCCCCTCTGCCGCCGGGGGCCGTGGGCGAGGGGCGATGGGGGTGACGGGGGCGAGGCCCCGCAGCCGCTCCCAGGGGAGCCCCCCGCCACCCGCACCAGCGCGGCGCAGGGTGACCGAGAGGCAGCTCCGCTCCGTGGGGGCGGCGGCATCGAGGGCCCTGTCCCGCCGCCGTGGGGGGCCCGGGATGCGGCTGGGGCTGCCCGGGGCTGGCAGGCAGCTGCCATGAGGGGCGATGTCCTGCTCCATGGTGGCTGGCAGCGGGCTGGAAGCGAAGGTGCAAGGGCGGAGGGCTGGTGGTGCCCGGCCGGGCTGGGGGGCCTGGGCCATCCCCTCCGCTGGGGCCGTGGCGCCTCAGGGTGCGGAGCTCCCCGGAGCTGCTGCCATCCACGTGCCCGAGCCCCCACCTCCAGTCCTGTCCAGCCAGCCCGTCCGCCTCCGGCTGGGACAATGCGGTCCTTGTGGCCTGCGTGGCACGCTCCCACGCTGGGTGCCATGGCTGCTCCTGCCCCTGTCCCAGCACCTTCCTGACCTCTGCCACCAGCAGCCCCACACCACGGGCAGCCCCACACCGGGACCCGCTGACCCGATCCCGTGTCGGGAGGTGGAGGAGTGGTCCAAACCCACCAGGGCAGGCCTGTGCTGCCTGCTTCCAGGGAGAGTGGGTGCAATTTTTTTAAAAAAATTTCTGAATATTTGAGATGTTTTCCCTTCCTCTCTAATTTTTTTCACCCTCAGATGGCATATGCCAGTGCAACAATTTATATCCTACTGCAGAAATTCAGTGGTTGCTTGTTGGGTGTTCACCAAAGTTGAATCTTCTTTTCCTCATTCTGGTTTTCTTTTTCTTCTTCATTATTCTGATTGTTTCTTAATTTTGCCAGCTTTGAGGCATTTTCAGGGTCACGAGAGCACCTATTGCAGGGACTCAGCTTGTTACTTTACACCTTCCTTACTATAACAGACTTCAAAGGGCAACACAATAAACAAGGAGAAAAGGAGAAAGGTTTTGGTGGGAAGGGATGAGAACACACATGGTTTGGTGGGCATATAAGAGCAAAGAAAAGGAGAGATGGGCACCTGTAGCACCCACAGCATGGCAGAGACAATGCTTGCTGCCTTCAGGTGGCCAGGGCTGAGGGAATTAGAAGGGGAATCACCATCCAGTGACTTAGAGCAAGCCACGGGGAATGCTGGTGGAAGGCAGGGCTCAGGGCAGTTTGAGTTCTCTGCTTCTTTCAGGGCAAAGAGATGGAAAAAGTGGAAAAGATCACTTGATACTGTGTGGTATTTCCATCACTAAGTATCTTCTCTAATGCTTTATGCAGTTTAATTCAGTATCTCTATTTCCCTGTTCCCTGAGGTCTCTGGCTACACAGGTCCCAGAGGGGAGAAGCAGTCTCATTTTTCAGGCAGTGTTTGCCTTTGGCTTAATTATTCCCAGCTAGTTCAGCAGTGTGGCTGGCACAGAAACCAAGCAGATCAAGACCTACCCTGCTCTTAAGGAAACCCCACTGTGGACTGGTCCTTGCTGCCTGCCCAGAGCTGAAGGGAGGAGGCTCCTAGGGGGAACAACAGGAAAATAAACTGTCAGCCATGCAGTTTCTCACACACTTTTATTCCTCTTAGGAAGGTTTGATGGTGTTGGTCATAAAGTCTCTCATAGCCATGGAAAACACCTGGCTTAATGCTGAAGGTGTCAGTAAACAATGCAAAACACAAGTCAGAGGAGATGAATAATTATTTTCTCTCTAGTCCATCCTCTACCTGTTTGTTGCCTTCTTTTGCTCAGTTTCTACATCGAGTTGAGGACAGAGTGGAAGAGAAAACAGGCAAGACAGCATGCAGAGGAGGACATGGAGAAGTGGAGATAGGACCCCTGTGGGTTCAGGCTCCACTTCCCACAAGGGTGGTTTAACCTGCCTCTGACTGCTCCAAGCTCCTCAGCTGCAGTAAAGCAGTTTTTATTGCTACCCCATGGCTCAGCTGTGCCTTTTTGCAGGACAGTCCCACCTGTGAGGGAGTCAAGGCGAGGAAGCAGGTTTCCAAGATGGTGCTTGGAAATATGACTGTGATGAGCCGAGGGCAGGGGATATGAGCCATGCGTCTGAGAGTGGCATGTCAGACCATGCAGCCCAGCCCCATGGCATTTCCCTTTCATGGCCCCAAGTCACCAAGGAACAAAAGTTTGCCTGTTTCAGGCTGCACCTGCTCTTTGAGTCTTTGCTTGCCAAGGCAAGTGTAACTTTAGGAACAGGAATAATCCCACTCGCTGCATTTCCCCACATCACTTGCTCAAACCAGCCCAATGAACTCTGCTCCCTTCTTTGGGAAAGGAGGAGAAAACTTCCGCTGGTGGGTTCACAAGTAAGGCTGAGTGACAAGAGCCCATTCAGGAGCTGGGGTAGATTTGGGCAGCTGGTCTGAGGATCTCCTACTGCCAAAAGGAGCACACAGCCAGCACAGTGGAAAGATGATGGAGATACGGACCGCCAAGGTACTGGCTGGCCCAGGTGATGGCACAGGATGCACAGATGTGCACATGGGGTGGTGGCACTGGCTAACATACCTGGGATATGCAGGAGTGGGGCACACAGGACCCCTCTGGCCAGAGCATTCATAGGTAGCACTGCTGCACCTACTGCATCCAAAGAATGGGGTTTGGGGTGGGAGGAGAGGTGACACAACCTCCAGTCACAGATTCAGAGCTCTCCTAAACCTCCCTGTGCACAATGAGCAATGCACTGGGCTGGCAGTGAGGAAGATGTGCATGTCTCTCTTAGCCCCAGAATCAGTTTCATATAGTACTTTGGTGGCCAATCAGCCCCTGGACAGTGCAGGATGTCTGTGAATGTGGGATTTTGTGCCAGACCCACACTATATGGCTTGGGTCTAAAAAGCAGAGGTGGTACAATGTGCCCATTTAGACAGCAGGCTCAGTGTCTCTTTTCAGAAATATGCAGGGATATAGAAGGATGCTCCATGGCTTTGTTGGGATGACAGTTAAAGGAGAGCCTATAGGGCTCTGGAGCGCAGAGGACTGAACAAATGTGAGATGCCTCCCAGACTATCCCATCTCACTCTGTGACAGAGGAGCAGAAGGTCAGGCAGATCAGGAGAGGCTTATGTGATAAACCTGGCAGCGTCTCTTCAGGGAGAGCTGCAGAATATTCTCAGGTTAACAAAGAGCTTGGATAAACCTCTTTAGTAAAGATCTTTAATTTGAACGTGTTGCATCTGGAATGGATGGATGGATGGATGGATGTTCTCTATCTCCCAAACAGAAAGAGAAGTGGTGTGCCTTTAGCAGTGATAAAGGCAGACAGTCTCTGGGTCTTGCTGAGCCCTTGGCCCCTCTGTGCAGAGCTTCAGCAAGGTTACCATCCCATCACCAAGGATGGGTGCTGTGAAGAGCTCAGCTGAAGCAATGATTTGTGTTGAAATCCCATTTATTTCCCCTCAAATACCCCCTGGACTTAAAGAGTTAGATTAACTTAGTAAATAGGAGGAAATGGTTCTGTATCCCTTTGCAAGACCCCACAGAGGCCTTTCCTACTGAAGGCTGTGTTGAGATGCCACACAGTTCAAACTCAAGTGATTGATAAGGGAGGTTTCATTTGAGTGGTTCATCAGTCTTGGCCATGAGGAGGAGCAGAAGTTCTTGGCTGGGTGATGAGCTGTGAGCACATGGGAAGCCCCAAGTCTACAGTGCCATACAAAACTTGACTCTAAGAAGCAAAGAGGCAGAATGGTGAGTGGTGAGTACAAGACCCAGATCAGCAAGGAGAAAAGTGATCACCAGCCCAGGGCAAGACTGTCATCCCTACTGAGACTGTGATCTGCTGCCCATCCAGTAGAGACTCTTCTGGATGCAATGGGCAGCTTGTCAGACCTCAGGCACACCAAAAGCCAGGTTGTCGCGAATCATCAGTGTCTTCCGAAGGTCCCGTTCCATGATCGGCCTCTGTGTTCGCCACTTATGGGCCTCCTGGAGTCCTGGCTCAAAGTAGTAGATGCAAGCTCCAAAGCCCACCAGGATGAGAATGGAGATCATCAGATACACAGGCACAAACCAATCCAAGAAGTGGGGCATGGCTGCCAGAGAAAAGAAGAGAAAGATCATGCTGTGAGAGCACCCAAAAACACCTCCACAAAGATTCATCACAAGACATCTGCTACATCAGCAGCGCAGAGCCTCCCTGCACCCCTCCTCACAGCCCTGCTGCACCCAGTTCATGCTTGGTTGCACACCGAGGCACCTCATCCATTGGGAGAGGTCTGTGAGCAGAGCTCAGATCCCTCCACCACATTAGCCACTGGGCAGTGGGAGACACTTACTGGGAGCAGCTGATCTGCCTTTCCAAGAGCCCCTCGCCACTCAGGAGTGAGGTGAGTCTGGAGCAGCGTTGCCCTGGGGAACACAAAGCAACACACCACATGATCACTGTTGACCCAGTGCTAAAAATGAGCGAGCAGGAAGGAGCAAACATTTACTTGTCCAGCTGTCAGGGATAAAGATTTCTGGAGGGGTGGACAGATGTGGTCCCAGCCCCACAACCTGGTGCTCTGGTACACTCTCTCTCCACCATTATGGCCCTGCTGATGATGTACTCGGGGCATATACCCTGACTTGGGGCCATTTAAAATCTGTAATGGCATCGTGTTTGTGCCAATCCTTTATCCCCATCCTTTGGGATGGAGGGAGCAACCCACATTGCAACTCACAAAGGTGCCCAACTTGTCTGACTCCCTGCTGCTTGCTCTTATCAAACACCTACCAAGGTGTGGGCCATGCAGGGACAGGAAAGGGGCTTGAGAAGCATTGTCCCCCGAAAAGCACAGCTATAGCCTTCGAATGCACCAGGTCTGCTGGCTTTTGTACTGTAAATGTGCCACTTGTTACAGGCTTTGGTGGATTAAACCAGGGACTCTCAGGCTTGGGAAATCACAATGGTGCTGGACTCAGGCACAAAAATGCTGTTCTGAAGGGAGGCTTTCTGTAACCCTCACCCCTCAGTGGAGGTGATGAAGTGCCCTCTAACTGCAGGTGAGACAGAGTAAAGGCAGAGCTGCACCCATGTCAAACTCCTGCTTTTCCAGACAGCTGAAAGCTGTCACCTGCAACTGTCTCTCAAGTCAGCCCTCTGTCAATAACCATGTGTCCTGAGCCTCACTGCATGGGGGCAGTTAAGGGGAGGCCAGGGAGATCTCTGAGCATCTTCATCCTCTTTCCTGGCCTATAATGCTGCTGCCTTCTCACACAGGCTTTTTTTTTCTTTCTAATGCTACAGCAATCAGTTGTTCCCAATGTGCCCAGCAGCATTTATCTGCTGGATATCTCTTGCAACAGGATGCCCTGTAACAGGAAATGTGAAGTTCATCACTACCCTCTGAATGACACTCTTTTTTTTGCCACAGGATTAGATCTGACACAGGCTGCAATTCTTATTACCATAAGCAAGAAACTACCAACACTGGAGAAAATATCTGATTTACTCCCACTAATTGGCATGGATGTTGACATTTACCTTTTCTCCTTGCAAGACAAGGGGGACCCCAGTGGATTTTGCCTCCTCCTACCATGTTCTTTGGTTTTCAGCAGTTCTCATTTTTGCTACACATGGTGCTGCCACTAGCAGAACTATCTAGAACCAAAGTTCTGGAGGACTTTTTATGTCTCACTCTCAGTGATTCACATCTCCCTTTTGCCAGGCCCTTGCTCCATCTGATCAAGTGCAACAGGAGTGGAAGGCTCAGCATTGGCCACCATTTGACCAGAGCAAAGGGGCAGTCTGGGTGCTGCTCCTACCTCTTCATGGCTGCCCCTGCCTTTGTCAGGTAAGTAACTGGTGAGGAAAGCTCACAACACAGCTTGCAATAACATCACAGACATGTTGTGGGGAGCAGTGGGACTTCCCTCACTCAATTCAGCTTAAGAGATCAGGTAGGGAATTCCTCAACAGGAGTCAGGTCTGAGCTCCGGGTTTGGCCAGAAGCCCCTCAGCACAGCTGTCCTACATGCTCTGCAGGAGTAGCTCCCTCACACCCCGTGCATCCCCCAGCTGCTGCTGCAGACAGCCTGGGGGCAAGGCTGCTGCATCCAGAGGTGCCTCAGCTATTGATACCTGTCTCCAGCTGGCAACAGCAATGGGCAGGGTTTGGGACCCTGGGAAGGTGACTTTGGCTCAGTACCCCTGGGGTGGTGGGAGGAAAGCCAATAGCCTCATTTCCTTCCCTGTTCATCTGTTTTCCAAACATGGGAGTGAAGCTGACATCCAAAAAAGTACCACAATAAAAAGCAGCCCTACAGATTTCACAGTTCATCCCTCCTCCATTACTGGCAGAGCCAGCATTTCCCAGCTCCTCACCAGCAATCTATTCTTCGGTCTACTTGCTATGCAACCCTCACCTCGTGCTGTGTCCCCACACAGCTCACTCATCCCTGCCCCTGCAATGTAGGGTGCTTGCCATGGCCAAACCAAGTGCAGGACAAGGTGTTAGAGCACTCCTCAGCCTCTGCAGGGCTGGCCTGGTGAAGCAACTTGCTTTTGTCAGGTGGGGGAGCAGATTTTCACTGCAAATGCTGAAAACAGGGACTTCCATTCAAATGCATCGGCTTTTTGGAGCAGTTCTGCAGATACTAAATGTACCTTAACCCTTGCTGGACCAGTTGATCTCAGCATCCCCTTTTGCAGTGGGGCATCCATGTCCCCTGAAAGACACGAAAGAGTCCTTGGCTTTTCATCTGAAAGAGCGACTCATATAGGTAAGATAGTTGACCCTTTATAAATCTATGTTATACATGTCACTCCAGCTGCTCACCTTCAATGTCAGCCCTAGATCCCCCATGCCACCTCCGGCTGCCCCCCATGGGTACACACTTTAGATGGTAACCCTGGTGGCACACTGCAAATGGCAGGGCAGAAACTGCTTGGTGGAGGCTGGGAACAGAGTGACAAGACACAGGTGACTTTGGGTACAAAACCCTCCCATGTGCACAACCCAGGCTGCAGTGTTACCAGACATGGAATCACGCTGACAGCAGAAGATGCCCCTAGGACTGGGCAGGTTGCAGCTCAGAGCAAGGAACTGCTGATGGCTGGGGACCCAGATGTGACATCGCACCCATCGCATCCCCAACAACCACCCACTCACTACCTGCCCTGACACCTGCCACCTACCTACTGACACCTGCCACTTACCTCCTTCCATACGAGCAGGGCGACAGGATGAGGCTGCTCCCTCCGGCATCTGCCAGGGCTCGGCAGGGACGAGTCAAGCTCCTTTCCCGGCCCTGCAATGCCAGGGAGAAGGGACCCGGCTCCGGGGGGCTGGGCGACAGCGGGAGGCGACAGGCGCGGATGGGCGGGAGGCAGGCAGGGTGGGAGGAGGGGGGCAGGAGCAGCCGTGGCGGGCGATGGTGGGGACAGGGAGCCAGCACTGCGGCCTCATTGCCCACCAGGCCTCCAGGGGGCTTCCCCCACCGCCTCCCCGGCCGCGTCAGCCCCGCTCCAGCCTCCCCAGGGCACCGCATCGCCGGCCACCCCCCCACACACAAGGAGAGACCGTCTGCAACCAACTGCATTCCGGTGCGAGGAGGGGGAGCATTTTAGCAGCGGTCGCTATGGCGACGAGCCTTCCCAGCTCACCCGCACATGGTACCCGAGCCAAAGCCACGGGGGAGGTGATGGCGGGATGCTCTCCCTCCTCCCGCATCATCCGCAGCCCGGGTTGCAGTCCCGGTGGAGGAGGAGAAGAAATGCCTTGGCAGACGTGCGTGAGGTCGGGCTGATTGGGATGGATGGTCTGTTCAGGGTCCACGGATTTACCAGAGTGTCCAGCCCAGGGTCGGAGGGCTAGTGGTTTGTCGGCAGCTGGATGGAGGCAGAGAGAGGGAGGGTAGAAGGGGCAAGGAGGTTAGTACTCCCATTAGGGGTTTCATGTAAAAATAAAATAATCAACACTTTGACCAAAAGTATCTTACACCAAAAAAGAACCCAGAAAAAACATTGCTATCTGAAGTACTATTTTTGCTTCCAGTGAAATACCTTGTTTCCTGAACCCACACCTGATTCTGTCATTGCTGCTGCTGACAGGAGAGGTTTTGTTAAAACATCTTCAGCTTTTCAGCAGCACAGAAATAGTAACAAGTAAACTGTTTTGTGGTTTTGATATTGTTTGTGGTTTGGGTTGCTGTTTTGTTTTGGGGTTTTTTTGTGCGTACACATGGAAATTTTCACCATGACCCATAAGTCATTTAATGCAAAAATGTTTTAACAAAATCAAAACCAACCATCTCCAGCACTGAGAGTTACCTGCTCTCCTGCCTGTGCTCTTCAGCCCTGCCTAATTAGTCTCTGACAATTAAAGCCCTGCAGACGTGCTGCAGTGGGGTCGTTATAAAGGCTTGAAGGGTTAATAGTATCCAACAAATCCACTAAACTGCCCAAGACTTGAATTTGTGCCCACTACATTTCTATGCCCCAGGAGCTGTGAGACATGAGGTTTGGCTTCCCACTCGGTTGTATTTCAGGCACAAATGGCTTTGTCCCCTCCTCAAGCAAACCTATGGACAGTGACAGAGCCCATGTGCACTAGCTGTTTCCAAGGGTAATACACCCAAAGGGTCTGTAACCTGGTCATCCACCAGTGCAGAGGCAGGGCTGTGCTGGGAGCCATGGGAGGTGGCTGGCATGCTCTGTGTTTTCCTCTTCATCCTTCTTTTGGTCTCCTGAGCCTCACATCTTCCTGGTATAACTTCATAATAGCTTAGAAGCATTGAATATAGGCTTGCAATCCTTCTGTGCCGAACAGGTTATCTGCATGGAGGATCAGATCCATGAGGTCTAGCTAGCTTCCAGCAAGGTGGGCATTCCAGATAATTGCCATGAGCCTCCAAAGTGGGGCCTGAAATCATGCTTTAATTTTAACCTCACTGAAGTTCAGTCATGATACCCACCTTGACCAACCATCAGCCCAGTAATTGGTTCACTAATCCCACTGCAGGGGGAGGAAAACACAAGCCTCAAGTTTTGACCATACTAGGAGAGAAACGTGTGGTTTGGAGAAAGAGATTTTTAAAAAATAACATTGAAAAGGTATTGTTTATTGTCTACCCTAAGGGCAGGCAAAAACACAGTCCATTTGAGAGGGCAGAAGGAATACCCCTTTTCAGGTATTCAAAGAAAATGAGAGGAAGAGGTGGATGGCACAAGGTAGGAGACTATACATTTCTCCAGGTGGCCAGTGAGTGCCAGAGCCGCAGGCCACCAGTAGAGTCTGGTAAGCCAGACATCCTCATGGACACTGCACCAAAATGCGTAAGATCTTTCTATCCAGCCGACCATCCCAGCTCTCTCTCCTAGGTCACCTCAGGGGTCACACCAGAGCCAGTGTCCCCATCAGTTTGCAACTTCTCCCTGGATTTAAGTGAGGGCTTAATGCCAGCATGCTGCTCATGTGGCCAAAGCCCTAGGACATCAATAGTTTTGACCACAGGGTCATTTTTCCTCCTGCGTCACGTCCCTGCCATGCAAGCATTGAGAGGGCACAACAAGGAGCAGGGACCACCTCTTTCTGCAATCAACACCACAGAGGTGTGCTTGCACAAGTCACAACAAGGCAGCCTTGCTTGCTTCAAGCAGAAACACACCCAGAGGGATCTGAAGGACCTTTGGAGGCAACAAGAAATAAGCACTGGGCTTTGTGCTGCCGGAGCTGGGACACACTTGCAGCCTCCATGCCTCTGACGCAGCTGCTTGCCACCTGTGGCAGGGCTCTCAGGTGCTGTCTCATCCCTTGGTTTCCAACAAGAGGTGCAGTGGCAAGACAGCTCCAGGCATCGACATGCCAGTACAGCTCAAACTGCGTAGAAGTGCTTCAGCTGCAGTTCAGCTTTCATCTCGAATAGGGTTGCTGCCTGCTGCTCAGATCTTCCAGGCATAAGCATGTGCATATCATTCTGCTCAGTGCCTGGGGGGCTTTCAGTCCCCTCTGCCTATCTTGGAGGAAGCGTCCGAGTGGCTGTGCATTCCTGAGCCCCTCAAAGCCATTTGCCTCGGGACACTCACTGCCAAGCCTCTGACTACCCTCCATACCTCTGTGCAGCCACAAATTCACCCGCATGATGAAGGGGAGTATGGGGTCAAGTTTGATGTGAGAGGGCAACCCAGCCAGAGCAGAAATCATGAAACCTTTTTCAGGCAAAAGGCCTGGCTGGAGAAAGAGGAGGTGGCAGAGCAACCTCAGGCACACACTCCCTGCTTGAAGCATGCCCATAAATCACAGCATGAACAACATAGTGATCTCAGCTTAATCCCAGGCCTGGTTAAGTGTTATTCCAGTCTTTCCTAACTAGTTTCTTCACTGTTCTTTAGTGTCATTTATGCTTTTATCAGCATCTTATGAGATGATCAAACACAGGTCACTGCCTCTCTTTAAGGCAACACCATTTTTCAAAATATTATTCTCCCAAGGTAGGTAGAGGCATGGGAGAAGATGGAGTTTATAAAACTTGCCTCTCCCAAGGCCTGCAGTAGAGGATGAAACTCCAACAAGAATCACAGAAATGCTTCCCTTCTCAGCAGGTGAAGGTGAGGGAGCTGATGCAGAATACAGAAGGCACACTGGATGCATGGCAGGGCACCAACTGGGGATACCGTGGTGGGAAAGCAGAGCAACCCACCTTCTGGGTGCTACTGCAGCTTCAAAAAAAGAAAACCCATTAGAGAAGCTTAACTGAGTTGATCAAAAAGCTAAGGAAATGTGTATGGTGAGTTAAATTAAAGAGCAGAATGGGAAAAGATTACTTCCTTTGGGTCTAACAATAGCTGGGAAGAGTACTTGCCAAAGGAAGTCGAAGTTGCCAGTAACATATGTGGAAATGCCATTTTGTTTCTCTAATAATTTGCACTTTCTTCAAATGCTATCATTTTTGTCTATTAGTGACAGAACAAATGTGATTGAATACACGAGTTCATATCCTGCAGGCTTCCTGGGAAGGACTGAGAAAGGTCAGCCTGAAACCAGTGGTGCATGGCCAGGCTACATTTCAAGAACTCATGCTGAATGGGGCTGGAATGAAGCCACCACTGTCAGGAGGTCTGTAAGCAGGTGCTGAGGCAACTGGGACCATGCTAGGGGTCAGTGTTCTTCTCTAGACAATCTCCAAAGTCTGTCTCCTTCATTCCTCTGGCTGCCTGGGGAGAACCAAGAGAGAAATCAGAGAGAAAATATCTCAAGATGCAGCCCCTGGATGAGGCATACAGCAAATTGGCCAAGGATCCATGAGGGCAAGGTGTGCTGTACAATATTTTTGTAGCGGCTGCTGCTGTCCTGCTGCAAGACCCTCTGCCCCATTCCCAAGGAGCAGGCCAAGTCTCACTGATGTTAACTGCCTTTGTTGGCAGCACCAGCGCATCTTCACATTGACTACAATACACTTCTACCTATTTTTGGAATGATTTGTGCTACCAGAGCAAAATCAGCCCTCAGAATCAGGAGCTCTCCATTTCTATGTCCTGTCCGGCCCTTATCCCTTCTGCCTACACTGGGGGCCAGTGTACAGACACCCCTGTGTGATCTCTCCTGTACCACTCAGGAGCAAAGATAGTCTCATTAGTCCCACTTTGCAAACTGGAAATGGGTGGTGAGAAATGGAACAGCCAGACACAGTCACACAGTGATATGTAAAATACACCCTGGCCTCCAACACCAGCCGTGTATCATCCCTCTCCCCTCCTCTCCTTGCCAAGCTGCAGAACTAGACAAGAGCTGCAGGCACATTGCCAGCCTGAGTCTCCACCTCCTTACAACATCCTTTACCATGAAAAACAGTTTTTAAATGCTACTCTTTCACATTAGATCTGTTTTTCACCTCTTGGCCTATGGATAAATAGCCAATAAGGATGCAGGATGATGACTCCTGTTCTCCCCTCTGGTTCCCCACTGAGCTGAGCTTGCACTGCAGGCTTTGCACCCCCTGTGGAACAACCGTGGCTGCATTTCAGAGAGGGAGGAAAGCAAAGTGAATCTGCCTGGCTTAGCTCACTGTGCCAGCTGTTAGGCAACACCTTTGCATCCCAGGAGGAAACTGGCTCGCACTTTGAGGCAGGGGCCATTAGCGTTTCCACTGCCTCACTCCAAGTCACTGTGAGGTGGTCTGTGTACCCAAGGGTCTTTTGTTAGTGAGGAGCTGAGAGGAAGGCAATCCCCCTGGCAAAAGGGCACAGTGAACATGCACACAGAGGAGGGAGCAGGCTGAACCTCTGTGTCTCCATGGGAAGGTGGTTGTCATCCTGCAGAAGTAAGTCTGCCAAGGAGCAGCCAAGAAACCTGGTGGGGACAAGGAATAAGAACTGTGAGATCAGTGGTAGCTCATCTGGACCCATGAAATCTCCACAGACACTTGTGAGAAGGAGGAAGCCTGCAGCAACATGGGACAACAAGCATATCCCCAGTCAGAAACTGAAGCCACCCAGGTCCTTCTGTGGGGCCAGAGAGCAGGCAACAGGGAGTAGCAGCGGCAGAAAGAGGACTAACACCTTCTAGATGAGAGCCAGAGCTTTCCACACCCTCACTAGCCCAAAACGAACATTTTCCCATTTGCTCTCTACATCCCCCCAGCCTGGAGCTCGCTCTTGTTATTTATCACATCTGTTTGCTTCCCATCTTTAGGACACATCTGCCCTGGATTCATCTTCCCTTCCCCCCACCGAACTCAAAACCAGCCAGAAATATCCTGTAATCTCTTCTGCTTCACCTGTAATTTGCTTCCTGCTGGCAATGAGTGAAACCGTCTGCCTTTGTCGAGATCAAAAAAGCCATGGCAGCCATGTGATGTCAGCTTACATTAACACCCCCTCTCCCCTTCACTCCCCTCCTCCAGCTTGCTGAAGAAGGGCAACTGTGTCTTCATTCTCCTCCAGCCTTCTTCCTTCCCCAGTATGTCTCCTACCATTTGGATGTGCCCTGGTGGAAGGGGCAGCCAGCATCAGCAGGCAGCTGAAGGGGTCCTGGACCCCCTTTAGCACTAAGTTGGAGCCAAACTCAGGGATGATGCAAAGAGTAGGAGATGCAGCAAGGTGGACCACAGGCCACCAAGGGACACTGGATCTCTGAGGACTTTACATCAGCACGCATCATCCTCCTGCTCTGACCTTGGAGTGAGAAAAGCTCAGCCTCCATAACTGCAGTGCTTCTGCATGGGCTCCTTACTGCCTGTATCACAGGCGGGGGAGCATGGGGCTGGGCAGAGGCTGACCAGCTAGTGAGGACACAGGGAAGGTGCCCAGGAAGGGGCAGGATGGTGGCTGAAGCTGCTGAAGCTGCCACTAAACCTTGCACAGAACATTTCAGTGTGCAAAGCCAGGTGCTGCTGCTATACGGTGGTAGGGAAATTCCCTTCCTTCAAGCAGTCTTGGTAGGATGAGTGTATTAACTTTGTTAACATTTTCCCCTCATACTCAGCACTGGTGAGGCCATGCCTCAAATCCTGTGCTCAGTTTTGGGCCTCTCATTACAAGAAGGATATTGAGGGAGCATGTCCAGAGAAGGCCAACAAAGCTAATAGAGAGTCTAGAGCACAAGTCTTATGAGGAGCAGCTGAGGGACCTGAGGATGTTTAGCCTGGAGAAAAAACGGAGGCTCAGGGGAGACCTTATTGCTCTTTACAACTGTCTGAAAGGAGGTTGTAGCAAGGTGGGGATCAGCCTCTTCTCCCAAGTAACAGGCAGTAAGATGAGAGGAAACAACCTCACCTTGTGCCAGGGGAGGTTTAAAATGGACATCAAGAAACATTTCTTCACTGAAAAGGGTGGTCTGGGGTTGGAACAGGCTGCCTGAGGAAGTGGTGGAGTCACCATCCCCGAAGTGTCTGAAATGGTGTAGATGTGGCACTTGGGGACATGGTTTAGTTTTGAACATGGCAGTGCTGGTTTATTGGTTGGACTTGATGATCTTAGAGGTCTTTTTGATTTAACAGTTCTATGACTCTATATATTAGTTCACATTACAAATAGTAATGTAAGGAGGCAGTTGAACTTTACTGGAGCCTTTGGTATTGCTCCTCTTTGTGCAATCAAATGGATATCAGCTCGTAGCAAGGACCAAGGGGCAGCCCAGCCATGGAAGTAAGGGCTTGGCTCCTCAGATACTTTGGGCTGTCCATGATGGCCCCGGACAGCCAAAGTGAGGCCGTCATCCTACTCCTTAGCATCTCTCCAGCATTGCCTGTCACCACCCATGGGTGCCTCAGGCACGACTGATCTCCGGGACGCCCGGATGCGGTGGGAATCTCGCTTCTTTGCCGAGTGTCACGGTGATGAGCCATCCTTGGTGGTCAGTCACAGCATGAGGTACCCGAGCGCTCGGGGGGCCCCGCGCTGTGCCCGCAGTCTGCACCTTCCTCATGAGGGGAAGTGGGGGGCAGGCACTGATCTCCCCCTGGCGATCAGCGATAGGATCCGCGGGAATAACCTGGAGTTGTGCTGGCGGACGTTTCGGTTGGGCATCAGAGAAAGGTTCCTCAGAAAGAGGCTCCCCAGGGAGGTGCTCACAGCACCAAACCTGGCAGAGTTCAAGGGGCGTTCGGAGAATGCTCTCGGGAACAGGGTGTGACTCGTAGGGCCGTGGGGCGCAGTGCCGGGAGCTGCCTCGCTGCTCCCTGTCCAGCGGGACACCATTACCGGCGCTCTCCCGCCGGGAGCTGCCTCGCTGCTCCCTGTCCAGCGGGACACCATTCCCGGTGAATTCCGGCCGGGAGCTGCCTCGCTGCTCCCTGTCCAGCGGGACACCATTCCCGGTGTGTTCCGGCCGGGAGNCCCGCCCCCTCAACCATGCCCCGCCCCCCCGGTACGTCAGCGCAGTTCGAATCGCGGCGGCGCTGCCTGCGCGGCCATGTCGGTGCTGCGGCCCTTCGACAAGCTCCCGGTGCTCAACTCCGCCGCTATCCTGGTAGGTCTGCGGCGGCCGCGGCCTGTCCCCACCGCCCCTTCCGCTTCACTTTCCTCGGGGCAGGCTCTGCGGCCCGCGCCCGCCCGTCCCGTGCGCTCCGCCGCCCCGGCCGCGCCTCAGTGCCGGGCCCGCCCCCGCGGTATGCAGACGTTCCCCGGGGTGGCCCCGGGCCGGGCCGCTGTCCCTGACCGCGCTCTCCGCCTCTGCCCGCAGCTGGTGGGCACGGACGAGGGGCTGCAGCAGAAGCTGGCGGAGGCGATGCTCCAGGAGAAGAAGAACTTCAAGATCAGCATGTGAGTGGTGGGGAGCGGGATGCGCCGCGCCCCGGGCGCGCTGCCGCCCGGTCCGGGAGCTGCAAGGCAGATCGACTAGCGTTACCCAAACTGACGGAAAGCTTCTGCTTCAGGAGTGCACACACCGAAATTGTTTAAAGATGCAGGTTCCGCCCCCGTGGCGGTGGTCAGAACTGCAGGGCGCTCTGTTCTGAGAGAAACCTCGCTTTTGCGAACACTAGAGAGCACTGCTGCCCAGATGTGGCCGCATCTGCAGAGGGCAAACCCTCTGCCCTCAGGGCAGGCAGTTTGGGCATGCTTGGAAACGGGAGTGGTAGCACTTCCCACATTTCATGTTCACTATGCACATATCGTTGCCCTTCAGATGTTGCACAGATGTTTGATTACTAAATTTTAAAGGTATGAGAGGAACGCAGATTTTTTTCCCTCATGGGAGAGAAAGGCGTGTACAGAAATTAAACATCCTGGGACAGAATGGGACAAGTACAAATCTTGCAAGCACTTGAAACCAAACAAGCGTTCCTGAAAGATGTCCATTGCTTTTTGTGCTCATTATAGCTGTGTTCTGGTTTGTGTGCACACACGTGTTTTTCCTCCTGGAGCTATTAAGAGGATGCACTTGGAATTTTAACTTTAGCTGCATGACAAGTCCTGTCTTAAAAGCTTGATTAACTTAACTTTTTACAATAAAATGTCCTTGACAGCTCTCTTGCCAAGACCAAATGAGTTTAGTCAGCTCTTCAGAAGGTGTTTGTGTTATTTCACTGCTGTAATCCATAGCTATGCAGTAAAAGCAACCTGAGCTGGATTGTACCACTGGCTAATTAGAGTAACTACTACTCTGATTATGGTATCTTGGATATTTGTGCTAATTAACAGCAAATGAATCACCCCATTTTCTGTGTGAAACCTGCAGCCTCTGCTGAGCTGTGGAATGCCATAACTAGATGGCTACTGGTACTGCAACTGCATAACTGCCCAAAGGCACAGATTCATGTGCTCATGCTACAAAGCAAAATAAGTCCGTGGATTACAAAAGCAAAGTCCATGACAGTGTTTTTGGTTTTTTCCCCCCACTGTGTTACTTTGGGATTATACACATTACAAAGAAATATGGTATCTAGTCTGGCAAGTCTACCTGCCAGGTACAGCTGTTGGGACAAAATTCAGGGCTAGGTTTTTTTTTCTGTCTCATTGCTGGGGGAAAAAAGGGCTTCTGCAGTGCATATCTGGAGGCTGCTGGCATCATCTAGTCATGTTGGTTTAAATATAGCAGAATTCCAAATAATGCAGTGCTTTTTTTGGTTGCTTTTTCTTTTTCCTTCAGACAATGAGATCTGATACTTTCACCACAATGTCTCCCTAAATTTCCCCTGAAATTAATATGCTTGTTTGTGTTGCAATGTGTCTTTCAAGCGTGCTTTGCTCATCTCTTATGTTAGTTTCAGAATGTTTTCGTTATATGTAAGAAAGAAAACACTTTTGTTTGGAGATTGACAGACAAAGCTACAAACTATATAGGATTAATAGAAGGGAACGTGTACTGTGGTCTGTGGGAAAACTGTGAAGACCTTAAGAATTAATTGCTAGAAGTAATACTCCCCAGGAAGATCAGGATCAGTGTTTCTCTCTTGGCTTCCAGAGAGGAAGTGGATTGTGAGAGTGACTGAACTTCTGGGATTTTTGTTTGTCCAATTTATCTTTAAGATGATCTTCCAAAATGAGACGCTGATAATGTTATTCCGTGAGGAAGGTCCAGTCATGCACTGCTGGAACCTTTTTTGGGTGGTTGGTTTGCTTGTTTGTTTTTTGTTTTGTTCTTAGTTAGTTGACTGTGGTTGTTAGTCTTTGGGGTTTTTTTAGTGGGAAAAGGCACAAAAAGTCCCCACTCTGTATTTCTTCCGACAGCTGTACCAGCAGTGGTGCTATTGTGTAGAAAGACACCTAAACTAACCTAGTAGCTCCTGACACAGTGAAAGGGTTAAAAAGGGGGTGTAATGCTGTAGTAGCAGCTCTTTCTGAGTTATAACTTCGTCTATAAAGTTGTACTAGTGATAAGTTTCTGGTTTAAGGTTTTTCTGTACCTGGAAGGATAGCTTCTCCTGTGTGAGCATATGAGTGGTATCTCTGGAATGTGATGGGAAAGCACTGATGCATTTTAAATGAAAGTTGGCAGCAAAATATACCAGTAAAGCATTGGGGTTCACTTAGTTAGAAAACAAATTAAATAAAATGACTTGCCATACAGTTCTGTGCCCAGGAAATGTTTCTGTGAGTCTTGTTATGCTCTAATAAGCTTCCCATTATAACCAGCCTTTCTAGTGATTACCATTGTGGCTGCCAGCAACTGTGAGTGGGCCTAAGACCCCTTAAAGAATTACGATATCTCTTCAATTAGCAGGTATTTAGTAATTAGCAGGGTTCCTGGTGACTTGCTACTTCACAAACTGCAATGGTTATGTGGTTATGGGTAAGTAGATACTGTCTTGCCAAGCTATTTGGTTAAACTGGCAAATTTATTATCTTTCAGTCACCTTGCTACATCCCTCCCCTTGCCTTCAGAGAGGGATCACCTTCGGCCCGGGATAGATCTGATTGTGTTTATGATTGACATCAAGAGCAAATACAGGTAAAAGAAGGGCAAAAATATGAGAGGGGGGGACTGATATTCTTTCTTGGATTGATGGCTAAACCATTTTTAATCTGTGGAATTGCTGAATAGCAAATTTCAAACCCAGGGCTTGCTGTGGTGGAAATGCTCAGTAATGTACGTAGTGGCTTTCTGGCCTCCAGCAGTGGATTAGGACTGAACTGCTCTATGTAATAACATGCCTGTTGTGCACTAAGTTGCTGTAGCAGAGAAGGCAGAATGTATTTCAGGATCTGGGTATGTGATGATATGAACTGAGCTTTGGAAAGATGCTGTCTGTAAAATCAAATGGAAATGATGGTGGTGCTGTGAAGTTCTGTAATATGCAGATGGCTGATGTGCACTGGGCAGTGCTACCTAATAATCAGCCAGGTGCTATATCTGTGTCCCCAGTTCACTGATACTCCTGGTAAAGTGGGATCAGCACTACTGATGTCTCTAGGCAAAAGTGAAAAGTCTGAAGGGATTGATCCCTATTCTGTCATCTTGTGCTTCTCTTTGTAGAAATGAAATTTGCATCCCCAGGCCATAAGTAAAGACTTTGCTAAGGCACAGAAGTCAGCATTTTATTACTTACTTAACTTGTGACTGATGATCCTGGGCTCTCATTTACCAAAAATGACAGGCCCAGCTGCATACTTACAGCACAGATGGTGCTGCAGAAATGTGTGGGCAAGCTCTTCCTGAAACAGCCAAAGTGGTGCTGAGTCTCATTGGATGTTAATGAATTTGGATGCTTAGTGGCTGTAAGTCATGGAGGACACCGTTCAAACTAAGACTAACTGTTGAGTCTTGAGTAGAAAGGATATGTTATGGATTATTAAACAGCTGTGGGTATTACAGAAGTCTCTGTTGTCGTGCTTTTAGCACAGAGCAGAACTCTGCGAGCTCACAGATCAGCAGATGTTAACATCACTGGTTTTCTAATTGTGCTTCTGAAAGTTATTCCTGTTGTCCTTATACTGCACTGGTTTAACCTCCCTGTCCAACTGGATTGTCTGTACTTTTCTGACAGCTTGAAGAAGGTTGAAGCTTCCCTAGCTTATGTGGATGGCAGCTTCTTCCTGGGGAAAGTGTGCTTTCTTGTCACTGGAGGTACGTATGGCACCTCTTCCCCCTCTTCAAGCAGCACAACTCGCTGTTGATTTTCTTAAAACAGGACAGTGACTTAACTTGAAATAAACCGAAATAAACCAGTGCTTTTGTCAGGAACTTTGTTTAAATTATTTCTGTACTCCTCTGCCTTTTTAAATTGTTTTCTTAGATAAAACATGCTTCTCTTCTCTCATGCTCACTTGCTCCCTCCTTTTTGTTTTTGCCAGTCAGACCTCTCTCCTCTGTCCCTAATCCCCGAATATGATTCATATTACTGGGATTTCTTTCCTGTATCCCTGCAGAAGTCTGTTCTATCTGCTCTTGCAAATCTGCCTTAATGATAGTCTTAACGAGCTATGAGGAACATATGATACTGTGATAATAAAGTGGATCTAAATGGATGAGCTACAAAACTATTAAGTATAGTTTTAATACAAAACTGGTATTCCTGCTGTGTACTGTCTGGCCCTGTCGTGCCTCTAATCCTTCTGTTTCCCTGCCTCAAGCAAAGAAGGTGCTTTCCTGTGTAGCCTCCCTGCTTCAGCTCTGAGGAACTGAAGGGCCCAGACTGTACTGCTCAGTGTTGAAATAGGTGCTGTGTCCCTGGAGTTTGGGGATCAGGAGGCCTAGTTCTGGGGTAGAGGAGGAGTCTGAGCATTGTCTTGTGCTGTGGCTCTCACGATTAAGTGACCACTCTGTGATAGCACGTGAGCCAGGAGGACTTATGACGAGTGGAAGATTCTGCCTGTGCTGGCAGTGCACTGATCCCTTATCTAAAATGTCAATCTTACATAAACAGTAATATGGCAATACTATTCCTGATGTGAGTATTATGAGAGACTTCTGTGCTCATTTAATTTCAAACCTTTTGTCATTCTGTTGTACTGTTCACTGTTGCCTTACCTTCTATGGTGTTCTCAGAATTATCTCTGGATTGTTTTTTCGTTGTGGAATTTCCTAGTACTTTTTTTTACTGATTGCTGATTATGGGGCTTGTAATGTTGGAAAACTTTTTTGTAGTTGGCAGGGTGAATTATTGCAGCATTGACACGAGTGCCATCTGTAAACTGGGAGAAGCCTACTGCAGTCCTGTGCTATTCTGTGAGCTGGAGGTAAGGTGCTTTTTTGATGCATAGAGGGATTTCTGAATTTCACTGCTCTGTGATCCTTAGGAACATCATTACGTTAGTACATACACTGCTGTCTTGTGTAAGTGTCAGAGACCAGACTGTTTCTACAAAAACAGTAGAGGTACAGCAGTCTGTCCTTGAAATGAGCCTTCTAGTAACCTGCTCCTTCCTGTGCTACTTCAAGGCCTCAGGAAGCCAAGCCTAAACTAAAACAGTTATCTCTGGTATGCAAAGCCTTGATACTCTTGTTCCTTGCTACATTTTTTCTTCCTGGGAGCCCCACAACTATTATTTGCCATGTGACTCCCCTGCCCATATACTGCTTCCCATTAGCCAATCTTTGTGGCTTCACAGACTGTTTTTCCACCTGATATGCCACTCTTTCCAATTACCTGCTGGTTGTGAAAAGCTGGAGAGAGTTTGGCATCCAGTGGTAGCACACTTCACTGTTCTCTCTATTCATCATTCCATCCTCAGGGACTGCTTCCCTACCAGCAGGTAGTAGCTGTGCCTTTGGCAAGCCCTTCAGGGCTTTCAGTTGGAAACACTGTACCTTCCTTAATGTTAGGGGAACAAATAGGCCTGTTTGGGGTTTTCTGTAGCTAGCTGCTTATTGTCTGCTCTGGTTCTTTCTTTTATGATTTCTTTCCTTCTTTTCTATTGATTAAATAATCTCTCCATTTTGTTTCCAGTTGGAAGGGATACGAGTTGCCACTGCTCAACGACTTCTCCGAATGTTACAGATCTGTGCTGGTTTTGTACCAGGAGTTTCTGCCTTGTCCTTTGGCTTACTGATGAGGAAATCTGCTGATGATTAGTTTCTCATTGTGATAATTCAGCCACATTTGTCAGGTTTTTTTCACTTCAGGCATTCAAGCTGCTGCAGTTGGAATCACACTGGGGAAGCTTTTTGCCTGACTTGTCACAACCACTCATCCAGAACTGTCCCTAGTAGCTTATCTCTCAAGAAAAGCTTCATTCCTATTCAGTGGATAACATATAGGTGCTGTGGGGAAAGCAGTTGGAATTGTGGATGCCTATCCATTGTTATATCTGAACCCTATTTCATGATCAAGTTTGAATTTCATCCTCGTGGCCAGTGGCCAAGAGCCTACATGTTTTTCTGAGAGAATATTGGAAGAACAGGCTGTTATCTCCAAAGTACTAGAGAAGAGGCAGCAGATTCCTACTTCCTTCCAGTTGAAATACAGCACCTTGGGCTAGTGTGAAACCTTGCTGCCAGGTTTTGTCTCTCCCCAAAGAGAGGAATGGGGAAAGAAGGCTGGCCTGCAGCTTCCAAATAGACTGCACTTGGCAGTTAATCATCCAGCTCTGTGAGCATCTGCCCATCAAAGGGCTCAGTATTTCCATGCCGGATAACTAACTGGGTAGGAAGGGACGAAAGATAACATGGCACTTTAGCTTTCTTTTAGATCTTTGAAGAAAAAGACTCCACCTCTCAAGCCCGGGATAGCCCCAGTAACCCAGCCCCTGGGGCTGCGCAGAGCTTGGATGCAGCAGACTGGGCACAGTCCACAGAACACATATTGTCTCTGTAGGTTTGGCATATGCTGTGTGTAATCCCTTTGCTAACAGATTCTTATCACCAGTAAGTTGTGCCTTATTCTTACAGCAAGTCACTAGTGTTTGAGAGTTCCAATTTAATAAAATGACTAATATTTAATAGTTGTATGTTCTTTGTCAGGTATGTGGCGCGGGCACTAAAATTTGTGAACACTTCCCCTGGTTTGCCCTGACAGCAAGGCTGGACCTTGCTGGCAGCTTGAACTCCCAGTAAGTTATTGTGCTGCACTCGTGGCTTCAGCCACGTGGTGGTGGCAAAAGCTTTCCAAATACAGCTTTTCCTGTACATCAAGTTGAGCCACCTGCCAGAATATAGTATTTCTTGAAATGCTTGGATGTTTCTTACCCAGAATTACATGCCAGGTAGAAATGCAGCTTAGAGAGAATATGTTAAATTCCCTTCTGGTTTAATTCATTTAAACCCTAATAGTCTCCTTTAGCATTCCTAGGTGGAGAGCTCTAGCTGCGTGCGCTGTTCCGGTTAGCTTGTTTCTGACATCTGTCTGTGAGCAGAAAAAGCAGAAAGCAGCACTGCAGGCTTAATCAGCTGTGAGTGTTGGCAGTCTTTGCAAAGACAGCTCAGCAAGGCACAAAGCCTGTATCCTTGCTCAGAGGACACACAAATCCCAGCTCCAGTTGTATTGTTGCTGGCGGGGGAGGGCTAGGTTGTTTGTCAGTTGGAACAAAAGAAGCTAAACCATTCAGCTGTGTTATGATGCCCAATAGGGCTGGACTCTGGCTAAAACCCAAAGGAGAAAGACGTGCAAACTGTCGTGGCTGTGCAAGGAGGATTGGAAGCTTAATGGGCATGTCCTACTTTCTGCTAGCTTTGCCATCCTGTGAAGGTACTAACCAGGACTTGGCCACCAGAGAGGGGCAATCATGCTGAGAAACAAGTTTTTGTGTTGGTTATGCTCTCTTAGCCTCGCTCTCAATTTGAGTCCCTCAAAATAAAGGAGACCATGGTTTAGAATAGACTGGTTTCGATTTGCCCTTGATGTGCAGGTGCAGTCCGGGGGAGGGAAGGAAGGGATGAGGCATGAAATGAGCCACTCTTTCATGTTCTTCACAACTGCTGTAAGGCAGGGAGACTTTTCCATCTCCTAGGTCACTCTCCAGTTGACTAATAATTATTAGTCTCAGGTAAAATCCCTTTGGCCTCGAGTAATTTCGCTGTGCTTTCTTAACTAGTGAAAATCAAACTCCTTAGCCTGTCCAGAATGCTTTGTAGCAACCCACACGTGCTACTGTCCATTCCTGCACCTTCCAACAGGTTTTTTTCCACTGTTACGTTTCAGATGTGGTATTTCTTCCCTTTACTACTTTCAAAGAAGAGGCTGTTTTTACTTCCTACAGGTGGCTGAATCTCAGCTGGTACAAAATAAAATCTAGTTCCTTAAGAGCAGAATCTAGCTTCACCTTGGGGCAAATATTTTTCTTACTCTTAGGAGAAAGTATTTACTAGAACTGGCAGGGGAAGTGGAGCGTATCTAAGAATATGACACTGTGTCTCAGGTCCATCATGTTTTACAACCCAAAGTATTTGGGACACATCTAAAGCTACATCTTCAACTATGTAAATACCTCTAGGAACTGTCAGCTATTAGTTTAGACAGGCCATAACACTGCCCTTACTACCAGAGCAGACAAGGCAGCTGAGGATATCTTTCATCTGGATGGAGTAGCCAGGGCTAATGTTTGATAAAGGTCTTGTGCAAGTGGTACTTGGATTGGGATCAGAGGCATGGAAGGCCTGAAGCTGAATTAAGGCTAGTGACTCAGGTTCTGTTGTGTTCAAACATCACAAAACAGCTTGCCAAGCTGACTGAAATCTAAACTAACAGGAACATTTTGGAGCTACTTGCTTTCACTTGTCTCTGTTGCCTCAGTTTCCTATCCCTCTGGAGGTTTTCAAAGAGAAATCCCCCTCTGTGACAAAAGTACCCACGAGCATCACTGGTTTGACTGTTTCAGTTTGTAGATGTGTTTCTGTTTGTCAGTTATGTCAGCAAAATTAGTGTAAAAGTGGTTTAATTAGTATAGAAAACCTCGCACCAGCTGCACTGATGTAGCTTCCGTCATGAGTGGTTTTTCTTGGATGGAACTGAAGTAGGTTGTACTATGGTCTCTTCTGCTATGACAGGTTGACCCACAGGATTTTCCCTTCAGTCCAGTCACTTAAAGATTTTGTATCCTCAGCCTGCTGGCTGAGTGGCTCACAGAGGTGCTGTGTGAGAGATTTCGGTGCAAATCAGCTTGGTTGGCATTATCTGTTGGGATTACAGCTCTCTGCTATCCCAGATTTTCCAAGGGGAGGGTTTCTTTTCCTTACTTTGCTGCAATTAAATCAGACCAACTTTTAAGCATGCTAAGACATGATAACCTCTGTCTATACCAACAGGAAAGTCTGTGTACTGAAATGGCACCCATATTAAAAGATCCTTCTGTCCTGGAACAAAGATAGAGAGAAATCCAGCCCTGGGGATTTATCTGTCCCTTCCAAACCTTGAAACTGGTGGCTGAGGTTTAGATGGTAGGCTACCTCTAATATTTGCTTTGGGGGATGGTTAAAACTGGACAAGACCTGTACTTTGAAGGGAGTGGCTGGGTTAGGTCAACAATGGTGCTCAGCAGCTGTGGTCAAGCTGTAAGAGCTGCTTGGTAGCTCTCATCGTGACCACTGTCTGTAGCAGTGGTGGACAAGAAGGAACCCCTGCTCTGCTGCCTGGAGCTGACCTGCAGAGCTGTGGCAGAGGTACCTGTTCTCCTGGCAAAGGCAAGAGAGACGTTTCTTCCTGTGGGGTTTTTAACTTGTCTTGATTTTCCAGGAGCTCTGGGCTTTGCTCTGGCTGGATACCAGCTGCTCTGTTTCCATTCAGCTGGCCCAGATCCCCTGGCAGTCTCGTCTGTACTCTTAGTGTTCTCCACTCCCCACCCTAAGCTGGTGTGCAGTGTTGCTGTGGGCTGCTGAACAACTGCCACTTTCCATTCAGTGGCCAGCTGTCCTTCAGTGGTCGGGAAAAGTGATTTATATGCAAGAGAAAGCAATAGCTGGCACAGCCCAGAGCCAGGATCCAGAAACACTGGGTTCGTTTCACCTCTGTGGCTGATTTCTACCATGGAAATGGGCACGTGTGCCTTGCTCTGCTTCTACAGCAGGAGCTGCCTCCACTGAGGGAGTGTAATGAGGGCAAATTGACATTGCTTTGGGGTCACAAATCTGGAATTGTGTGGAAACACTCAGAAGAAACTATTTTTTCCTATTTAGTAGATTTTGACTTTTACCTAAGTTCTGTGGGGGAGGGTTTGGTGGGACCTCCCTGCTGGGCACCTCCTGAGATTGGCTGTGTTTTGTGCTGCTTACATGCCTGACTTCTGCAGAGAGGCTGCCTGAAACTGGGCTGCAATCCTTCTCAGCAGGCATTGCGGCATGGTTGGGTTTTGTTGTGAACTGGAACAAAACCATCCTCTGAAACGCTGAAATTCCCTGCACAGTACAATTATCCTTGAATTGGCCAGTGGGAGAAATCAAAGTCTCTGGATCTCTTCCTCATTGTTAAATATTAATTCAGCGCGGCGATGCCAGGCAGGATGGCATCCCCTGGGGTCAGCTCTGCAGGAGGGGCTGTCTTGGCTGTGAAGAACCGGTGCACGAGAGAGGTCGGGCACAGGGGACTCTGGAATTATGTGACTTGCTCAGACTCCCTGGCAGTTGAGTAGTGTGGGCTCCTGGCCCGTGCTGGGCCATGTTTCCTTTGCCATGGGCTCCTTCTGTGGGAGCTGACACGTGCTGTGATGCTGACATCCCTCATCCTCTCAAGCCTGACTATGTGGTGGGGTGTTTTGAGAGGAGCCAAGAAAGGCAGCATACCCATCCCCCCACCCTGCTGGCTCCTTTGCTGAGGGAAGTCAGCAGTGTGTGAAAGAGAGCCTATGTTTTACATACGTGCAGGCTGCCTCCTCTCCACCAGCCCAGGTGCAGCTGCGGGCTGGGTGCAAGGGGCCCGTGGGCTCTGTGCGTCACGGGAAGGAGCTCCGAGGTGGGGCAAGGACAAAAACAAACACAGAGAACACCTCCCTTTGGGAAACTTGGCCCTGATGTGCTGGGGCTACTCTATCCTCTAGATCCCCCCACCCTCCTGACACTACAGCATGTTGTGCCAGGGCCAGCTGAAGCACCTGTGCTCAGGCACACTGGAGAAAACAAAAAATCCCAGCTAGTGTTAAACACGCTAAGGAGGCTTTCCCCATTTCCTGTCAGCATGAAGTATTTTCCTTTTCTGTCTTCCCATGGAAGCTCTCCTGTGCTCACCCTGCAGTGACAGGGTGACAGTGCCATGCTGCAGCTGGGCCTACCTTGTTCCTCGGGTTGTTGAAACACTGTGTGTTTGTTGAGGGTTGGCAGTCCTTGAGGCACTATTTTCTTCATTGGTCAGCTCAATGCTGTCTTGAACCTCTGTGCTGGGTTTGACAGCAGCATTGGCACTGCCCCAGTATGAACACTCAATTTTTGGCTCCCACTGCTGATTCTTTTTTCTTACTCTTCCAGAGATCATAGATGTGAAGCCAGGGCTGCATTTGACTCAGCTCGGTATGTAACAACCAGTGGTTCATGCAGCAGTGGAGCATCTCTCTTCAAACCAATGTGCCAGCATCAACTAATTAATCCTCATTCCCCCATGGGACTGAGGGGTGACTCAGTGCCTCGTGCTGTTGTCCTGAGCAGCAGAGAATCAAAGGTGTTGGAGCTGGGGGAGCCCTGGGATAGCACAGTGTCACTCTGGGCCTGCTCACTAGATACCTGTAGAGGGTCAGTCTTGTGCACTTATCTCCAGGGCTCCTTCTTAGCCATGCAGGGGACTGAAAGCTCTACAACCTTAGAGTCAAGGCTGGAGGTGCCTTTTCCTTGCTGCAGGGAGTGTTTTTACTACGTAATGTTCCCTTTGTACCTTTGCATCATTACAACCCAACTTGGCCATCCTGAGCCGTTCTCCCTTCAGACCTACAGGTCCTTTGTGCCTCCCTGGCAGCTCCCTGTGTATATGTCTGGGTGAAAGGCGGGGCAGGGAGGCTTAGGCACTGTCGATATAGAGCTGTGGCAGTGCTGCATATTCCTCTTGGGCTTTGTGACTCCCAGCAAGCTGCATGCCAGGCTGTTCCAGCATGGCACAGCAGCCCTGAAGAATTACAAACAAGAAGTACAAACAAACCCCAGCACCTGGCCCTGGCATCCATAGTGCTGTTGCATGAGCTGCTCCCTGAGAAGGGAAAGGGAGTTGCTTGCACGCAGATGTTGCATAATACAGATCTAGTTCAAACACAAGTTTGCAGGCTGGGAAGTGTTTGCTCAGCCTGTGGGGCAAACTAAAACCCGCCGGAATGGGGACTGCTGCACTGCATCCTCTGCTCTGTGTTATGAAGGAGGTGAAACATGAAGCGTGTGCTTACTTCAAAACCTGGGTGTTCCTGCTTACCTCAAAGAGGGTCTTCCCTCTTACCCAGATTGCATGTGGAACATCACCTGTATGAGTGCCCTCTGAATGTGCATGAGCTGTGGTTTGGCTGAGCTCAGCCATTGAATGGGACTAATACATAGTGATGGTGTTCTATAAATTATATAGTCAGAATGTTCACCATCTGCTCTGCGCTGAAAGCGGAGTGTGATTGAGACTTTCCCCACTTCCCAAAGCTTGACTCTCTTGCCAAGCTTGAAATGTGTGTGTGGATCTCCTGTAAGTGGTTCTGATTGAATCAGGTAAAGAGGGAATTTTTTAAGCAGGCTGCAATGTTCCCTGCACCTGAAGTGAGAGCTGAAGCAGAGGCCAGCATCCTATTATGAGACTATGAGTAAAAGTGAGTCTGATTTCATGTTAATTAGATTCTAAAGGGACTGAATCTTGATTGCAGTGGTCATATCAAAGATTTAAAATAGTAATGCAAAAAGCAAAGGAAACCCCACAGTGATTCATATAAGAAGGGGAAATAAAGACAGTCATGGAGGAAGAAGGAGTTTGAGGGGGCCTGAATTGCTCTGCTGCCCAAAAGCAGGAGGGGATTTGAATCAGATTATCCTCATTAGATGTCCCTTTAAAGCATCATCAAGCCAGATGAATGGTCTGGGGGAGAGCTTGCAGGCATGGTGGCTGTGATTATCACTAGGGATTTACAGTCCTAGTTATCTAGCTTAGAGACAAGATTATTAGGGGGTATAAAGCTGTTCCTGCCCTCAGACTCTAATGTGCATTTTTAGGCTGGGTGATGAGAGACACTATGTTGCTGCACAGCCCCTCGGAAGCCTGTCTACATTCTCTGGTGGTCCAGCCCTCTGCAGTGCTGTGGGTGCACCATGGAAGGGGAAGGAAAGTATGAGCAAGGGACCTGTGCTGGCCAGATGTTCCATGGGGATGGATGGGCAGCCTTCTCTGTGGACTGTGTCAGGGGGCAAGACCTCCCCTATAGGTGTTTACGCTGAGACAGGAAATGGGGAAAGGGATCTTATGAGGGGATTATGTCCACCTGCCTTGGCAGAACCATTCACTTCCCACAGCATCATCTTCCTGTGAGAGCCTATGCCAGTGTAACTCATCCTTCCAGCCAGAGCCTTTGAGACTCCAGAGCCTTAGAAGTGGGTGTGGCTTTTACAGAGGGAGCCCATGCGAGCTGTGGGGAGGACTGTCCCTTTGAAAGGGAATAGATGGACTTTGCCCACAGGTCCTTTGGAGTCCATCTGCAGGGATAATGAATATGGCATAGGACTGCTGACAGCTGCCCTCCACCTCTTCAGCCCTGCAGCTGCAGCAGCTCCTCATCCTCCCCTTGTGTTGCACCCCTGTTGCTTCTCTAGGCTTTGGCAGGATGGCCAGGATACTGCACGCAGATGCCAGCCAGGAGAGGAGTGGCACAGGCCCAATCCACTGTCACCTCTTTCTTAACATCACATCCTTAATGAACTTACAGAAATTCATAACAATATTCTGCATTCAAGCCTATGCAAATAGGCCTTTTTACATCTGGTCTGTACCTACAGGTCCGCGGGAAGCTGGACAATGTTGTGGCAGTACTGGGACAAGCATGGCAATGCCAGCGCAGACTAATCAAACGCATCCCAGTGCTTTGGCACGCAGGGGAGGAGAGGAGCGCCTATCAGCCGGAGCCCCACAGCCGGCAGCAAGGCATTGACGAACTCACTGCTGCAGTGTCCGCCCAGCTGTGGGGCCACTTTGGCTCAGGGGAAATGTGCTTCCTTGCTTCCCATTCTGCACTGGGGCTTCACTCATGTCTGAACACGTGCCACTCCCTCCTCCTGCAGTACTGCTGGCCCTCTCAATGCCGTGGGACTGAAAATAGCTGGAGTTTGGCATCCGAGGGTCCAAGCAGCCTGCAGTCTAAATCCCTGTGCTCCCTAGGCTCAGCTGCTCACAGGGCATTGTCCAGTGGTCACAAATGGAGTAGTCGGTGCTCCTCTGGTGGGGGTGAGGGAGGCTGGCCTTAAACCTGCTGTCCCTGCCTGTGCCTAGGGTGGTGGAAGGCTGCAGGGCAGCCCCAGGGACTCACATGGAGCTGTTTCTAGAGCAGTGGTTGGTACTGGAAACTGCACAGTCTGTTGTAACCTTGCTCATGCTTAAATGGTAGCAATCTACAGGTACCACTGGAGTTTTGGGGTTTGTTTTGGAGGGGGTTTTTTGTGTGTGTTCTCTGTTCCCCATTTGAACTGTGCTTTTAGTTATCCAGTCATGCTGCTGGTTTTGAGCACCTCTGTTAGGATGGCTCCTGTGTCAGTGCTGAGGACCATGGCTGTGGAAAGCAGTTCTGGGGCTGGGCTGCCATCTGTGGGGGGCTTTGGGGTGTTATTTCTGTATGGAGGAGCAGGGTGGCTGTACAGCAGGGAGTAGATTAAGTTGCAACAGATCAGTACAATCAGGGAAAATGTAATTTATTCGGTGTTCGAATTGCATGCAAGACCCTTTGCATTTTCTCAGGTTGCCTTCTGGTTTAAATGTATTCCCCAAACTATTCTCATGCATGAGCTGGAGCTGCAGCTCTCCTGCAAGCAGTTCATTCCAAGGAAGCACTGTGCAAAGTGCAATTAGGGCTTTAGTTTAGTATTGACCTCCAGGCTGACTGAAGCAATTTCCTGTTCTTTCCTGCTGGAGCAAGCTGTGAGTGCTCAAAGGGAGGCAGCTCCTCACCTTCAGCAGGCTTTCATTTTTGGCCCTGGAGTCATCCGCTGGAGATTTCACGCCTTGAGAGTGCAGTGGTGGGGCTCCCCACTGTCAGTGTTGGGGAGATTTCTGCCACAGTGTAGGGATGCCTGATCTGGCTGAACCCACCTGCTCAGAGGGTTGTCCTGTGGTAGCACATTGCCCTCAGCCACTGGTTTCTGTTTCAGTGCTAGAGGTGCTGCCTGGCCCTCCCACAGCACTTGAACACTCTCTGTCACCAGCCATAGGCAAAACTGGGGGTGGAGGTGGGGGTGTATATTGACCTCCCCCAGTCAGCCAAGGAGGACAGGGCAAGCTCCCACCTCTCCTCAGGATGAGGATGGAAGCAGCATCCCTGCTGCAGGCGGAGCAGGAAGGGGTTTGTGTACTGTCTGCTCATGGGGATATCCACCAGAAGAGCCAGGCGCAGCTAACAGTGTGTTGCACATGATGGAGAAGGGGCTTGCAAGACCTGGGGCAGTGTGGGGGACACAAGCCTTGCTAGGAGTCCCACCACACTGCAGAGCAGCAAGATCAGCCAGCACACCAGCTGGAAACTTCCCTCTCTTCTCCGCACCGTCTCTGGCAGGGGAGATCAAGGGCTCAGCTCCCCCAGGGCTGTATCAAGGAAATGAGGTTTCCCCCATGCCCTCTCTGCTGCTGTGTCCCTCTTGGGATTTATGGAGCAGGAAGGGGTAATGGGCAGAGGGAGATTGAGGCAAGGCAGTGTTGACCAACTCATCTGTAACCTTGGAGGGTTCTTCAACAGGCAGCCCACTGAAAAGCCTAATTTGGGTGCTCAGCATTACCCCTGCTGGAGTCCAGGGCCTCTTGCAGAGGGAGCCAAGGACACCTGCCTAGTTTTCCTTAGCCTCATGGACAAGCACAGTTCCAGGGGCATGTAAACAAGGAAGGGGGGAAACAAATGACAGTCAGCAGAGTGGGCAACATGCAGGTGGCTGAGCAGTGTCACAAAACCCCTTGATATGAAGCAGAGCACCTACAGAGGGATCTGGAATTTAGGGTGACTGCAAATCTCTTGAAATCTTTGCTTTCCCACATTACTTCTAAAAGCTTCCCAGATTTTGTCCCTAAGCTGGCATTGAGAAGGCAGAGCAAAATGGGGCTGGGCCATGCTGGGGCATCCCAGTGGATCTCGAGGAGGAGGTTTATTCTGGAGCTCTGAGAAATCTGCTCCTAAGAGCCACAGTGGGACCTTTTAGGAAGGGATGTTTCTGACCAGCCAGTGCAGGGCTGTTGGGAAGGGGCGTGAGGATGAGGTGCCAAATGAGCTTTGTAGGCTGTCTCCAGTCAAAGCATTCTGGTGGCACCACCTGGATGTGGGGCAGATGTCAGGCTGTGCCGAGATGTTCCTGAGGTGTTGGGTGCATACTGTCAGAGGTTTGTCCTGAGGTAACTGGGTCTGCTCAGTAAACACCTCACAGCTTCTCTGACCGACAAGCCTCTGGGTTTCCGGTGTACACGAGCACAAGGTGAACTTTCAGTGGATATTTTCTGCTCTGTGCGGTTTTGCAAGTGTGTCTGTGAGTCACTTCACCCGCCCTTGACACCAGAGGAACCGCTCACATGAGTCCAGTCACACATGTGTGCATGAGCACTCATAGGACACATCCCTCCATCCCTCCATGCTCCTGGATCGCCAGCACTGCCATGTCCACCACAGGGATCCTAGAAGCCAAGCCAGGCCTCCCTGTGCGGGATGGGAGCAAGCGGTACTGGAAATGGACCTCTCCAAATCCGCGATTAAGACATAATTCTTAAATCACTCATTTGATATCTTTTCTGATTTATTTGTTTAATAAATGCACTTACTTAGCCAGAGACCTGGACTCCTGGGGCTTTCATTTCTCTGCAGAGGAGATAAGAAAAGCACATTTCCCTATCCAGTGAGTCATTTTTTCTGCTCTTTAATTATGTATTTGTGCGATTATCAAGCATATTCAGCTCTGAGATGCAAACAGTTCAAACTACTCACCAAGCTTTAATTTTTGCTATTCCAGAGATGATCAACCACAGTTATAAAGGGCAGGGGAGGCAAAGATGGGGGAAGCAAAGAGCAGGACGGCCGATGCTTAGAGCCTGGGCTGTGCTCATGAGCAGGCACACGTGTGAATGCTGCTGGGGTAGTCAGCACTGATTTTCTCCACGAGTAAGTGTTATCATGTGTGAATTCAGACATCATCTTCTTGGCCCAGGAGGAACTATATAGGCTGGGAAGAGGGCATGGAAGACCTGTAGAGTATGATAAAGAGGGCTGAGAAAATGGGGGGAAAAGGGAAAGATCAATAGCAGCAATAAGGCTTCAACATCCTTCCATGTAGCAGGACCTGGGAGCACTTTATCCATAGGAGGACATGACGGTTGCCATCCCTGGACTCTTCACCATGCGTTTGCAGCTTCAAGTTTTCATGCCATGTACTGAAATGGGAGCCATCAGCTATTGTAAATCTCACCCTCCTCATCAAAAGCAATGTGTAAGTTACTTGGTTTGGGCTTTCCCCAGTGCGCATATTTGTCTGGAGGAGTCACAGAGTTAATCTGTAAGTGTGGTACAGCAGATGCTGGGAACCATTTCCCACTCTACACTTTAAGCCAAGCAGGGTAGAAAGAGGGGAGGAAGAGGGGCAGGGTGACAGTCCTACAGTGGCACCCTCGTGAAGAGGGGCTGGGGGTCACTGAGAGATGATTGATGTGAGAGAAGCACAGTGGGGGCATCTAAGGGGGGAGGGCAGGAGTGGAATGATGGAGAAGCATACACCCAGGAAGGGAATGATGGAGGAGCAAAGCCCTTTGGGAAAAGGAGACTAGCAGGTTGAAACACCTCAGGGCAAGAGGAACAGCAAAGGCTTTGGAGCAGGAAGGTGGTTTGGGTGCAGGTATCCTGGCAGAGCACAGTATGTTTTGTGGGAATCCTCTGCCTCCATGCATGGCTCCAGTCCCACAAGCCCAGAAGGCAAGGTGTTTTTTGCAAGCTGCCTGCTGGGGACAATGAGGATTCTGGGTGCCCTCTCCTTGCCAGGACTCTCTACTGTGGAGCTCAGATGTAGACTGGAGCAAGACTTGGCTTTTCTTTTTGTCCCTGCTGTTGGTCATGGCACTGCATTACAGCTTTCCATCCACCTAGAGCTGCTCCCAGTCCAGTGCCCTGCTGTTGACACATGTCCCTCCGACCCCCATGCTGATATCCCAGCCCTACTTCTTGTTTGGTATGTACACGAGGCAGAGAGCCAGCTGAAGTGGGATATGGAGATATGTCCCACTCTTTGGCTCAGTTCCCCTGGCAGGTACCAGCAGGGGCGAGTCCAGCCTGTTCAAGGCAAGCATCAAGGCAGAGGGTGCTGACCTGGCTGTGCCATTCCTGGCTTTAGAGCCTGAGGCAATGCTGAGAGAGGGAAGTGCTTGGTGTGCTCCCACTCGTTCGGGGAGTTGTACTTAAAAGATGGAGCAGGAATAATTGAGCCACAGGTGCAAGAATGACAGCTGAGCTCTTGCAGCTCCTCAGTGGAGCCTGCAGCCCCCTGGGCTTGGCAGAGCAATCCCCGCTGGCACGGCACAGGGGCAAGGGAGCAAGTGTCTGGGCACACTGGCTGGAAGGGGAAGTGAAATCATGACTAACAGGAATTGGCAGGCAGTGACCAGTTTTTGGTTGGTACTTTGACTTGCCTGGAGCCCCACAGCACCCAATGAGGAGGGCTGAGACTGTACTGGGGCCGCTTCAGCACTGCCCTGGTGCCAGCCACCCTCTGAGGATGCTGCTGGCAGGGAGGGAGGTGTGATGTAATGTAGCTCCAGCTGTGTAGGGCATGGGGTACAGAAGAACTGCACTTGGGCTGAGATCTACTAGAGTGAGTTGGTGACTGTGTCCCACCCGTGCTTCAGGGAGTAGGATGTGGAGGCTGTGGGCTCAGCTTGCCCAGAAGTCACTGGAGAGGAGCAGGCACATCCAGGGACCTGGCTGGTCTCAGAGGACCTCAGTTGCCCAGTGGGGACGCCTGGTACTCCATCAGCTTTGAGCCAGAGCACCCTATGTATTTTCTTCTCCCCTTCTCCCAGCCTTGGTCCTGGACAGCAAGTGACAGAGGCCTCACTAGAAAGAGCTCAGAGGGTGTAGGTGTGGGAAGGATGTGACTCCAGCAATAAAGCCCTGTTAGGGATCTCCTGGCTGGGACAGGTCACTTCCTTCAGCTAAGACTCAGCCAGCAACTGTGACAAAGTCCTTTTTTTTCCTGTGGAGTGAAAAAGAAGAGGATGTAACTTTTGTTTGTCAGCAATGGAGGAGAGCCATCCACAGCACTGAAATGCATCTCTTCAGATCTCAAGTGTCCAGCTTTGATGTGTGGGTACTGGTGGCAGGACATTTCTCCTGCTCATAATTAGGAACACCTAAGACCATTAAGGGTTTTTTTAGCCAATTCCAATGGGTTTGGGACCAGACTTGCTTGGTGTGACCTGCTTTGTCCATGCCCTGGGCAGTTACTGAGCAGAGCCAGATCTGAACCCTGGAGAATGAGACATGGTGCTGAGGAGCCCCGGCATCTAGGTCTGTGATGGAGAGGATGGAGAGAGTAAGGTGTTGGAGAGCACAATCATTAGCAGGGGTGGAAAATACGTGGCAGTTAGCCTGCCCACACAGCAGTCCCTGAAAGGCCATGTCCTGGGGGCAGTGGGAGCTTTTAAGAGGGGAAATGTTAGTGCCCCTGCACCTTCTGGTCTTTTTATGCATTTTCCAAGATAGACCTATGGCCCTGGGATGGGTCTTGTGAAGGTCCAGGCACAAGAAAGCCTCCTGTAGACACTGGAGGAGGCTGAGGGTGCTTTTCACTGCCATCAAGGAAGGGTGGGGGCTGGGGGACATGCCTGGGGGCAACACACAGGTGGGCAGGGGAAGAGTGAGGATCGAGGAGGTCAGGTAGGGGCACCAGACCGCTGGGTACAAAACACTGCGTGGCTGAGGCACATGAGGGGCTGCAGGGATTTCAGAAGCATATTTTGGAGGAGAGGGGTAGTTTGAGGGCATGTTTCACAGGCAGGCAGGGGTAGGGCTTGAGCGCTTGCACTCCTCCTCCCGTGAAGATCCGCCCCAGGCCAAGCACAGCGACTGTGAGCCCCAAGGGAGACGACGCATCTCGACAGACTGTATCTCCCTCTGCCACGGGCCCGGGGCGCTGCGATTTCACACTCGGGCAGCCCTGTCACCACTGCGCCATGCCAGAGCTGGGCTCTCAGTCCCACTCTGCCATGTCCTCATCAGGAAAAGCTACCATTGCCCACTCCTGCCTCTCCTTCGAGTGCTTTGACGACCTGACCAGGTCATGCATCAAGTGCTCCGACTTGTTCAAGGACAACACAAGTAAGAGGACAAGGACAAGTTGGGGTCCAATCTTCTCAGGGACGGGTGGTGGTGGGCCAAGGAGGCTGGGGACACCCCAGGGGTGGGCAGGTGGAAGGCACCTTCTCCTGAGGATGGCTATGGAGGTGGCAATGGAGGATGGAGCATTGCCTTCACTTGGAGGAGGAGGAGGAGAGGCAAAGAGGGCAACTAGTTCCAGTGAAAAGAACATGATGAAGGGAGAAGCCGGGGGATCCAGCCCAGTGTGGGGGTCACAGCCTGCCTCAGGTAGGAAGAGCAGGATGCCCCCATATCCTATCCCCCAGGAATGGCAGGGGATGGGATAAGGGTCCCATCAAGAAGGGACACATTTTGTTGTTGGTAGCGGGTGGGTAGCAGTGAAGTGCCATTGTCCTTCCCCACCGCTGCAGCCCCAGGGCTGACCAGCCAGGTGGAAAATGCTGCTGCCCTCCTTCCTACCCTCAGCTCTCCAACTCCTGACTTTGCTGGCATCTCACCCCACAGCAGAGCCCACCCTAGCACCCACCCTGACCAACACCTTCCTGATCTTCGGGGTCCTGGTGGCAGTGGTGTTCATCCTGGTTCTGGGTGCCCTCTGTGGCTTTCTGGCCTGCAAGGTTGGAAAGTGGAAAAGGAAGAGGAAGGGGACAGATGAAGAAGCCAAAGGTAGGGAATCTCTTCTCCCTCTCACAACACCCTGAGAACTCTGGAGCAGGTGGGATTACTTGCCACTGGCTCTGCTGAGGCACATCCCTGTCAAGGCTGGCTCTTCTGCCTTGACATTGGGTCAATAGGCATTCTAGGGCATTTTGGAGCAGCTGAGTCACCACCTGAGACACCATGTCCTGCATTCCCTGGGAACCTATATGTGTGCCTGACTTCTAGGGCGATCGCGCTGAGCCATCCCTCCCTTTGCTGGGTCTCCCTGTGCCTTCGCTTGCTTAAAGCACCTGCTGGCACCATCTCCTCTCCACAGGGGACATGTACAGAACACTGGTGAGGAGCTCTGTAAACTCACTGATGAGAGCCCTCTCCCTCAGTAGCCAGAGGGCCATGGATAGAATGGGGGTTGTGGAGGAACTGGTGGACATCTGGGACAGCTCCAGAAGCAGCTTCTCCCTGTGATGCTGCAATGGGGGTCCTGCGTTGAGTGCCCAGCTTGCTTTTCCTGCTTGGGATGCCCATGTGGTAGTTTTAGCTAGGCCTCAAATATGCATCCTCCAATATGCACCCCAAAGACACCGAAGGGGTGTCAGAGCCAGCTCCATTGACAGAACACTACAGCACTCCACAGGGTCATCGAGTGCACCAAAAACAGGGATGGGAGCATTTTCTCGCAGGGTTCTTCCAGGAGAGTAAGGCCACAGTGCCCCACGATGGCCCATTTTGTTGGGGCAGATGTTTTGTCCCTTGAGGGCCTCTGCATTGGCATTGACTCAACTCTGGACACTTCTCAGAAATGATCTTGCCTGGCTTCACTCCTCCCCATCCCCGGGCAGGAGATACGAATCCCCAGGACCCCCATAAGGTATAGCTCCCTGGGATTCCCCCAGCCCTGGGCTGCTTCCAGGAGATGCTGGCAACCCCCACTGTCCCAACATCTGGATGAGTGTTCATGGGGGACAGCAGGGCCAGGGGCAGCTGGTCCTTGTACTATGACTTGCCTGCACACTTCTGGCAGTGCCAGTCAGTGACTCAGACTAGGGGGACATTACCCGGGGCATTTTTGCTATGTGACAGCCCGTGACGCACATGCCGAGGAAAAATACCAAGAACAGAAAAGGAGGGAGAAATCCAGTGGCAAGAGAGATCTGGTCATGATGGAGAGTGTTGGAGGCACTACTTGGATAGCCCCCTGCTGCATTCCCTGGTCCTTGTCCCCTTTGTCCCCCAAGGCTGCACTGCAGCAAGCCCACTGCTGCGACACTGGATGTGAGGAAAGTGTCAGGAGGGTTGGGGCTGGAGGCACACGCCTGCATTCAAAGTGTGTAAACAAGTCTATTTTTAAGCAAGAGGCAGTCAGGGAGGGCAAAACACTATGGGCTGAGCTGCTCTTCTGCTGGCAGGGTTTGGTGAGAAGGTTTGAAGTGGAAGTGCAAGTTTCTGCCCTTCCCTACTGTCTTTTATGGGGGAAAAAGCCCATCAGTTGTAAGCAGCATCAACTCTGCAGCAGGAGAGGAGTGGTGGGGACCTTGCAGGCTCCTCCTGTTCCAGATCCATCTTCCCTTCCAGGGACTGGACCCTCTCCTTGGGACCTGCCTGACCCCACTTTGTGAGCCCAGTAACCCCCTTTTCTTGTCCCCTCCCAGCAAACATGGCCACTGACAGCCCCCTACCCAGCCAGGACACCGCGCCAGAGGGAGATGATGCCCTGGATCCAGACCCATGCCCACATCTTGATGGAGGCCTGAAGATACTGGGGCCATCTGGGAAAGCCAGGGCAAAGCGGAGGCCATGCTGCCAGGGCGATGCTGATGGTGACATTGTTCTGCTCTCCACTGTGTACCCCCAGCATGAGGAACGCAACCACAGCTTCCCACTGCCTGCCACTGAGCTGGGGGCCACAGCCCTGGTCACCACCAAAACCACCCAGAACTGCACCAGAGAGGAGAGAGACTGAGAGCGGGGGGATGGGGCTGGAGTGCTCCAGCTGCTGCTTGCGGACACCCACAGTCTGTTCCTGGGATAAGTGAAGACTTCTGTGGATATGAGTTCTCTGAGGTCCAGGTTTTGCCCTAAGCAAGATCGGCCTTCTAAGATGACTGTCCTTTTCCACTTTCTTGTTTGTGCTGAGTCCCAAGTTACACCTGGAAGAAGCCAAAGTGAATCATGCTGAATTACGCTGAACTGCTAACAACCGCCATGGCTGAACCATTAGTAGGAGGCAGAGGAGACATGACCAATGAGGATGGAGCGTGGTAGGGACTGCTGTGCCATTTGCAAGGCTGCCATTGTGCCAGGACAGGTCTGCTGCTGGAGGGGTAAGGCTTAAGAACATGGGGTTGGAATAGCAGAGACATTAGGGGGAAAAGAGGATGGAGACAGAAGCAAGGAGTTTCATTAGGACCAAATCCTGCTCCACAGTAGCTCCATTTTTGTTACTGACTTCAATAAAAGTAGACTCGAGGCCATATGAAGCAAGGCACATCCAGCATCTACAAGTTCTGCTGCCCCAACTTCTGCATTCTGTAATACCCAGGTCTCTCCTCTCTCTGAGCACTCTCACACAGTGGCAGGCATCCACTGGCACTCATAGGAACCCCCTCCACAGCCAGGTTCCCTGGGGATGGAAAAAAAATCCATCTTACTAAGCAGTGAAAAGGGGAAAAACATTGTTCTTTCTCTGACCTACAATCCCTGAAGTTAAGGAGGACCAGGGGCAGGCAACAGAGACAGCTAGTCTAGAGGAGCTCCATGAACTTGTCATTACAGCCCCAGACAACCGTCACTTCAGCTCACTGTCGCTGCAGAAATACTGTGTGTCACTTGGGATGGATATTTCTGCTCTGCACAAAACCAGTCAGGGAGTGATGCGAGCGTAGGCAGCATGACTTAATTTTATGTGAGTGTCCTGAAGGCTTTGCCTGTGTGCCAGAGCTGGCCAGCATTGCTGGTTCCAGGCATTTCTCTGTAGATGGTTTTCTTCACTGCCTGCAAGTGGCTTTACTGCACAGGAAGAGCTCTGTTTCGGAAATGAAACAGTGTGGGATTGCTGTTTCCGAGTAATTACAACAGCTGATCCCCTTGGCTGAACAGAGACAAGCCAACATATTGGGTGAGAAGCCCTGCTGGCCCCTGAGGAGGTGATAAGGCAATTAGAAGTGCCTTGTGGGGGTTATTTGCATGAAGTGCCATCTCAGTAACAGCCTGGGTCTGCCCTTTCTTAGGTGAGGTGGCTTCCTCATTTAGGAAGCTTTGGACACTGAGCCAAGCAAGGTGTGGGGGCACTGCCCCAAGCACCAATGGGCCATCGAGTGCCATAGTTTCTAGTAGGGTCACCTTTGTGGAGGGGGTGTCTCTGTAATGGTGGGAAGGGTACTCCCTGCCCGAGCCTGAGTTCTCTTCTGGGGGTGCAGGAGAGATGCTGCTGTTGAAGAGTGACCCTCCCTCTTCTCCCCTGTCTGTGGCACCAGAGCCAGACTTGTGGTATCTGTCACATAATGGGAACCACAAGCACTGCCACAAGTGCCAAGGCCAAAATTCCTCTCCACAACTTCTCTCCCAGAGGTAAGCACACTGGCAGAGGTGAGCCTTCATCCAGATGAGGCTCCGCATGACCCAGGATGAGATGAGTGGAGTGAGCTGTGGAGGCTCCAGTGCTGGGCTCCCAGCTATCCACAATAGCCATGCTGCCTGTTGTAGAAGGGGTATTCCCACAGCATGCACCAGACATCTCCTCATTCTCATGCTCCGCACTCAACCCTGTGAAATAACTTCAAGCAACCTTTGTGCATCTGGAGTGGGAAAATGAGCCCAAGCCAGGTTGGAGGATGTTTTGGCACTGGCAGAATGACTGCGTGTGGGAGGCAGAACAACCTTTTTCATGGGAGATGGGGACAAGAAGGAACTGGAGCAGAACCATCAGGACCATCCTCCACTTCCTTCTCAGTGACTGCTGCAGCCCAGCCCTATCAATGGGCTGGTCCCCCCCCCCACACAATGTGGTGATTTGAAAAAGAAACACCCACACAAATTCTATTGAAGAAGCCCCACTTTCTGCTCAGGTAAGGACCTCTGCGCTCATTTCTGCTGGAACTTAAGCCAGACATCTCCCTGTAGGGGATGCCACTGGCATTTGTAGTTTGCAGCATAGCAATTTGATCCACACTGGATTTTTCAAGCCAGTGAGTGCCTCTTGAATCTCCTCTCTGTTATTGCATGTAAGGTGTCTTCCCCATATCCCGCCTGCCCAAATACCAGCTGGATTGAGCTGGTAGTGGTGGTGTGACTCCTTTCCTGCCCATTCTGTCTGTGCTGGATTTGCAATCTCCTCTGTGTGTCTCTCCATCCTTATATACAGAGCAAGGGCCTGTTCACCTTGGCTGCATAGAGAGCTGAGGCAATAAAGATGAAAAATATGGTTGTAAATATTAAAGAATAAAGTGAACTCATTGCCAATGCATGATCAGAGGTCTGTATGGGGTCCCCCTTCCCCTGGCTTTAAGGGGTCTCTGACATGGTGGTCCTTGGGGTACAGCAGGGCTTTGAGCTGGAGAGGCTCTGCACTGGTGTCACCAGCACAATCCCTGTGCATGGCCACCTGCATGGCTAGGAACCCTGGCCACCTGCATCTCCCCATCTCCCCATGGCCACAATAGGAGCTGGCTGACTGGCTGATAGGACGAAGAGTGGGGAAAGTCTTTTTTTTTTTTTCAGGGAGGTGGAGGAGGGGGGAGTTGCCTGTCTTTCTTTTGACTTTCCACAGCAGTTTCTCACTTCCCCCTGTGAGCCAGGAGCTGTGCTTCCTCCCTAGCCCAGCACCCACCCCACTGCCTGCACAACTTTCTAGAAAGGCTGGTGAAGCCAGGCTTCACCTGGCTGCAGGGCCATGAAGTTTCAGAGAGATAGCGGAAAGTCTGAGGAAACCCCTGGGCAAGCAGGAGGAGTTGAGGCTAAAACACTCCTCACTGCTAAATCACCTCAGGTATCTCTTTAGATATTTCAACTCCACTGACCCCGCTATGGCAGAGGTCACAAGTGTATTTGAGCTCCTGGAAGTCCCAACAACAATGCTGGTGGTAAAGGAAAGAAGCCTTGGTGTCCCCAGGGATGGGGGTTTGTTTTCATCCCTGGTCCTAGAGGCAGGAGCCAGCTGGCCAACAGTGCATGGCAGCATAGGAAGGGGAGACATTTGGCTAAGGGTCTTCTTCTGCAGCCACCAGTCCTGTCTGCCAAACCGTCCTCCACCCCACACAGTCCCCAGCCTCCAAAGTGCTCAGCTTTCATCTGCCAGACTCCTCAGCTGGGTCCTTCTCCCTCACTTTCTCCTCTCCTCTCCACTCCCACACTGGATCACACACCAGTTTAGTTTCCTGACTTCAGCCACAGGCCGAGATACTCCAGCCTAAAGCACCTCCCACAGACCCGCACAGATCCACCTTGCCAGGGCTTTCTGTGGGTGGGGGACCCTGACAGCAGGCAGGGCAGGGGTGGGGTATGGTAGTCACCATTTCATCCCATGCACAAAGTAATACCCTGGTGGCCAGTGTCCAACAGGGACCATCTGTCTCTGGGCACAGCCACCAGTCTCCCCACTTTCTGCAAGAAGATCAGGGCTGTGTGGCCACCTCATCACCTACTTGCAGGACATGGACCTCAACCCATCCCACGGGAACCTCTCCCACCACTCACTTCCCAGTGCCAGTTATGGCAGAGGGATGCATGGGTGCCCCTGTTGCCCTCAGGGGACAGCTGTGGGGTGGGTGGCTGTGGATGAAGAAGAGAGGTCAGCAGGCCCAGGGCAGCTGCCATGAGGTGGCACTGACACCACACACCGGCCTGCATGGCTGCAGTGCCACAGGGGAGCTGCATGGGAGGGCAGGTGCCCAAACACAGCAGGGCAAACCAGGGAAAGCCGAGCAGGCTAGTGGCCAGCTCCACTTAGGCCAGACAGAAGGGTGACAGCTGGGTCTGACTCTGTCCAACCATGCATCCAGTCACCAAGGCCTCCAGGCTGCCCAGGAGAAATGGCCACTCATGGCTGGACACCTGCAGGCAGAGCAGGCATGGAGCAGTGGGGCAACCAGAGGTACAGAGAGCTGCTGCTCCTTTCCCCAACATCACTGAGCACATTGATCATCACCCTGCTCCCTCGAGCAACACATTACCAGTGATGTCAGGCTTCCCTGGGCATTATATGGGACACATACCTGCCAGCCAGCACCCCTTTTCCCCATGCCCTCCCTGTCAGCTCTACCGAAAAAGAAACTACTGTGCTACCCAACAAGCTCCCCAGCTGGAAAAGGCCCAGAGCTAGGGAGAAGGGGCTGGCCAGCTCCCTGCACGATGCTGTCAGGGGACCACAGCCTTCCTCATGCTGCTCATCAGCATCCCTCCCTAATTGCTACCCACTGCCTAATGACAGTAATTAAGAAGAGCGAAGCTGCCTGGGGACTGGAAGCGCTGACAGAGTTGGGGGAGACAGATGGTGTTCGCACTTAAGGAAAGCTTAAAACAAAAAAAAGAGAAAAAATACCACTCAGTTTCTATCAGCATCCCTTTCCTTTGCTTAGTGTCAGGATCACTTTGGTCCATAGGCATGCCAGTGAGATGCTGAGATGTGTCATTGGTCACTTTCAAACACAGTATCTGCCCCCTCCATCTCCGGTATTTTAGGGTGCTGAGGGAGTTGTAGGAGGGGGCACAGTGCCTGCCAGGGTGCCTGGCACGTTGGGGGTTTCCTCACTGCCTTTGTGGGCTGATGCTCTCCCCTGGGGTTACCCCTGCTGCTCCCCGCTTTACTGCCCGTGCTCAGCGAGAAGTTTCTCAGGGGTGTAAGGTGAGGGGACAGCCCAAAACCACCTGAGGGGCTGTGGTGAGCAGGCAGCAACTCTCCTGGCAGAAAGGGCTGGCCAAGGGACAGCCCCATGTTCTCCTCGTCACTGTGGAGCGAAGCCTCCACACTGGGTTTTCCAGGGAGCACCCAAAACCAGACCTTGGGGACCAAAGTGGTTGGACAGGGATTGTGATCAGTGCTCAGTTTCACCCCTCCAAACCCCTTCACACAGCCCCTTCTCCATGCCCTGGGGTGATGTCACCTGCCTCCAGAGCTACCCTGCTAGACTGCAAGTGCACCCTGGGCTTGGGGAGGACACGGTGGGTGTGAGGGAAACGCCCTTCCTGCCCCAGCAGCTGCCCCGAATGCTCTCAGGGTGCCTGCGCCTTTGTCCCCCATTGCACTCTGGGGATACAAGGACAGGGACATGCTGGGTGGGGGGGATGCTGAGCCTCATGGAGGAGGATGCTCAGCCCTGTGCTATGGCATCAGCCTGGTCCTGCTCAGGGGATGCTCCAAGAAAGGGTCCCAAGGCAGGCATAGGGCAAACTTGCACATCCCCTAGGCTTTGGTAGGTAACTTCCCCATCTCCCACAGCCAGCTGGGTCATTTTAAACCCACTCTTCATCCTGGTAACAGCTAGCAAGGTAAGTAGAGCCTTGCCAAGTGACACAAACCTCATCTGACACCTGAAGAGATCAGTGGCGACAGGCAGATTGTGTGGGGAGAGCCTCTGCACTCCTTTTGAAGTGCCACGGTGACAGGGACTGACCCCTCCCCCCACTCCTGGGGACACCTCCAGGAGATGCAGGGCTTTCCTCCTGCTGAGAGGTTGGCATTCCCAAAGGGCTGTAGAAGTGGACACAGGATGTAGAAGACCACAAAAAGGGATCAGAGAGACGGCTCGTGCCAGAGCTAGAGCATATGACAAAACCCACCCTGTTCCAAGCCTGCCTTGCATCCTTTCCTCTCTTTTCTCTCCTGCTTTATGTTATTTTCTCTTTTCCCCCTTTTTCTGTGTTTGAGGCTGTGCTGAGAGACCAGGGTGCAGCTGGAGGGGTGCAGAGGGAGGGAGTCATCAGCAGTGGGGTGCCATCGGGATGGAACACTGCATCCTTCATCCCCTGCCTGCAGTGTCTGCTGGCCACAGCTCCCTGATGCTGGCAGGAGCTATTCTGAGCCTAGATGAACGGGAGAGTGCAGGGGTTTGGGTGACAGCACCAGAGGCATGTTGGGAGGAGGGCTGCAGGCAAGGAAGAGCAGGTGGGATTTTTCAGAAGATTCCCCCATCTTTCCCCTCCCTGTCCTGTAAGGTTTCAATGATGCAGATGTCGTTCTCATTTCCTTCCCTATAAGGGTTGCAGTCTGACTGGGTCCCACTACTGAGATGTTGTTTCCTGATTCGAGAAGTGCCGGCACTTGGTGGAATGGCAAAATTCCAGGATGAAGGCACCTGCAGCCAAAAACTGTGAGGCTGAGCTCAGGATGTCAGTTTGAAAAGAGATTTATGATGGGGGCGACACACAAAAGATCATATTCCTCCTCCACCAAAAAATAATTGCCATTCTTATTCTGTGGCAATAATAATATTTTTGGTAAGGCTGCTAATTCTTTGTGAAGTTAGGATCATTTTAAAGGTGGTGCTTTAAATGTAGCACTGACCAAGTATTTGGATAAATAAAAAAAAATTAATGCTGTTTTCCCTAGCTAAGAGGTTTGTCTTCTCCATTAGCATCCCCAGTGGTGTCTGACAAGGACTTCAGCCCTTACAGAGGGTATCCACTCGCCTTCCCTTTAGAAGATCAGGGGTAAAGGATGGGCACAAGAGGGGTGGCTGCAGGTAGTCATCCTTATTGGCCCCTTGTGACATTGGGTCCTGGCTTACGTGCAGTGTGAGATAACAGCACTTCCTGCTCCAAATGAGAGAGTGCATCATTTTGACACTGGATAATCCCATTGTGGAGGATCATAAAGAGCTGGAGCAGTGGATTGGGATGAGGTGGAAGGAGAGACCCATTAACCCCCTCCCAAACATCCCTCAGAGCCACAGCCCCAGCTCCCTCCCTCCCCAGGCCTACCCCTCTTAATACTCTCCTGCCAAATTCCTTCCTGTCTCTGTTCCCCTCGCCTCACCACTAATATAATATTGAATCTATAAATGCTGCTAGGGTGACACATTTCTCGGTGTATTCCCAGTAGTGGTCTCTCTGGGTTTCTGGTTTGCTATTCAGCTCCTCAATTATTTATTTCTGCAAGGGAACAGGCAAACAAACTCAGCGAAGCAAACTTCATGCCCTGTAGTGACACCGTGAGTTATTAAAAAATATAATAAAAATTCCCCAATGAGTCACTTCAGATGCATTTAAGCAGCTCTAACCACAGAGACGATAGTCATGACTAACTGCTTACAGCTGGCATTGGCTGGGGAGAGCCAGTGTCAGGACAGAATCTGGATCCCCTTGCAGCATTTCCCAACAGGAGTGTTTGAGGGGAATCCTGCTGGTGGAGGGTTAACTCTAAATGTCCTTATTTACAGTTTATGGTGGCTGGGGGGTAATTGTAAGCTCTCTGTAAGCCCACATATGTTCTGGAGTGGTGGAATGCGATGATGCAGGGGTTGTGGGGGGTTATAGAAACTGTGGTAGAATGCAGAGGATGGAAGGATGCAGGAGGATTTGGGGGATGCAGAGGGATGCATAGGCATGTGGGGGATATGGTAGAAGGTGGGGGATATGGTAGAAGGCGGGGGACATAGTAGGAGGCGGGGGATGCAGAGCATACAGGGGAATGCAGCAGATACAGGGATGGAGAGGAAGGAGATTGGGAGAACACAGGGGGCGCAGAGGGATGTCCCTGTGCCTGGGCACATTGTCCCAGAGGGCTGCTGAGAGCCATTTGCAGGGATTTGGAGGGTAGTGGGGTATGGAGCCCTGCTAGCCTGCCCCAGCACTTGACCGCCCATCTGAGCCCCATTCCAGCTCTTATGTCAAATGGCCATAGAAGAAGCACCAAAAGGGCCTCCTAAACACCACCTCCCTGTGACAGTGAGTGTCCACTGCAATGAACAGAGCACTGACCCCATGATCGGGAGAGACCCCCTTGACCCAAGGGGTCATTTTATGCTGGAAACCCCCTCCAACCTGCTGCCTCTCACATCATGACCAGTCCCCTCTGCTCCCTCAGCTGCAGGAACCTGATGGGGCATGTCCAGTTTTCCTGCTCCTGGCCCAGAGAGTGGCAGTGACAATCCAGGAGATGGTTAAAGGCTGTGCAGGGAGTGTGCACAGCCCAGTGTGGGTGGGCTCCAGTAGAGAGAAACTGGAGGGAAACCACTGGCCTGGGAGGTGTTAAGAGGAGCTTATCTTTAGCTCATCCCTTGCTTTCAGCACAAATCCAGAGTCATCCGCAGCTAAAATACTCGTGCCTAACTTGTAACATACTCTGAACTCAGGTCATACGGTTGAAGCTTCAAGGGATCCTCTGATCCATCCTCCTCTCCCCACAGAAGGCACCTACAAAGCCCAGGCAACAGGGTGGGTCCATGTGGACCCCTGCTGTCCCCCCTCTGCCCTGGAGCCACCATCCAGCAAATGCTCACTTGGGCAGTGCTTAACCCCTCGCTCTGCTGCCCCTGAAGCTGGGCACTGCCGACAAGCTGCTCTCCTCGCATGCCTCTGGCACACAGGCTCTGCTTCAGCTTGAACGCCGGGAAAAGCAAAGGGCATAATTTTAGGAGAAGCGTGTGAAATGTGTTGTGGCAGATCAGCCGAAGAGCTCTCCAGCGCAAGGAAAACATTAACATTTGCAAAAGGTCCTTGCAACAAAGCAAAAAATTCCCAGCAGGCAAATCCATATGTGGGGATCTACAAGTCCTGGGATGCAGACAGGAATGGGACAGGTCCACTAGTTTGGGAATGGTTCAGGAGTGTCCTGGGGAGGAAATGGCCCTGGGCAGGAGTGTTACGCTGCTGGGATGAAATGGTGGAGGCAATCAGAGTGAAAGGGACTGCTTGCTCCTGGCTGGGATTGACAGCATGCAGAGGTGCAAGAGGATGAGTTTAGACTTCGTTGGGACAGGATCTCTCCTGGGTCTGAGCTCCTTTTCTCCATCAGCCCTGCTCCCCCACATGATGGATTTGTAGAGAAAGAAGGGGAAAAAAACCCCTGAAGCCTGCAGCCTGTGATTCATCCTTACTATATTTGCACATGTTATTAGAAAGATGAAAATATAGCCAGAGCTGGAATTACAGATTTAGTAAGCAGGACTGCCTATTTCAGCATATACCACTTCTCCCAATAACTCTAACTCTCCAGGAGACCAATTTACACCCTCACTAGCATTAAGGCATTGCCCTACACAGTCTACTTATATATCTGGGTGGATATATCAAGCAAGCAAGTCCTTCAGGGACAGCAATGTTTGGGTTCTTGGTGCTGCCCACTCAGCATGCTGTGCAACCAGCTGGTGCCCGTAAACCTCTGCCTCAACATTCAGTCTCCTGCTAATGCTCACCCAGATTTTGGAGATGTATCAGTTCCATGAAAGCCATAGGCAAGAGACTTGCTTGCTCTCTGCTTTGCAAGCCTTCTCCCTCCCTGGCAGGGAGCTTGGTATGAGGAAAGATGGGGAGACTTGGAGCTTGCCAGATCCTTGCTATAACTTACTTCAAGCTCCCAGCTTTTTATGGATAAATTATTAACAAACACAACAAGGTCTGGGTGCCTCCTCCTTGAACACGCAGATCATGGTAACCATGCCTGGCCTCACACAAGCGCTCATCCCCATGCCTGGCCAGTGGGCTTTGCATCCACCAGGGAGGGAAATTGGCTGATGTCTCCTCATGACACATCTCTGTGCTACCCCATGTGAGGAGAACTGCTGCCCTCTGTGAGCCTGGGTGCAGCACCTTCCTGCACAGGTTCTTCTTCCCCCCATTAACTGCCAGGTGCAGTCAAGTGCCAGGGGTACCTGCTGCAGTCTGGTTGCTTGGTTTAAGACCTTTGGTTTCCTAAGAAACCAGGTTCATTCCATATTTTGCTGCCTGCAAAAGATGTTTTCCAAGGTTTAATAAAGCCGCACCCAGCCACATGACCTGAAGAAGAGCAAATAAACTACCAGGTACCAGGTGTGGTTGCTGATCTCCGGCATCTTGCTTGCAAAGCAACTATGTGCTGAGCCCACTCCAAGTGCCAAGCTCCCAGGTATGCCAGTGCAGAGGGGCCAGGGAGAAAGCACCAGACTCCTGCTACCAAGAAAATCCCCCTACTCAGGAAATCCTGTATGTTTTCCCAGGAGAGGGCAATGCAGTGCCTGGAGCAGCTCCGGCCAGGGAGGGGAGCAGAACTCCAGGATCTTTCCTCTCTGGCTGCAGTGGGACATATCCATACAAGGATGTGACCCCAGTGGGGTGAGCAGTGCAGCAACACAGATGTTTCAGCAGCTGCACAGTGACTTGCGTAGCTGAGGTTTTAGGGAAGACATCCTTGTGTGATGCTTTCCTCCTTTTGCTGGAAATAAGGTAAAGACACTGCTTTGGAGATTTTTTTTTTCTGAGCATTCTGGCCCCAGGGAAGGAAAGGGAGGTTGCAAGGGAGCTGACTCTTGGGACGGCGCATGACAGGAGACCCCCACTGTAATTGCGTTTACTGTGAGACACTGGGGGACTCCACTTTCAGGATTGCAAAACACTGGGTGACCCCAACCACTCACCAGAGAGGTGATGGCACCCTTATTTCTGTCCCTGGCCTCATAGTGAACATGTGGGAGGTATTTTTATCCTCCTGCCAGCTCCCTTAGTCACCGGTGCTTGCTTTAAATGGGTCAAGAGGGAATAAAAATGCGGCAGCCCTTGCTCCCTTGCTGCCTGTCTTGGAGCACATTTACCGGCAGCACTGACTCTCCCTCTTGCACTCCATCCTAGCCAAATGCTGTTGGAGACCCAGGAGAGAACTCCCTGGCTCAGGCAGCGTCAGGTGAAATTAACTCCTCATTAAAGCCTGGTGGTGAGGCAGCTCCCCTGCAGAGTTGCTGCATGTCAGGAGCACGGGGGCTCTCTCCTGGGACTGGGGAGTAAGGTGGTTGTCCTGATGGTGGCAGAGGCAGTGTGTTGCAGTGGATTGATGCTCAGGGGAAAGAGGCAGCAGGAAAACTGCATCCATCTCACATGCCCTGGACACATGGGTACAGAATGGCAGAATTGGTTCTGGGGCATCAGGAGCAGGTATGGCCTCTTTGAGCCACTCTGGGGAGGAGTTGAGGTTCACTAGGACAGCCCGTGGGGTTTGCATCTGCTGCCAGCGAGGCCATGGAGCAGATGTAATGCACTGCATCATTTGACATCTGCGACCTCAAAATGATGGGGATCTTCCTGGGACATAGTGCCACTCGCTGCTGTGACTCCCAGTGCTCACATCTGTGCACCTTGCCATTGTGGCATCAGCACCATGTTTCACAGACTCAGGTTTAGTGACTACCCCAGGAACTGCAGGAAACCTTACAGGGTTTGGAGATGGCGCTCTGCCTGAGCATTTCCCCCTGCCCTTGCTCCAGCCCCACTACCCTGGTGCGGCCTGGCTGTTTCTGTGAGCAGTGATCCCTCTTCCAGTGCAATCCAAGCTGCTCACCAGGCCAGAACATTTTAAAGGGTTCGTTTGTGAAGGGTGACAACACAGCTTCACATCTGCTTGTGCCTCGCATTTCAAGGGTGAGATTTCCACTGCGGGTGCCTTTGTGGCTGACACTCAGTTTGGAGGGGACAGTGCTCGCCTCCAAGGTGACCTCAAGAGATAAGCAGGGGGCGAGTGCAGCACCCAGGGGAGATTTGGGCCTAATCCTTGTGACATCTTATACCCAGAGAGAGAGGAAAACAGCAGGAGACAAGCTGGGTGTGGGGAGAGGGGGGAAGAGGGAGCAATGGCTGACAGAACCAGGCAGTTGCCTCCATCACATTTAAGGGAGTTCGTTTTCCTCCTGTCTCCTCAGATCTGTCCTCCCTCTGCACTTGCATGGAGCCACATGGCTTGGCTGCCCTGGGGAAGAGGCAAAGGGAGGGGGACCAGTTCATCGGGAGATGTCCCAGAGAGGAGCTGCAGCTCCAGGCACACTGTACATACAGACGGGAATGCACGTGCTGGTACACAGGATGGAGAGTGGGGGGCTGGCAGGCTGCCCAGGACCCCCACCATATGCAAGGGGAGTGGGATGGGTTAGCCTAGCTCTTCCACTCCTGTGGGAAAACATCTTTGCTGCAGAAGGAGGCTGCAAAGTCCTTCTAGGACATCAGCAGCTCTCCCAGGGGGCCTGGTATAGTGCTACCCGCAGGCACCTCGGGCAACAAAAAACTGGCATAAAGATGGTGAGAGTAAAACAAAAAGAAGGAAAAAAGTGAAGTTTTGTGACTTCTCCTATGCTCCTGAGCCTCCAGCCTACACCTGTTTTACTTTTTCAAGTATTTTCTCTGTGAGCAGGCAGATTAGAAACCCACATATTCCTGATGAAGGCAGAGTCCCACGGGCACTTGTGTGGGTGGGGAACCTGGCAGGGCTTTTGGAGCTCCAGCCTTTTCAATTTCTAAAGCCACCAAGCCTTCCTGGTGTGGTCAGGGAGAAGAAAGTGGCATGAGAGTGGCAGTGAGGGCAGCATGGCTTGCAGACGCATCCATCCCCTGAGGTAAAGCTGGTGCAACAGGGAAATGTCTCTGGCGATGATGTGGAAGACTGCAGAACGGCCACTCAGGTGTTGTTAATTTTTAAGACTGAGCTTTTTTTTGTCTTTGCAACTTGGCTGCTCAGCAAGGCATGACATTGCCCTGCCTCTGCTGTCCCAGCCACCCCTTCTCCCACTGGTCCTGCTGCCTGATGAGGGCAAGCTGGTGGTGGCCACTGTCACCAAGCAGCCAGCAAGTTCCTGTTCAGGGCTGAAGCTGAAGGACAATCTGGAAATGTGAGATAAACATCTAAATGTGAGGTCAGTACTAAAACATTCCTTGCCCCTCCAAGAAGCCCTTTGATACCTCTGATGCAGCTACCATTTTCCTGCTGCAGGATGGTGCAAGTGTCTGGGCTTTCCTCTCCTGAAGTGTTGGAAATATTTTAGCTAGAGCAGCCTTGAGCTGTCAGCATTCCCCCTGAAACAGGGGCTCCAGCTTTCACTCAAGAGGGGCAAACTGGGGCAAGAGAGCTCCCACATTTCCAAACCCTTTAGCACTCTACATCCTGCATGCCTCCCAAAATCAGAAGCCCGAGGCCTGGTCTCAGTATCCTAAATGCCAAGGGAGAAGAAATCAGGAGATGCTTCTGGCCATGCTATGCTCAGTGACACATCTGTGATAACGTGGCAGCACTGGGGCAGGCTGGAAAGCAGGTTCCTGAGCCAGCTTGGTTCTGCCTAGGGTGTGGTTCCCTCTTCCCATTTCCAGGAAGGACTCTGGTGAAGGAACCCTCTGGCCAAGTCCTCTCTCAGCATCCAGCTCAGTGCATGGCTCCCCTTCTCCAGCAGTTCAGAGACAGCTGCCCCATCCCTGCCAGCTGCTCCATCTGTAAAAAGGATGGCAGCTGGAAGTTTTTACACCTAATTTGGAAGTGGTCCAAGCCTGCTGGGCTCTCCATGCTGCTGTTGGTGGAGGGAAACCCCATTGCTGGAAGATGACATGAGTTTATTTTTGTCCTCCTATTGCAATTATCTCTATTGGTTGCAAGAAATCAGTAGTGCAGCTGCATTCCTGCATTTGCACTCCTTTCTCCAGCCCCACACCAGCCAGGACATGGCCATCATCATTTTCTGCCTGCAAAAGGCTGAAAGTGCATCCTGAATGAGGGGCAGAAAGTAAAGGGCAGCATCAAGGGCAGCACAAAGGGCAGCACCAGAGGGAAACCAGTGTGACCAGCGGCTCTTGCAACAAGATGGATGTCCAGCAGTGAGAGCCCCATTTGGGAGACACTAAGGACATCTATCTCTGCAACAACTATGGGACTATGAACTGGTCCTCCAAGAGGAGCAATGACTGAGGATTAATGCCTGGGAGATCCGAACACAGCTCTCTCTGCCAGGTCATATGCCTTCCCTTCCATCCAATGGTATCAATCGACACAGGGGAGTTTTCACAGTCCCTTGCACCTGCACTCTGCTGCCGTGCTCAGGCAGTTGCAGAAGTGAGAGGAGGCCTCCACCCTGATCCCACTCTGCTCATTTTAGTACTTTTTAATGATGCTTTTTTTGCTTCAGCCTGAGACAGTTCTACAGCCACATACATCTCACTGCCTGGATTTTCAGGTTTTCTCCTGTGCTTCTTATTTTAGTCCTATTCTTCTCATTGCATCTTAACCCTCTTATACTGTCCTTTGTGGAGCTGCAGGTAGTTACTGAGCCCCTCATCTGGCTTGGCACTTTGTAAACTTCACATAGATATATAAAAATTATTTGTTGGGAGCAATATCTCTCTTCTTTTCTTTTCCCTTCTTCCCCTAAAGATTTTCCACACCTCCTCTTGCATCTCTGACCACAAGACTTTTCACTGTCCCCTGGTCCCTTGTTTCCTTGGGGTTGGTGCACACACCAGATGTCCTTCTGCTAGTCTCAAAGCTGCTCACTAATTTGCTCTTCCTGGGTGACAAACACAGGACATGTTTCACCTAAAGCCCTGCTGCTGGTGGCATCTGCCCTGTCCTTGGGCTGGGATTTTGGAGGCAGAAGGAAAATTACATATCTGGTAGGAGCACGAAGGTGACTCCCGGTTGCTGCAGCGAGGCTGCTGCCGGCACGGCACAGGGACAGTTCCTATAGGGGAAAGCAGCTCGCTTGATTTTTAGTCTCCCAAAAGACAGAGGCTTATTGCACAGAGAAATATCATCAGGGTAATGGTAGGAAACGTGAAGCAAATCCCTGCTACTAATAGGATTGGGCCATCTTCAGCAGGTCTCACTTGCAAAGGCGGATCAAGCCAAAATGAAGCTGGCTCGAGAGCCCACAGGCTCACAGTGGGCAAGAGAGCTCTGCCCACAGCCAGCCCTCTGATAGCAAAGCCCTCTCCTTCCTCTGTAATCCAGGGAAAAGAGACATCAAAGGGCAAGCACATACATCCTGGGACCACTCTTGGGATGCCAAGGTCAAACAGAGCCTGCAGTCCACCGCTAGAAAGGGGAAGAGGCAGCTTGGCACATACCAGTGCCTGTGGAAGGGCAGCTGGAGGAAAGTGATGGTCCCAAAGGCTGCACACCACTCTGTGCAGAGGTGATGCATGGGGATTGCACATCCACACTTCGGAGCTCTCTTTACTTTATTGTTCACCCTTGTCCTCTGCCATGTGAAAAGCAAACCTTGTACTCTGGGCCTCCCCTCCCCTTCCCTGGTTTTAATTAAGGATCTTTTCTGCCCTGTTCTGCTCACGAACTTTCCCTGATGTATGCCTGAAACCCCCCTTTATCAGGACACTTCCCTGATTGCTTTTTCATCCCTTTTCACCTCAAGAAATGGCAGGAGTAGGAAGTCTGGAGCCAGCCTTTGCTGAAAAAGGGTTATCATGAGAGGAGGGATGCTGAGCCCCTCCACATCCCTGCTGGAGGAGCCTGTGTCCTGGCACAGGGCAGAGCAGGCAGAGGAGGAGGTGGATATGCTACTGCTGCCAGTGTTCCACTAGAAACATCCTGTTTTCATGTTGAAATGTCCCTGTAGAAGAAAAGATTTCATCAATATTAACACCCTGCTACAACCACACACATAGTTACATCCACCTGTCCCAGACCTTTACTGGGTGGGGGTCATGAGCCCCTGCATGTCTCCTGGTTCCAGGGGATGAGGAGGGACAGCTGGTTTGCATGGAGGTATCCCACCATGCTGGTCATGCCGTGTCTCCCTGCAGGCTCTGACCTGCCTGCAGCACCTGAGTGTACCTGGCAGCCATCTGGCACCTGTGCCAGAGCCTGTGCTTGGCACAGCCACCCTTCCCGAGGAGAGGCTGTGCCCGCTGCTGCCGGTCTGACGCCGGGACAGCACACAGCACGCTGCTCCCGGCCATATGGCCTCCTCCTGCAGACCCTGCCTCAGCCACCGGAACAGGTGCCCTAAATCCCCCATTCCAGCAAACGCCAATAGCTCATCCCCACCGCCACCATCTCAGGTAATCAAGCATAGGGGGAAAGCATTGGGTCCCTTTGTCTGCCACAGTCTGGTTTTTATTACTCCACAGTTGGCAAAAGCAGCCCAGGGCTGGCCCTGCTGCCTCCCAACCACTCTTCAGTAGACCCCCCCTTCACACACACTTGTTTCCCCCAGTCCTGGGGGCACCCCACATGGGGAATGGCTGCTATCATTCCTTCTCTGTGTGGGTGCGTTTTGCCCTATATGATTATGGTTTGAATCAGCACCCTACATGAGGGGTGGTAATGGTTGAGAGCAGAGGGGATGGGGAGAGCGAGCATAGCCAGGGATGCCGCCACACTGCTAGGTAAGCTGGGCTGTGCATCACTGTCTCCAAGTGCTTATATGGCCTTTTAATGCTTGAAAAACTGGTGGAAATTTGCTCTCAACAAGAAAGCAGTGGATGCTCAGGCTCTACCCAGGATAGTGGCAAGGACGAGCTGCCCAGCATGGAAGGGAGGTTTGAGGCTGGGCCACTCCAACTCTGCCTGCAGGCACTGGTGAGGGGACAGTTTTGGGCCCAACATCCCACTGGCTGCCCTGAAGCTCAGATGATTGTAAAGGGAACTGCATAGTCCCTGCACCCATCCACAAAACAGTCTCCAGACTGTGCGACAAAACTCCTGGGCCACGGAGCTGATGAGTATTTAGTGCCTGCACAGTGGGAGCATTTACCGGTACTGTCTCCGGGTTTAATCCTAAATGCAAAGTCCATATGCACCCAGCCTGGGGGTCACAGCTGATGCCCATGGGCCTCTGTGGCTGTATCTGGGGGCATGGCTGCCCTCTAAGAGTGGCAGCTGAGGGAGATCAGGCTGCCAGCCCAGATCCTGCTTGTCCATACTGTGGCATAAATTAAAAATAAGCCCTTGCTTTGAGCTCATTTTCTCCTGTTTCCTCTGGATGTCATTGGGATTCAAATCCAACCGCCTTTGGGAAGCTGGAAGCTTGAAAATCTCAGCTTTTGAATGTTTGCAATTACGATGGTAATGGTAAAGGCACATATGCTTCTGTGTTCTCTATAAGCCGTTATGAGGCACAGTTGTTCTTTTACAGCCGTTTTACAGCCAGAGAGCATCAAGCACAGGCAGGGGAATAAAACCCTTGTGCACACTGGGCTGGAAATAGGGTGGATGCGAGCTGCTCTGGGCTCAGTCACCGCACCCCTGTGCCTCCCCTAGTGCACTCAACTTTCTCCTGCTTTAGCTTTCTGACACTAGTAACCCAAGATCTTCTTTGGGTTTCCTAATCTGTTGAGCCCATGACAATGCGTAGAGGGGAGCAGCATCTTACTGCATGTTAGCTCAGCACTGAACTCCAGGAATTCCTTATTCAAGTCCTAGAAAATGGGTCTGAGAAAACTCAGAATTTCCCAGTGGGATGCTGATGGCCAAAGAAATTTCCCTTGTAGAGAGCCAGTGCAAGGAGAGACTCTTTCCCAGCTCTAGCCCTGGCTGGAGCAGAACCAGCTTCAGTAGCTGAAGTTTTAGAGAGGAGCAGATTTCTCTGGTATATCCTGGGGGATGGTGGGAGGTGTGGTGGATGCCAGCACCCCATATACCCCCAGGGATGGTGGCAGGAGCTCTGCCTCTCCTCTGCCTTCAGAAAGGGGACAGCATTGCAGTACGTGCTGGAAGCTTTTCCTGACAGCTTTCTTTCATGTTCAGCTCCTCACAGCTGATGATGTTGGGTGTTAGCTCCTGATTTGCAAGCAGCAAAACCCACTCTGGCAGCACTCCTCAGCACATGAGCAGGAGGTGCTGGGGCCCTCGGTTCCCAGCACAGCCCTTCGGCATGGGGCATTCACCCTGCAGTAGCATCCTTTCCTTCGTTCACCCCTCAGCCCAGGGCCCAGCTCAGTCCTGCATGGTAAAAATCACTTCGGGGGGCAAATGTTTCTGGTTCTCTAGGAGGGGCTCCCTGAGTAGCTTTGGGGTTCCAAACATCCTTGGCTGGGCTCTCCTAAGGAGCTGACTGCACCTCAAAGCCTCCCACATTCAGAGAGGCTCCGATGTCTTTGCTTCACATTGATGATGGTGATGGCTCCCTCTTTCTCCTCAGGCAAGAGCTGCTAGGCTTGCACCTCCATGATCAACAGAGATCTGGGTCTGTCGGGCTCTCTGGCTGTGACAGAGAGGATCGTCTCCAGATCACCATGCCCTGCCAGAAACAATCTGTTTACAGTGTCAGCGCTCGGTGTATATCCCTCCCCACTCGGTGTTGAATCGGCCGTATCCTATTTCCGCAGGCACAGAGACACCCTTCTGTAGTCCGGGTGGCATTGTCACTACAGGGAATATTTCCGTGACATTCTCCGAGGCTGGTGGTCAAAGCCTAACGAAGCTCTTCTCCCAAATCCCCATCCCTAGAAGTGCCCGCTGATGTTGCAAGCACGTCCTTTGCTTTCCTTCTGGAGGTCCCTGATGACCTGAATTTTCCTGCAGGTCCTGCCGCTGATTCCCAGGGATGCGAGAGTGTAGGTGCGGGGCTATAGGATTTCCCTCCCACAGCCCCCTCCCTTTGGGGTTACAGCTAGTGGCTGGGTCACTTACTTGACAAAGATGAGCTGACGGCTCAGCAGGGCTTCAGGCTGCAGCCCCTGGTGCCAGCACTGCACGGAGCCAGCCCCTGCCGGCCCTGCGCGCCGGGGACGTGCCGGGGGGGTGCTCCTCCACACATGCCCTTGGGTTTGGTTTCCTTCTGGGTTGGTGCACGCAGCTAACGCCTGCGAGAGGCTCTTCCTCCTCCTTCTCGCTCCCAGAGACCCTTCAAATCGGCTGCTTCACATTCGATAAACATCCTTCCCCCTCCCTTAAAACCGTTCCCTTTCTCCCAGGTCACGCCAGGCAACCATTTTCCAGCAAACTCCCCGATTTTGGCCAGTTTTTCGCTCTGCCTGTTAACAGTCTGTTAAACCCTCGGAGCCCCCGGGGCGGCTCTGCTCGCACACGCGTCGGGAGCAATCACCCGGTGCCTGGGAAACGATTGCTGGCATTACCTGGGCAGCAGCAAACTTTGCTTGCACAGCTTCTCTCAAGGCCGATGCTGCTGTTGGCTAATAGTGCTAACGACCCCCATGTCTACAACTTCCAGCCGATAGGACCTTTCATCAGAGAGCCCCACCGAGACCCAGGGAAAGTGTGGATTTTGGAGACAGTGCAGTTTTCTTCCGCCTCACTAGCTTTCTATCTCTTTCAGGAAGATCTGGAGGCTACAAGCTACCTTACCTAATGGATCTCTATTAGATTGCGGCACTGGGGGCCCATCGGACATGTCCCGGGCTCCAGCTGCTCTCCTCATCCGTGTTTTCAGTGTCTTTGACTTTTGCCAGCCTCCAGATGGGAAGCGGCCGGGGGCTTGCAGGACTCAGGCTTGCTGACTGGGGGAAGGATATTTTATCCCCTAAATCCGTATCCCAGCAAAGCACAGCAGCGTTTCAACATCGCTGTGGGGGGAAGCTGTTTGTGCAAAGCTCCCGACCGAAACATTGCACTGCCATCATGCACAGACAGGGTGATACCAGAGTATTTCATTCCGCGTGAGACCCTCAACCTGCCACTTGTGGTGTGGCAGGTAAGACATGGATCCTGGCGACAGGCTGGTCTATGGGGCTTCAGTGTTCATCTGAAGGCACCTGTCAGGAGAAGCTGAGCCTCCCTGACCTGTTTAACCCCATCTCCATCATTACAAGATCTTTTCGTATCATCCCTTGCCTGGAGGCTGGGATCTCCTGTGCTAGCACTGTGCAGCACAAAGGCAGCCCCCTTCTCCAGGTTAGAGCACCGCCAGGGCAAGAAAGGAAGAGGCATTATTCAACTTCTGTCTCATGAAGCATTATATGCACAAGAAGACAGTGGTGCTGGATTTGCTGCCCTTCCCTGGTGCAGGATTCAGGGCTGTCCAGAAATGATGAGGCTACAGCCACAGCTCCCGTGTGTCACTGCCCCTTGCCTTAACTACACTTGTTCCAGGCTGTACAACATGTTAGTGCTGTGCAAAGGGCCCGAAGGCACCTCATTTTCCCCCACCCTGCTCTTGCTGCAATGGTCCCATAGCAGGACGAGAAAAATCCTGCCCTTCTGGGGAGAGGGGCTCTGGCAAGGAGGATAAGTACCACCTTTATGGCTGGTACCCGCCAGAGACCAGAGCAGCGGATGCATATAACCCAGAGAGGTCTGGACTTTGAACCCCAAACATGGGCCCAGCTAATGGCTAGCTAAAAATGATTGTGGCTCTGGGAGGATGAGTTTCTAAGGGTGCCCCAGTAGGCCCCCACTCCTTGACCTATCCTGCAGCCCTCCTGTGCACAACTCCCCTTGGGAGATGCTCTGATGTTCAAAGGGGACTGGAGCTGCTGCTTTCCCCCTTCCCTGCGTGTCCCCTCGCTGTGTGGCTGCAGGAGGGCACCCTAGCACTTCGGGGGCTCTGTCTCCCAAACACACACCCCTCGTGCACCCCGAAGTGTCAGCCTGCAGCCCCGCAGCTCCCGCCCAGGCGAGTGGGGATCCCGCGGCAGGTGTGGGGAGTACTCGGGGGCAGACGGGCAATGTGGACGGGTGCCACGCGTGCCCGGCCGCCCGAGGCGGCTGCCCGACGGGGAGGGCAGGTGTCCTGCCGCCCGGTGGCGGCGGGGATCCTGGGAGAGGACTCAGTGAAGGACCTTCTCCGATTTCCTCGGGAGGCTGTGAGGCGGCGGGGGAGCCGAGCCCCCCGCGCCTCCCTGGCCGCGCCGGCTCCCTCCCTCTTTCCCCCGCACTCCTCCTCCTGCTCCTCCCGCCCTGGTGAGAAGGGCTTTCACTGGTTCTCCCTTCCCTCTCCTCTCTGTCTTCTGGGCAGACCGCGGAGCCGGAGGCGCGGGCAGAGGCGCGGGTATGGGNCCCTTTTTTGCCTTCCCTCCATTACGCCCCCCCTCCTCCCCTGCCCGTTTCTCCTCCACCGGGACTGTTCGGCGGCCATGCGGCCGGTCCAGGGCGAGCGGCTCTAACTCGCCTCCTCGCCCGGATGGCCCCTCGGAGCCGCGGGCGGATGGAGCCGAGCTACGTCGTGGGTATCTGCTGCCTGGTGCTGCTGGAGCCGGGACGAGTGTGGAGCGGCGAGCCCAGCACCGGGGGGCCCGGGGAGAGCGGGAACAGCAGCCAGGCACCGCCGCCGGAGACCACGGCCCCCGCGCCCACCGGAGCGGCACCACCGGGGGGGGACCGCTGCCGCGGGTACTACGACGTGATGGGGCAGTGGGACCCGCCGTTCAACTGCAACGCCGGCATCTACCAGTACTGCTGCGGGACCTGCGGCTACCGCTTCTGCTGCCAGTTCAAGCCCGGGCGACTGGACCAGAGTGGCTGCTCCAACTATGACACCCCCAATTGGGTCAACACCGGCCAGCCACCTGCCCGGGTAGACGAGACTCCCGAGGACCCCACTCGTGACAAGACCAACATGATCGTCTACATTATCTGCGGCGTGGTGGCCATCATGGTGCTGGTGGGCATCTTCACCAAGCTGGGCCTGGAGAAGGCACAGGGACCCCAAACAGAGATGACCGTCTCCAGGTAAAGGGGTCCAGTCCCCCCACCTTCCCCACTTGGTCCCCCCAGGGGTGGCAGCTCATGTTCCTAGCCCATTGCATAGGGCGAGCAGTCCTGGCTTCACCCTAGGACTGCCAAGAGGGTGAGGTGATCCTCAAAACCCCTGTGCTGGCATGCTGAGACAACAGGGGGTGGGTTGGCTGCAGCCCCCGAACCTGTTCTGGAAGGGAGGGCTGCCAACTAGGACAGCCTCCACAAAAAAGGGGTGGTCGTACACCCATCCCCTCCCAAAATGATCTGCTCCATCTCTTGAGGAAGCATGTCCCTGACTCAGAAGTGCCAACCCACCAGCCAGTGGGATGGGTGACATGAGAACTACAGGATGTGGCTTTGCCCCTCAAAACATATCTCTGGTTCCCAATGTCCATGAAAGGTGAGACTGGGGTCTGACTGCATGGAGTGACTCTGGACTGCAGTCCCCTTGGTCTCAGCCTGGCTGGCAGTGCAGGGGAAAAGGAGATGGCAAAGACAGCACCACTGTGGCTGCTGCGCCAGCTTGTGCACCAGGGTGGGACATCACCCTTGAGGCGGCAGTTCACACTCCACAGCCTCCGGGAGCTCACCCTCTAGCAGAAAGTTGGGCAGTCTCTTCCTGGACCCCACACCCTGTAGCTCCAGGCCCTGGCTTTTCAGCCCACCTCTGAGGCTGAGCACAGGGCTGGCCGAGTAAAGGTCAAGGTGTCAGGCATATTTTGGCATTGGGGACTCCTTGTGTGTCTCTCCACCTCCTGTTCTATTGCTGTGGCTATCAGTGCATCTGCCTCTCTCCCTCCTGCTCTTGACACCCACTTCTCTCCCTGTTTTGGGGATCTACTTTGCATCTTCCCAGTGAGGACACAGAGCCTGGAGAGAAACCCATTTTCATGCCGTTTTGTTAAGGGATTTTAGCTTTCAGAAAAATCAAAAGCAGGGCTGAAGGAAATGATCACTAGGATCATCAGAGAGCTGCCCTGACTGCAACTCCCCAATGGACACTGTTTCTCCTCCCCCTGAGGTACCTTTTTTCCCCTGTCTGTTTGGAACTTGGGCAGCCACTGAGTGCTGCACCCCGAATCTGAACCCGCTCCACCTCATCGCCAGACCCTACTTCTTTCATTCACCCGGGTGAGCAGAGGAGGGTCATTCTGAGGAATGGAGGAGGGTCACAGGACCCTCCTGGGACATGTGAGGCAGTTTTGGGGGGATCCATGCTGTCCCCCCTCCTTGGTAGAGAGCCTGGCTGTGTGCTGCTGCGTGCCTGCACCTCCCCCTGCGTTGCCTGAGGAAGTGCTGGCACCTTGACAGGATCAATACGGCCTCCGCCAGCCTCCTGACTCCCCTTCCACTCCCCTGCCGCCGTGTCTTTTTTTGGCTGTCCCCCCCACCTCCTGGGAAGGAGATACTGTGCTTAGGGAGGGTCAGACCCTGGGACACCCAGATCTGGGTCCTCATCCCCTGCTATTGAGTCTTACCTTCTCCCATCACCACATGCGGTTGGGATTGCTGCCACTCACTGTGGACTGTTTTTCCATGCGTAGCCTCAGTTATTTGCTGCTGGAGCCATGTGTTTGCCCCATGTCCCCACTCCCTCTTGCTCATGCAAGCCTGAATTTTCCCCATGAGTTCAGGGAGATGGGTGCCTGTTCTCCCTGAAGCCACAGATCTTTTGGGCACTAGCATACAGACCAGGAGAAGGCAAGTTTTCCTCGCCCACCTTTTGTAGGACAAAATCAGAAGGGCACCTCCATTGCTGGAGTCAGAACTCTTGCCATCTTCTGTGTCCTGTGTCCTTCTGTGTAATCCATGAGCAGCTCCAGTTCCACAGGGATGGTGACTGGCAAGCCCTGGCAGGGCAGGAGTGGTGCATCAGGTGCAGAGTCCCAGGAACCAGGCAAGGCACCAGGCTGACAAGACCTCCCAGGTGCTAGGCAGGTGGAGACAGTGCCAGAGCTGGGTATGGGCATGGGCACCAAAAAAGGGAAACTGTCACCTCCATTCCACTGTGTGCCTGGGGAGCTGGTACAATACGTTTTGCTTCAGTGCCTCTGAGAGAACAGGACTATTTCTACCCCTGTACCCACACATGACCCAAGGCATGGGCAGTGCCACCTTGCCTCTCTCCCGGCGCCTCAGGTACGAGCTTCTCATTTGCTTCTTGAGCACCGCATGATGGCCTTGGGCCAGCTCCCTGTTGCACAGTCGTCTTGGTTTCCATTCCTATCCCTCCCTCCCACCAGGGTTTTTTCCATTCCTAGGGATCACTGTGTGCTGCCCTGGATGGCTCCCACCACTGCTGCTTGCAGGTTTCTCCCTCTGGGGGAAAGTCAACCACTTCTGCACTGCCAGATGTTGTTTGTCATGGTTCTGGTCCTGGTCCAAGACCAGGAAGAGTGACCAGGTCCAGAAAGTCCACTAACTCTTCCCTCATGGTGACACCTGAATCTGTGTCCAGCTTGTCCTGAGACCCCCATGCCGTGGCCCCCTCCAGCATGTCTTCTTCTCAGAGCTCTGGCTGCTGATCCACCGGGAGAGTGGGTGCTCAAGTGACTGCAGCTACCTGATTTGTCTTCATCTGCCTTGCTCCTGCAGGGCCTTATGGCAGCTCCCGCAATCCCCTCTCCTTCTTCCTGCTCGGCTTACGCTTGGCATCCATCCCCGGCAGTCGCTTAGCCTGGCCAAACCCTGCGTTGAGTCAAGAACACCTGCCTGTGTTTTTCTTCAGTCCTTAGATCTCCAGGGACGTAGCGTCCTTGGGGGCCACCAGGATCTGTCTGTGCCCATTGCATGAGAGCAGGCACATGTCCCAGACTTCTCCCAAAAACCTCCTGGGAGGTTATAACTGAAGAGAACATCCCTATGGGAAGAGTTGGGCAAAGAGCAGCCTCCTGGGGAGTAACGAGGATACTGGAGAGGGGCAAAACAGCTGTCAGGAGCAGGTGCCCTGGCAACTGCAGTAGGGGAATGTGCAATGCTGGCTTTTCACTCTCTAGGTCTCCCCATGCTATTTGGTGTGCCTAGACTTGGCCACAGTGTGCATCTAACTGCACTGGGCATTTCTCTGGCTATGCTCAAATCCATGGCCATGTCTGCAGCCAACACCAATGGCAGTACATGGTGGTGAAGACCTAGAAAAGGTGTTTGCAGGCAGCATGGTGTGCTGTCACATGCTGCCCTGGCCCTCTAAGGTGTGAGAGGGGATCCAGCTCCACCAGGGAGGGAGACCTGAAGCCCTGTCCCTAGACTGAACATGATGTCTGGGGAGGCTCACTTCCAACAACCAATGCTCTGCCCGAGCTCCATTCTCCCCTGCTGCAACTCCAGTTTTGCAGAAACACCTTGCTACCCCTACACCTTCCTAAGCATCCTTAAGTGTCCCAGCCCCACTGGGTAGGTGTCCCATGGTGCCCATGCTGCTCAGTTGCATAAATGGGCACCCCCTGCCCCATGCAGACACACTACAAGACATAGGAAATGTTCCCCTCAGGAGGTGAGGCGCGGAGGTCGTGTGGCTGGCCAGGATGCCAGCCCACCTGCAGCTGTGGTGTGCCATGTGTCTCCTGTAATACTGTACCTCTGCTCCAAAACTCATCAGCCCACTCATCCAGTAGCTGCCACTTTCTGTGTCCCTTCCAGAGGGTCACTCCAGCTCAGGGCAATGTCAATTCACCCATCGCTCCATAATCTCTCCTCTCTTCTGGAGGCTGTGCTCCTATCTCCTCCCATTGCTCCCTGTCGCCTTGCAGGGACTTGCAGCCTCTCTCTTGTTGGGCTTGCCAGGTGTAGGGCTCAGGCCTCCCAAAAGAAAGTCATCCCCTGGGCTGGGGTGCTCTGCCAGATCCTGGATCCCACTCCCACATGGGTGCCTCCCCTGGGAGTGCGCAGGAGTGCTGAGTGCTGCATGCATGGCTCCTGGCATGGAGCTCTCTTGGGCTCCATCATCACTGCTCATGGATCTGCCTCTGCACTTTGTTTCAGGGCTTGCACGGAGATGGTTTGGGGCATCTTGATCGTACCCGCTGGCAGAACTAGGTTTGCCATGGAGGTTGCTGCATGCCCACCCAGTTGATGCTGTGCTCTGGCAAGCTGGGTGGCAAACGGCTCTCACACATGGCCTCAGGTGTACTCCAGATCTGTGGCTATGGTGGTGGATCATGGCCTCAGTGGTGCTGTTTGTTCATGCTTTTGCAGACGAGCAGTGCAGGTCTGAAGCCACCTCTACTCTCCGTTCCCCTCCTCCACCTGCACCTCAGAACCATCTTGGTGCCACAGACCACCAGGTGGCCTAGGGAAATGTGGGCTGAGCTTCCCCAAGCTCCCCAGACACAGGATCAGACTGAGGCTCATAAAACCCCTAAAACCATGTCTCACCATGTGTGGTGACACAACAGCCCCTCAGTACAGTGTCACCCACATGCTCACCTCCCTGCACTGCATCACCTTGGGACGAGCCAGGGAGGGTGTGCAGCCCCCAAGAGACCTACTGGCAGCCCTGGCCTATGGCACCACTCGTGGTGCAAGGGCAGCATGAATCCCGGAGTTGCTGGTGTTGAAGGCTCATAAATGTTTCTCACCATAGCAGGGCTTATTAAGAGCTGCTCGTGCTGTTGTTAATCCTTATCATCCACACTCCCTGGGTGGTCAGCACAGAGGGCAGGTTTATGAGAAAGAGCACTGATGGATTTGTCTGGAGACGAAGTTGCAGATAAAAAATTGCTCAAGCTTCATAAACAGACCCGAGGAAAAGAAAAATTATTTTAAAAATAGGTCAAATCGCATTGAACTTCCTGTTGAAACAATCCTGTTTGAGCGCTGGCCCTGGGGACAGGCAAGAGCAGGCGGCGTCCAGTGGGGAGGGGCCCGGCAAGCAGTGCACCCCGGGGAAGGTGGGAGCTGACAGGGCGGCAGCTCCTTATGTTGACAGCCCACACCCATGGCCTCGGGGAGCTGCCTCCCCTCTGCCCTGCCTGGCCATAGCCCACTGTCTACCCAGGCTTGTGCCCAGAGTTTCTCGGGGCTGGGCCTGGACCCTAGTCTGGTCAGTTCAGGAGGGTCCTGGGAAGGTGCAGGGTTTGACTAGCTGCAGGGTGGAGGTGCCACAACCTCCCCAGGCACGCTGGTCAAGTGTTCTTGCAGGAACAAAGGTTTTTTCTACTGTTTAAACAGTATTTCTTGTGTTTCTTTTGCACCTGTCACCTCTTGTCAGACTTGTTGCACCCTCTCTTCAGATACTCACATACATTGATAAGACCCTCCACAGCCTTCTTTTCTCCAGGCTGAACAGTCCCAGTTCTCTCAGCCTCTCCTCATATAAAAGATGCTCCAGTCCCATCTTTGTGGCACTTCCCTGGAATCTCTCCACATGCCTATGTCTATCCTGTACTTAGGAGCCCAGAGCTGGAGCCAGCACTCCAGGTGTGGCCTCACAAGTGCTAAGCAGAGAAGGATCACCTTCCTTGGACCTACTGGCAACACTTTGCCGAGTGCAGCCCAGGAGACCATTCAGCACGTTTCTCCCAAGGGCATGCTGCTGGCTCATAGTCAGCTTGGTGTCCACCGGGATCCCCAGGTCCTTTTCCACCAAGCTGCCTTCCAGCTGGTCAGTTGCCAGGGTTTGTTACTCCCTCATTTCCATTTGTTCAGCTCCATGACAGTCCTCTTGGCCCATTTGGAGATTAAATGATCCCAGAGGGGCTGCTACTCAAAGCTTCCCAAGAATGATGTGAAATTTACCCAAAGGGCAAGTGACCTTCCCTTGTAGCTTTGCTCTTGCCATCACACTGTGATGCTGGCTGGAGCCAAACTGGAAAGGAAAATGGGGGGGCCCCACAAGCATATGCACCTCTGGGCACAACACATTTGTTTTCCTCCTTGTTCTCACTGCCTTTCTTGACAATTCCCTGCACCACATTTGATAGGTTTTTGAGCACTCCAGTGCCAGGAGCTGACACATCTCCCAAGTCAGGATTATTCTCTACTTCCTCTCCTATTTGCATTTATGCATTTTGAGTTTAATCTGTTTTATCGTCCAACCACTTGCTAACCGTCAGCTCCTGCCACAGCTCCTGGTGTGCATCTATGAGCCAGCCAGAGCTTTCAAGGCGCAAGGCATGCTGACAATGAGCTGGGGATTAGGGAGCCAAAAAAAGCCCTGAGTGGACACCCCTGCACTCTTGTACTCACACAGGAATGGCCACAGCAGTGGCAATGGCTTGTCTTCTCATCACAACGCCCCACACCAGCAGGAGCATGTCCTGGGACTTGGTGCCAAAGGCTGTAGTGGCATGCAGGTATGCCCTGCTCTGGCAATGCCGCTGTGCTCCGTCACCGCTGGTATATCTTGCTCTGGCATCACTGGTGTGTCCCACTCTGGCATTGCTGGTGTGCCCCAGTCTGGCATGGCCAGCATGCCTCACTCTCACATTGCTGGTGCGCCGCGGTGGGACTGCAGCGTCTCCATCCATGAATGTTAAACGAAATAGGGCTCTATCTTATGTAATGGTGTTTAATGTTTAATGCTGTTACTTACAAGGAGGGCATCATGCACGAACAGTGCCTGCGCTGGAGGCTGCCACTAGTTTATCCCCTTCCCCAAAGGGGTACAAGTGGCCTCTCTAAACCCTTTCTCAGGGTCTACTCTGTTTCAAAGGGACTTGAGTGGAGGTGCTGCCTCCTCTCCCCACCTACAGAACACTCTTGATCCAGGGGAGCATCCTCGAGTTGTTGCTCCAGCTGCCATCAGATCAGGTTCCACTGTCTCAGTTGATCATACCCTTGAACCTCATTCCAAGCCATGCATCTCCGTCACCACCCTAACCTACTGACACCCCTGGCTCTGGGAGGGCTCAGCCCCGCTCCGATCCCAATTAACTCTGATGTGGGGGCTCACTGGCCCCTCTGCAAAAGCTGGGTTAGGACCCTGGATGCACTCCTGGCACCCAGCAGCTATTTCCTAGCCCCAGGCTGCCTGGCTCTGCCTCCAAAGTGGGGTTCAGGGCTGAGATGCATTAGGGGGCCCAGGGGAACAGGATATTGCCCTAACAGCCCTTTCAACCCTTTCCCAGGACACTGACAGATCTGCTGAAGCAGCCAGGCCACAGCCCCTCTGAGAACATGGACAGCCTCATGGGGGGTGTGCAGGTTCCAATGGGCGAGGGGGTGGCCCGGGGGCCCCCCAGAAACAGCACAGGTAAGGCACGCTGGTGTGGTGGGGAAAAATAAGTTCCCTTGGGAGAATAAAGCCAGTGGGAGGGCACAGCTTGTAGCTGAGCCCCCACCTGCCTCTGCCCCTCCAGACAAGCCACCCTTGAACAATGCAGTGGCCATTGCTCCCTCACTGGGGAGACCCCACAGCCATGGCAAGCGCCTGCCACTGGCCAGCAGCCTGGCCCTATCAGCTCCGGACTACACTTCCTACACCACCCTCAAAGTTGGAGGTGAGTGCTGCTGCCATGTGGGATGGGATAGTGGCAAGGGGTGGGGGGCTCACAAAGGTGCATGGACAGGACAAGCATCCAGTTTCCCATGGCTCCTGGGGTGGTTGCTCATAGAAACTCTGCAGCTGTTTCCTTGCTCCATCAGCCTCTTGTGCTGTCCAGGCAATCAGTGTCTGGGGTCCCCCATGGACCCAGTGTACTTCCCAGCCAATCAGCACCCAGGATCCCACACAGACCTGAAGCACTGCCCACCCAGTCAGAGTTCAGAATATGCATGGACACACTGCACGGTGCATAGGATCTCCCAAAAGCACTCCCTAGCCAATTCATTGCCAAGATCCCCCTCACTCCCTCACCAGTCAGCATCCAGGATCCCTCCCACAGCCCCATCCCAGCCTTCCCCTCCACTGCACTCTTCCTGGTCCCCCCAAACCAGCAGAAGGGGGTGTCCTTGCAGGGTGACATCACGCCCCTGTCCCCACAGAGAGCACCACTGAGGACTTCTACAGGCGGTTCGGGGGGCTGGAGACACCCCCCGCCAGCACACTGCCCTTCCCACCCACCGAGACCCCAGTGCTGCCCAAGGGCTGCCCCCTGCCCAAGGCCAAGGGCCCCAAGATGCCAGGGGGCCTTGCCTTCCCAGGGGGCTGGGAGGGGGGCCCCCATCGCGGCCCCCACCGGCCAGGCCTGGCCACCCTGCGCCCCGAGGGGCCACCCGACGCCTTCGGCCCTTCCACTCCGCTGTACGGCCAGCACACCCGGCACCTCACCACCAACAGCAAGACTGAGGTCACCGTCTGACAGCCAGCACCAGCGGGGCTGGGGCTGCCCCTCACCTGGGTGTTGCAGCCCACCAGAGCAAAGCAGTGTAGGACCTCTGTCAACTGCGACGGCTGGCCAGAATGGGAGATGCACCATCCTTCCTCTCACGAGGGATGGGGACTGTCTGCTGTGTTTCACCATCAGGGAGGAAATGGGCAACAAGTTTCAGCCGTTCTCAGCTGAAGAAGAGGCTGAGCTGGGGCACACTGGCAGAGCAGCACCCTCTCAACACCTGCTCAAGGGCTGGGGGCCAATGCTGGACAGATGGGGAACAGATACTACTGGGGCCAGGCACCCCCAGCCTAGCTCCTGTGAGCAGGTGGGGGGAAGAGCAATGGACTCAAAGCCCCAGCCTGGTGCTGCCAGCAAAGCCCAAGACACCCCTTTCCCTCCCCAGCCTCCCCCCTTTTCCACTCTCCCAAGCCTCCACCTTGTCAATAAACAATTCATTAAACTGTATGGCCTTGGTATGGTTGGCTGGGGAACTCCACACTGCCTGCAAAACCCCAGCACCTTCCCCAGGGGCAGCTGAGTGCAAAGCCCACACCCACAGGGCCTGGGGAACCCTCCCTGACTGGGGACACGGTGGGAACACAGCTTCCAGGCCCAACTGCAGAAGCCTTTGAGCAGCTACACAAAAACGAGATCTCCTCTGTCTGAAGTTTAATGATTCTGACAGTTTTACCAGGGGGAGCAGAGAAACTAAGAGATGGAGTAGAAGGACATTGTTCTAAACCAAGGTCAGGTAGCAGCTTTTGTCCCATAGAGATGCTCCTAAAATTGCTGCTTTCTGGCCTAGCTCTACCTTGTTTGGCTCTGCTCAAGCCATCAGCCTTCTTGAGTTGCTTCCAAAGGAGCATGGAGACACCACACCTGCTCCGCTGAGGAACCATCTTTTGTTGCAAGCTGTACAGCTCTGCTCTCCAGGTTATTCAGACAAAGGACTGACAGCTTCCTGAGGTGCCTGCAAGGTTTTATGTCTCTAAAGGACACTTCAAGCTCACTCCTGCTTAAGAGCAGCTGCTGGGTGGGATGACAAGGGCTAAGAGAAAGAGGGCAGGTGGGAGGTGGTGGTAACGTTCGTCTTTATTAGGTAACAGACTCTCAGGAGCCCTGGAACAGGGTTTTCAGACAGCAGATATGTTCCCTGGGGAACCTTCCCACCACCAGTTGCATCTTGTATCACAAAGCATCCCTACTCTCAACTCCATGTGGATAAATAGACTTTCTCACATAATCCATAGAACAATTTCCTCCCACCCACAAACAAAAAAGTTACCGTATATATACACACATATAAAAAAGGTTGTAGGGACAGATGGGCAGCAAATTTATAAACAGTGTAGAAAAAACAGGGCAAAGATCCAGCACCCTGGAGGGGGTAGAGAAGTATCAGCCATGCTACGACACTCTGTGGATCACACTATTTGCTGCCAGGGTTTCAGCCCAGCAGTCTCCCAGCTCCTGGCCCAGCCAGTACTCCCTGCAGCCCACCCTCCCAGGCTCACCACCGTTAGTGACAAAGTGACACTTCAGCATCACTGCCTTCCCAAAGCCTTACTTCCCATTTTACTAAAACACAAAACTTCCCACATGTTGCATGCAGACCCAGAGAAATGCAAAATAACTCAGAGGTTTCCACAGGCAAGGAGTTTCTGTATTTTAGGAAAAAATGGTGACCAGGAGGACAGCGTGAGAGACACTGGACAAAAATCAGAGTGAGGCAATCCACTTCCCAAACTACAATCATTGATAAGCTAGGGAACTTGGGAATGGGCAATCAAAACAGGTATGAACCCAAGAGTTCTTCTGCACACTTAGGATATCTGCTGAAAGCCAAAGTTGCTGCCATCAAGAGCATCCCCTACACTGATCAAAGACACTCCTGAGAGCAACCTCTTTCCCTCAACAGTGAGATCCCTCCAACTACCAGCTCTGGGAAGTAAGGGACCCAACCCCCTGCCTGCCAGTAGGACAAGAAGCTCAGGCTGCTGGTCACTGCAGCTGAGTGCCTCCCAGCTATTCCTCAAATAAAGTGGGGGAGGGAGGGAAACATCTGCTGGTCCCTGTACTTTTGTCCGCAGCTACAGATCACGATCAGTGGGAATAAGCTTTGCTGGGAGACACATTTCTCCTGGCGCATTTCCATTTTCTTGAAGCCAGGCAACTCCAGGACTAGCATTACCTGTGTTCAACTCCCATAGCACATAAAATGCCCCTCACAGATACCAAATAACCCTGTGCAAAGTGAAACCACAAGCTCCTCTTTTTTCCCCTCATTTTGAAGGAGCGCAAGCTCTCATGCCCCTCGGCAAAAGCTGGATACACGCAAAAGCTTCTTGCAAAACAGTCTGAGTTCTGATTTTGCAGGAGCTGGGCAGTACAGGCCTGACTGGGACAGGATGGGTTTGGACTGCTACCTGTATCTAAATGTTTCTAGCTGCCAACATGGAGAATACACCGACCATACACAGGGAGAAACAGCAATGCCTGCTTGCCAAAGGCTGGTTTTCACATTTGCATGTGTGAGAGGGCAACCGCTTTGCACTTCTTTGGAGAGATGCAACAGGAAGGCAGAGAGAAAGAGGGCAAACCGTTCCCTCCCTGTCCCAAATCTGCCTCCCCCTCTTGGAAAGTCACAGGCAATTCAACACCTGCAAGTCAAACTGCTCGGAATAGCAATGGTAACGACTTGGGGAGACTTGCACCCTGAACCACTGCTTCCCAGATCCTGCAGGAGCTTTTGAGCTGTTGGAAAAGGTAAGGAGAAACACCTGAAGACAAATTCTGGGACTGGGAGTTGAGTAAAATAAAGAATTGTTTCTAAAAATTGTTTCTGCATCAACAAAAAGGCACCAGAGAAGCATTCACCCTTCACGCCAATACAGGGCACGGCACGTCCACCTCTGCTGCCAGCCAGCACCAGATGACCAGGAATGCCAAGGCCTCCTACCAGGCTCTGCTTGTTTTAGGCTGCTACAAATCATCCCTTGTCAAAAACTGGAGGCAGCTATCACAGGAAAAGACGCATGAAGCAGAGAGGAAGAAAAATCTGCTGCATTGTTCCCTATGTTTTTGTAAAGCCACAAACACTCCTATAAAAAAACCTGTATAAAAACTGTAAATTTGCTGGGCAGTACTGGCCCCAAGTGATACTCCCAGAGCACCTAGGTAAGCTGGGTCTAGGGGGTTTCAGTTTCCTGACACACAACTCAAGAAAAGCTGGTGCCTTCCCTTCTCTTTTGGGAACAGCCTCAGGCCTCAGCAGCCCTGTGGGACAAGGCTTGAGCAGATCCTTTGCCCTCCCCAAAGACTCCTTCCTATAGAGGTGCTTGGGAAAGGGAACAAAATACCCCTGAGGACAGACACGGCATGTGCCATTTCTCTATGCCTGTGGCTTGTGAGCTTCTCTCCCAAGCAGGAATGGAGAATCTGTGTCAGGACAGTGCTTCCCAATAGCCCCAGGCACGGTGACAAAAACCACAACCAGATAGATTCCTGCTGCAGTGCCTGAGAACAAGCAAGGAAGCTAATAAAGCTAAACCTGGGGCAAGTTTAGAAAAAAATAAAACCAAAACCAAACCCCTCCCCTTCCCTCCCTTTCCCACCCCATCATGATCCCACCAGCACAGCCCTAACCTAGCACTTTTTTTAAGCTCCAGAAGGGAAGTCCAGGCTGATGGTCAACCAGGCTGCCTTTGCACAAGGTGGCCCCATGACAGCATTAGGAGGCGGCAATGGCTGTGCCCCCACTCAGCTTGACAATCATTTGCTGGCAGTCATTGCAAGAGCGCTTGTCCCCCACTTTCTCCAGGGTGCGGGCAGCCTCGGCCAGCAGGACGGCTCGCTGGCCCGGTGAGGAGAGGAAGGAGAGGGGCAGATGGCGGCAGGCCAACAGGATGGCTGTGGCTCTCTCCCTTTGGCCTGGCAATGTGTCCAGTTCACCTGTGTGCAAACAGAAGAGAGAGAAAGCTCACAACAGAGCTACCACCTGCATGACAAAACCCCACCATGCAGGCCCTCAACTGGGACCAGTGAGCACAGGCATCTCTGGCTGGCATCCACCAGCTAAGCAAAGAGTGAGGGCCACTCTGAAGACCTCCTAGGAGCTCTTTTAGGCTAGTTCCTTCAGGCTAATAGTCTGAGCTGGAGCCAGGTCGAGACTGTCAGTCACATCTACAGACAGTTCCTTTCACTTCACTTCCTAGGGCTCATCCTAGCACTGGCATGCATATTTTCCCATTCCCGTTACATTCCTGCAAGGGATTTTATAACCAGCACCACATCTTTGGGTCTTCCCTTTAGGATTCCCAGCGTCTGCCTTTGCACTGACTGACCTGAATCCCAGATTGCCAAGTTTTGTGCATATGTAGCTGCACAAAGGCAAATGTTTTCTAGTCTGTTAACCAACACCTCCAGCCCAAAGGCTAGCAGCTGATGTTAGCCAGCTTGTATAGAGCATGGCAGAAGCATTGCCTTGAGCCACAGGCTGATGGCAGCTCATTATCCTGACACAGGAGAAGACACTACAGGTTGCATCTTTGGCCCCACACCTTGCCCATATGCTGCCCCCTCCCAGCCCCAAAGGCAGCGGGTTGCTGCCCAGGCCCTTGGGCTGACCTTGCTTGCTGCTCTGGGGTGTGCGTCGCCTCAAGCTGTGCTCCAGCAGCTGGTGGGTGCGGGTAGGGCTGGCACCTGCCATCAGGCGCACGGTGGCCTCATGGAGGAAGACCTGGAAGGGAAGGCAGGATGGAAGATGAGAGGTGGGTGGAACAGAGGTGACGCTGTGGCTGAATGTGTGTGATTCCTCAGCCAACACATTTCGAGTGCAAAACACTGACTCCTCAACAACAGAGACCCACTTCCACACTCCTCCCTCATGTTTCCACCTGTCTCTAGGGAATTTGCAGGTCAGGGAAACAGTAAAGAGGGGAGGGAGGGGAAAAAAAAGAAGAGATCTGACACCTAACTGTGAGTGGCTTGGAAAGGGGGAGGATGAAGAGTAAGGAACAGGGTGGAAAAATGAGAGAGCACTATGGCACCAGGAAGGGGTCTCATCCCAGGCTGCTAGTGCAGGGTTTTGATAGCAGCATCAAACTTTGACATCTGGAGTTTGGGCAATACCAGGACAACTCTCTTGTCCAAGTATTAGACTATACTTCCTCTACTGAGGCTTTATACTACAAAAACTGAACAGAAGGCAAAAAATCCCTACAGAAGCATCTGGGGCTCTACAGATGCAGAAGGCATCTGACCCTCCAGCTACTCAGCAGAGCATGGCTGAGGAAGCCTCCTTCCACACTCCCCAGACAGATAGACCCAGTCTGAAGCCACTTAAGGGACAGGGTGCCATGGTATTTGTTTGGCAATATACACATGCTGATGGTGTTCTTTGTATAAACTAAAGCAGACGCTTCCCCACACACACTGAACGCCCACAGGAACCTCCCTCATCAAGCGTCAGGGGAAAGTATGGAGGCTGCTGGTGGCAGAGTAGCAGGGCATCCCACCCCGAGCGTCCAAACCTCTCAAGCCCACATACACCCCTTATGTTTCCATGGCTTCCCATCAACTCCTGGGAAGGGCCTAGTTAAGCCAGAGCAAGCAAGAGAGGCGTCACCTTGCGGTAGGCGGGTCTGAAGCTGTGGGCCAGCTTGCGCAGGCTGCCGAGGTCGCGCTGGAAGCCCGTCAGCTCGGGAGCTGAGGCGTGGTAGGTCTCACCCAGTGCCTGGCTGGCATTCGCCTGCTTCTGCCACAGGCTGGTGCGGAGAGAGAGCAGCAAGTCACAGGCCAGCAGCTGAATCATCTGCAAGAGCCAGGGTGCCCAGGCACACGCACTTAGTAACACATACCATCAGATAAGGAATAAACTACGCAGCTGCTGACATGGCCCAGGGGAAGGCAACCACAGCATCTCTTGCCCACCTGGGACGCTCCCCAGCCTTCCCCACCACATCACCCCATCACAATGCACTGAAGGGAGCAAGACCTTGCCTTTTGCCCAAGCAGCATATCTTGACCGAGAGGTCAAAACAGTATGTGCCAAGGGGATATTGCACCAATGTCAGATGCCCTTGACAACTTCTTCTGCTGGGATCAATGCTAATGAGTCCAGATTGATCCCACAGGAACACAGCCTTCTGCAAAGGCTTTCCTGCCCAAATGGCAATGCTAACTATGGGAAACAGCAAACACAGCCTTGCTACTTGCAGAGAAAACAGGCAGTCTTGGCACAGCCCACAGTGGCTGCCCAAACCCCTTTTCCCATCTGCTGCTGCCCCCTAGCACCGCTCACGGCTCTGCGAGGGCTCTGCCTGTGCTGCCGAACAGAGAGTGCCTCTGTACTGCACTGCAGAAACATTGCACAGTCACTGCCACAACATGCAATGCAACTACAATGCACTACAGCTGCCACCCAGGAGCAACGGAGGGGACCAGAAACACGTCCCATATGCCATAGAGGGAAGCTCCAGCTTTAGTAATCCTGGAAAGAAGAGAAACAAGCCCCACACAAACTCAAGTAACACAGCAGTTGCACTTTTGTGGCAGACGGTTCACTCGTTAAATGCTGCCTGAAACACAGCAGATTTGTCTTAGTGAGGTCCTGCTTTAAGGTGTCAGCAACTTGACCTGAAGGACAGAGGTGGATACTTTCCATCTATCCTGGGCTAAATTTAAACTGGTCAAGGCACCAAGAAGGGGTGACAGCCACCGGCACAAGAGGAGCAAGAGCAGAGATCGTGCCCAGGGAGATGGCATTATACTTGCAGCTCTGCTCCCCCATACAGCAGAACAATGCCAATACCCTCTGCAAGGAAAGGGAAGAAGTTTCCTCTCTACTCCCACGATACACAGGATGGATGGAGAACACAGATACAAAGGGCAAGTGGCACACCTGCAGCAAGACCAACCTTACAACCACAACAGATTATGTGTTATCCCAGGGCTTATAGCTCTTACATTGTTGAGGACAGTGCTGGAGATGCCGCTGCTCATGTTGAGGCTATTCCATAAGTGACTGCTGGCTCTCTCACAGTGACCCAGTGAGTTCTGCTGTCCATCTGCCTTCCCAGACAGTGAGGCCTGCATGGCTTTACACACATGGAAGGTGGCTTTCACCAGGGCATTCCTGAAAGAGAAAGAGCATGCTGCTTTAAAGCAGTACACCATGTCATGCTGTCACAGCATCAGCTTTCACTCTTCCATCTTCAAGAGCAGAGATATCATCATTCCTTAGACAGAAAAAAGATGGCAATGGTTCCTCATCTACAAAGACTGTACAGAGAAATGTGACAGAAGAGACGAAGCTGGCAAAGATGCTTTAGTGCAAAAGAACAGAGACGGTGACACCAGCCTTTCCATCAGCATGTTAGTTTTGTTTGATTTTAGAAGGTGGAAAAGGCTGTGCAGTTAGAAAAAAACAAAAGACATCCCTAAAGAAGCAACTCTGACACTTCCAGTCCATAGCTCTAATATGCCTTGACCTACACACAAACTGCTGAGCACATTGGCACTCGCAGAGCACAAGCGACATGCAACTCCAGAGCACGGGTAGGTGTAACCCTACAGGACAGCAGTAGGAGGAGTCATCCCTGTTTAGAAGGAGCAGTGGTTTGGAAAGCATACAAGGCCTACGCACTCTGACATCTCCAGGGATTTCGGCATGCGTTCCACCTCTGCAAAATGTGACCTCACAGCTGCATCATCCCCTCTGAGCCAACTGATTGCCATAGCCACTGCTGCTGACCACCATCGGCACACCACATCAGGACCTGCAAAACACAATCACAAGCTGCAGCCCAGGAGAGGACACTTGGCTCCCTCCCTCCTGGAGAAGCAGGCAGGTAACACGTTCCCTTGCCAGTGCCTTCTGCTGGGATTGATGCTAACAAGCCCGAAGTGATCCCATGGGAACACAGCTATCTATATGAATACTGAAGTGTGCTGCAGGAACACCAGGGAACTTGGCAGCAGGCAAACACCCTATACCTGACTGCAAGCAGAGTTCTGGATGGCACATTTGTATCGTGTTAACAAGAACTTACCCTGTCAACTTCTCTAGAAAATCTGTTGACTTCCTTCCTGACAATGATATCCACTCACCACCCAAAAATAACAACTCCACTCATATATGCCACATTTTGGCACTAACCAGCATCAAGACAATGAGTCAGGTTCCCTATATAATTTCCTCCATTATTTAACATCCCCTCAAAAACTTTCCAAAGCCTACTCAGGGCCAAAAGACATACGCTCTGCTACTCTGACCTGCTTTTCTATTCCATGACAATATTGATCCAAACGTAGACTTCCCTTTATACCAAAAATAATCCCTAAAAAAAGAATTATCTAGTTTTCCTTGTATGTTTGCTCTGCGCATTTTAGGTACAGCATAATTAGTCTGTGTCTAAAGCTGCACCAGCATCCCAGTGAGCTGCCAGGTGCTGTCTGTACCAACACCAAGCAAGACAAATACTCCAACAGCCTGCTACCAGCCCAGATGAGCACATGGCTCAGAGGAATTCTACAGCCCTTGTTGTCTCATTAAATATACACCACAGGACCAGATCAAGCACCTCCCAAAATATGCCCAGAGCTTGCCTACAGCAGGGGCTGCAGGTCTCTGGGGACTGAGAAATACACCTGACAGCCACTGTGAAAGTGAGGGCAACCTGGTTCAATAGGTAATTAAGAGGAAAAAAAATCCTTCCTGTACCTCAACTGCAATGCTGCTTTGCTTGTTTATATGCTCCACCCTTCCTCTCACTTCATATTGTCAGGAGCAAGTTCTCTGGTGAGGGCTCAGGGTTCAGCTTGGAAATAAAATATTGCCCAGCAATACAAATAACAGCAGTCCCACTTGGACATGCAGCATTACATCACACAAATTTACAAGCCGCCTTAATCACCTTCTTCCAGTCTGAGTGTATGCAATCAAGCCTCACTCCAAAGACTGCATTTCTCCTTGCTCCAAGCTTGAGGGGTAGGGACAAGGAGCTCATATCAGCAATAGATCCTGCAGCTGGGAGACCTTCAGTTCTGCCAGACTTACCCAGGGCAGACTTGAGTACAGAATTGTTGGCAAAGGGCGGGGCTCCACTTCCCATCGAGTCCAAGAAAGAGTTGAGCAATTTCAGGTACTCCATGGCACCTGAGAATTCACTGAAACAAGAAGCAAGGCAGACCTTAGTTACGCTGTCAAACAGGAGATACCAAGGAATTACTCGCTGGTCACAAGGCATACTTAAACAATGCTGCCCCATTAAGCCCACAAAAAGTTCAAGCTCTACAAGTAAAACAACACTGCTGGACTGAAGAGACCACCCTGTAAGTGGAAGTGCACAGAGCACTGCTCCGCAAGGAGCAGCCTCACACCTCCCCTTGAAAGGAGACCAGTGCAGGACTAGATTCAACCCCAAGAGTCTCACCTCAACCACAGACATATGTTACAAGTTGATTACAGTCTCCTTTTCAACTACTGCCTCCAAAAGAGGCAAAACTACACCACTGTGACTTTTTGCATATATGCAAATATATATGACTGGAAGTGACATGTTCATAGCATTGGTCAGAGAAACCAGCATATACAGCAACAACCTAATTTCCTGGGACAGGCTAGAGATGAAGATCTTAAGCTCCCTCCCCTAGAGAGGGACAAAAAAGCTTGCTGTATTACTAAAGCTAATCCTTCCCATGAAGGGACAGAATTCCCACAAGTATACTGACAATCCACTCCACTTTTACAAAAATACTGCTACCTTCTCTCATCAACAGCAGCACTGGATCACAAGCATTTGTATTGTGCCAGCAAGGGCACCAAACTGCTGCTCACACTCTACTAGAAAACAGACATTAAACTGAAAAAAAACTCCAAAGCTAAACATACAATATTTTCCCTACACAGTTGGGGAAACTGGGTTATCTTCCCATCTGAGGCTTTTATCCACACTTTCTGGGGACAGGATCCTTACAGAGCTTCACATATATTTACATAGCACTTGCCTGGCACCAGCATATCTGGAGAGCAGCTAGAAATAGTGCTGAATTACTAGCAGAGGGTGGGGTTCTGCTTCCTGTGGAGTCCAAGAGGAAGTTGGACATTGTTCAGTACAAAATGCTGCTCTGTTTCCCACCTACTGTCCCCTTTCATTTGGTCTCAGAGCTTAGAGGCAATGACAATTTGAGCCATCATCATCTTTCCACCTCTCGCCACATATCTGTTTGATTCTTCACAGCTGGTAGATATGGCACTTCAGTCAGGAGAATACTCTTGCATAAGGCACCAAAACTGGTGGGTTCACACTCTGACATGCCAGACATTCATGCTCTGAAAACCCTGGACATACATCCTGGTCTACAGAAGAGGTAGGTGCACACTAATTTTAGTGCTCTTGAACATTAAACTTTGTCACAACAGAGAAAGCACCATCCATCCAGTTGAGGAATCCATCAGTACTATGACAGTTAACACCAAAAATCCCTGCAACACCCTGGGTTCTCCCTGACTTCAGACGTTTTGATACAAAGAGGCAGAGCTCACTCTTGTAGTAAGTTGTGATGGTCAGACTTACACTGTCATTGCAAGCCTTTAACAAGGACTAACCACACAGTTTGTCCCAGAGCACTTTGTCAGCAGTAAGGAGCTCTGTCTCAGAGCCTGCTGCTGTGGCCAGCAGTCCCCAGTGTGGCCCATATACTCACGACTCCTCTTCCTCTTGTCCTGCTATCTCTTTCCTTGTCTGAGGCTTCACGAGTGAATCCACTGCTCGCTCTAACAGGTTCTCACAGAACGCCTGATGGACTTGTGCAATAGGATCCGCTAGAGAAGGATAAAACCAAACCATTTCACTTGCATGTGGTCAGACACCTTTCAATACAACCAAAAAGAAGAATCAAAATGTGGGAGCAAGACACAGAGCAGTAGAGGGAAATTCTTGAGTAATTAATGCAATGATTTCTAAAGAGGAAGTTTTCAGGGCCTTTTTATTCCTTTAATCCACTTACAAAGCTGCAGCCTTTAGCCAAACATCCCTCTGGCACTTCAGCCACTCAGCAAAGTAGTGAGGACCTGCTCTGAGGGGGATAAAGCTGGGTCACCCCAAGGTCACTCTCCAGACATTTGGGGCCACGTCCAGGCTGTGTTCCAGCATATAGAGACAAGCAGGACAACACAGTGCAGTATACAAAGGGAAATAAGTCAGCTCCTGCACGCTGAGGAGACATCTCAGCTTCAAATCTCTTGCCCACCAAAACCACAAGCAGGGCTGACATACAAGAGCACATTCTCAAACACGACATTTGCTTTTGTCCCACATAAAATAGAGTGGAGAGATTGCCAGCCTCGAAGTACTGGGAAGCCACACATTTGAGACGTAAGTGGCTCTCACCAGAGTTCCTTTGGGTGCAGTACAGGCTCTCCTTTGCAGCAGATTTCACTGTCCAGCTTCGCTCCACAAAAAATTTCTGTCCCAGGGGGTGGCACAGCCAACGCAACGAGTCAGGAATGGCACTGCGCTCCGAGCTGCACAGGCTTTGAGCCTGGCTTAGAAAGTAACTCTGGGGAAAGAGGAGACAAAGATTGAGAACAGCATACAGGGAAGAGTACACCACCAAGGACAAAGATCATATCATGATTACAGCTCGTATCATAATTGCAGGTCATATTATAATTGTACTGATAGCAGATGCCCTGAGCTACAGTAATGCCAACTTCCTGGCTTTCCTAGAGCTCTTCTTGGAGGTGTGATGAAAGAGAAGAGAAGCAAACTCACCGCTAGGAAGCCAAGCTTGCCTCCACAGCGGGTTTTCAAGCCAACCGCAGCTGTCAGGTGGATTTCTGCCATTGTGCTGGGTGGGATCTTTTCTTCTGCACACTCGGCCAGATTCACAGCACACAAGGCCATGTGCAAGCCCGAGTAAGCTGAGCTGGAGGGAAGTTTACCTGCACCAGGAAAAGGAGAAAAAAGTGTTAACTTTTAACCAGTAGTACCAGCTACTAAATACTACCATAATTTGTAGGGCTACTATCCTGAATAAACAAGAACCCGTCGACATGAGAAGCTTACAGCATCACATGCCAGCTTTGTATTCAGATAATAGAACAATCATACCTGAGTCTTCCCTCCACAAATATTAATGTTGGCATCCACAGCCTCACTTCCACAAGAAAGCTCTGTGTAGCTAAGCCCATTAGGATGAAATCAGCAAATTTTATCTCACTGTATTTGTCACTACCTTAAAACTAAACTTCTTTGCAACCCTCTGTACCTACACAGATAATATTTGAGGACAAGTATGTGCCCTGGTGGCATGGTGACAATTCACACAGCATGACTAGGCAGAAAGAAGTTTAGCTTGGAATTCTAATCTGCCAGGAGCCTACTGACATTGCAAACTGCTTTGCCAAGGAAACGACAAAACAACAATTTGCAAGGAACATTCAAGCACTTCCTCAGTTTATGAGCACACACCAAATCCATCACATCAACACCAAATGGCAATCTAAACTCTACACAACTTCAGAAATGTAAATTCTTCCAGCAATTAACCCCAGCCACTGTTTTCACCTCATGTTCGCAAGTGACAGTGATGAAACAAGACTTTAATCAGCAAAAAGTGACTGGTCTCAATCAACTGCTGCTTTGGAAACTCTCAATTGGCTCTGCAGACTCAGGGACATGTAACTGGACACACTGGTGTTGCTTCAGATGTTCTTACAGAGTACTTTCATTGCATGAATCTGCCGCATTTTAGTAAGTGGTTCCGGAAATTTGTCAAGCTACTTTCCAAGAGCAGCCCTTCCAGAGGAGAGAGGCTATAGTGCTCTCCCTGTATCACCCAGGATCAGCTCTGAGTCTTCTCATTCAGCAAAACTGGACAGCATATCTGACACCTCTGCTCCTACCTGTTATGTGGAGCTGATGGAGCTTGTGATATGCTAGAGCTGCATCCCGAGCGCTGGTCTTGGCCTCGTCCTCAAAGCCTGCAGTGGCCTCCCTTGCCCGCCACTGAGAAGTCCTCTTCAGCAGCCACCGCACCAGCGCCAACTTCTGCAGGCTGTAGCGGATCACATTCCAGGACAGGCTGCAGGCCAAGTCCAGGCGGGAAGCTGGCAGTGCTCGGCCGAGGACCGACAGGCAAGTCTGCAGGTTTGACGCAGCTGCAGCAAAATCGCCCTGCAAGTAAACACAGCAAAAAGTTCAGCAACAAAAATCACCATTACAGAGACACTTTGAGACCTCCTCAGCATTGTGAGCAAGACAAACTGACACGCAAGCCAGAACAAGATCTTTAGCAAACGGACGTCATCACAGAACCAGAAAACATACTGGCCATTTACACCAGCTTGAAATCTGGCCCTGGATATACCTTTCCACATGATTCTGATCCTACACTACCTGTGAGACACATTGGCAGTAAGTGAAAGGAGCCTCTTGCCTTCTCAAACAACATGGAAGTTTCAGGGTCCCCATATCAAAAGCCAAATGTTGCCTCAACAATGGAGAGAACTTGCAAGAGGCTGGAGGACAGCAGACAGACACAGAGGCCAGATTCTGGACAAAACCCAAGATACTGCTGCCAAAAACTGACACAAGATGCAGTAGCTAGGAACAAGGAGAGAAGTTAGGAGCCTCTTCCAATGCTGGCATCTATGCCTCGCTAACTTAGGTTGAGTGAGGACAGCAATCAGCTTCTCTGTAATCAGACAGGATGGTCCACTCAATATACTATGCTCTTCCAATTGCCACGCCTCTGCCTCACTAGGCAACATTTATCCACAATCCCACCTAAAAGATGCACTCAATGCAAAACAGTAAGTCAGCTTTACCCGTGCCAGATCCAGGTCTGCTTGCTTGCGATGCCTCCAGAACGTGACTGACGACCTTGAGTGCAGCCGGGTCACCGGTTCTCCATGCACAAGGAGCTTTATGAACACACTCAGTACAATCACTCCATTCACAAGCCACAGGATTAGCGTGGGCATCATCCAACCAAACCAACCAGCTGCATCTACAATGGACATCCCAAACGGAAAGTTAAAAGCTAATCTGGACACTGAAAGCTTTGCAACATAATGAGCACAGACCCAGAAGGATGTGTCGCTACGCCTGTCACGTGCTTAATCAGCTTTTGCAAAGACTGAATTTCAATCAGGAAACACCTGTATCAACAGCTCTTCACCCAAACTCCAAGCCACAATATTCCCAACTAAATGGTTATTTTCACAAGACTGATGTATAAAAAAAGTGAATCAGCACTTATTCCTAGAGCATGTTGTTTTCTGATTTTTCTGTAAGATACACCCACAGGTACTCAATACTTCAGTGTCACTTTACAAAGTGACACTGAGGAAGCATATTAACCAGTCAGGAAAATGATCCTATGCCTACAGCATCGCCTGCCCTCCCCTAAGTTGTACTTTTCACCATGAATTTTATGGATTAAGTGTATCAAACAATCCAGTTGCAAGACCCCACAGCAACAGTGCAATACTTTATTATTAAGTTACAAAAATCAGTCAGTTACCTTAAAAACAAAGTGAACATGTTTCAAAGACTGGCGAGGATAGGAGGATGTTCCTTTACCCTAAACTACTTTAAAGGACCTATCCCAAAAGCCCAGGCTGCTGGGCTACAAATGGGTGCTACCTCAACCTCACCATGCTGAGCCATGGCTGGTTTTATGCAAGAACACTGGATGTGGCTGTGAACTGGGACCAGATCCAAGCTGTCTTTCCTCTGGCACCCAGCCCTGCAGTTACTACCCCAGCCCACCCATTAAACAAAGGTCATAAAACTCCGTGAACACACAAAACCATCCTACTGAACCACAGCAACTTGTCCATCTCGTGACCTGCAGCCATCACAGCTAGAGGTGGCCTTTAGGGAGGCTACATAAGGCTGGATACTTTCTGTGGCCCGAACTATTCCAGTTCATTACCTGACTCAATGGTCAGCACGTTCCTGCCAGAGCCATGGCGCACCAAGCTGTCAGACTCTGGGGTTCCTCGGCCGTCCAGGAGGGATGTCAGTGGATTAAAGGAAAGGCAAAGGAATGTGAGAGCACAGAGGAGTATTCGAGAGCGATCCACCATACCAAGCGCCACAGGAGGAGAGTCAGGCTCATCTTTAACCTTCAAAGGAATAAGCATGGAGAGAAAAGAGGAGAAAAGAAACTGCTTACCATTCTGTAGCACAAAAAGCGTTTATGCCAAGGTAGGGGTAGGAAATAAGGAGAAACAGAACATATTTTAAAATTTGCTTTTGAGCTCAGGATCAGCAAGAACTCCAGTGAAGTTTTTCATAGCTTAGTAAGATAAGGCTGAAATATTTGAACGCTTTCAGCTTCCTCCTGCTTCTAGTCATTTCAGGTATTAACTGGATCCTTGGTTTAGGCTAGGATTAAACTTTATTGCCCTTACTTTTTTGAGGATCTCCCAGAAGACCCATTTCTTCTGTGATATCCACAAAACAAACTTGTAAGCCAAAGATAGCTAACAGCTTTCTGTTACTGTGATTACTTATGATCTCATTAACCAAAGCTGATGTCATCACTCATGTCCAAGTTGTCCTGCTTTACTCACTGGACGAACATATCCTGCAAAGCCATGGGCAACTTGGGTCATGAACAAGCACTTCAAGTTCACAGAGACTGTACAGGGGCCGAAGGATAAGTACATTTCTTCTAGGAGCTAAGGCTCAGGTAATACAGCTCAGGAAGTAGACTTGATCATTTAAGAAAAGATAAGACACACAAGTCCACCTTCCTCATCCTTACAAAGGATTTCTGAGCCCTACAGGTCTGCTTGCCAGATTTCTGCTGGTTCCACTCTTGAGAATGAGGAGAACTTCAATTCTGGCCCTTATATATCCCTGAAGTAGATGCCCTGAATTTAACAAAAGAAGTCATAAATACCTTTGCGTCATCGAGGAGTGGGCTTCCTGGCTCTGAATCAATAGAATAGGGAGAGAAGCCAGCCTGGGATCCTGAATCAGAGGCTGGAGGAGACATCAGCAGCAAATTCTGGTTGAAGTCATCTATCTTCAGATCTACATCGTTGTCAACCAGACTGCTTAGGTCAATGCCCTTCAAGAGCTCTGCAAAAATCAGAGTGCATTATGTTCGTGTTTTTCTATCCTGAACTCTGTCAGTACCTCTGAGATTGGCTCTGTCACCTGGAGTAACACTGGCCACTATCAATGCAAACTTTGTCAAGAATAAGAAACTTAAAAGATACATCCTAGGTTCATGATAAATGCCTCCCCACTTAAGCACAGCATCCACAACTTACTGTTTTTTTGGTTAGCCAGCTTCAGAACCATGTTCTCCTGTCTCAGCTTATGGTTGGCCTGCTGTAGGTATTTAATGTAGTCAATGGCTTTTCTCAGGACTCCAGACTTGTGCATCTGAAAGGAATTAAGATGTACAAAAAACAGTTTATATAAAGAGAATCAAATGGTCACTCCTGCTTGTAGGGATAGCACAACCCTTTGTATCATGTGGTGATAGAAAAGAGCGCAAAGGACCTCTCAGCAGCTGCAAAGGAACTAATAGTGGGGCATGCTCTGTGGGCAAGGTATCAGACAAAGACACACAAGACTGTGGTCTCTCAAAGACCTTAAAAAATAGTACAGTGGAAACAGATTAACATCCAAATTACAACAGAGTTCACACCTATGTTTCAGCCAGAAACAGTCCTCTGAAAATACCATAGTTTGTAAATGAAGTGGCTCTCTTCTAGAATAGAAGCTGTTGTCTGTTGACCATTGTTCACTGCCTAATTCTGAGGTTAGTAGTTCCCTCCTTGCCTCACTCTCCTGGCCATCCCCATGAACATACCTGCTTCCAGCAGCAGTGGACAAGTTTATCTTGTAAACACAAGCTGAATGTACCACGAAACCACTGCACGTTATCCATGTTTTTAAAAACATTAAGCTTCCAATTTCACCCAGCAATAGGAGGTGACTCCACTAGTGCACTTATTTGTACAGAGATCACAGAAGTATCAAGAATACTATTGCCTGCTCCACCAGCATGAGGCAAAGCAAATAGGGCAACGCTTAATAGGTGGCATAAGAAAGCTTTCAATAATTGAGCAAGCAGGAGTTTTCACTGCTCAATATCTAAAGGAAATAAATTGGAAAGCTCTGTAAACCCTCATCCCTGCTGCAGTCACATGGAAAAGGAAACCTACATTAAGAAAGATCTGGTTTAGCACTTATCAAAACATCCATTTGGATATTCTACCCAGAGGACCTATTTTAAGTTAGACCTAACATAAGAACAAACACATGACATACAGCTTGTTTTCAAGACACAGTACCATCAGCATAATAAAATCAGTATTTTACAGGTGACCCCTCCTGAATACAATTATACAATGTTTCTCACTGGTCTTATTCCAATACACGTGTATGTTACTAACAGCTGCATGCACCCAATGCTTCATTTGGTAGAGCAACAAGCACCTTTGAAGACAAAGTCTTTATTATACCGGATGTGTAAAGACCCTCCATCTTTACCTTGGCATCTGTGCCCATGACAAGGTCCTTCAGCTCAATGATTTTGTCATTTATGGATGACCTGTAACGCTTTTCAATGATGTTGTGAGTTGTTCTCCTCTCTCCTTCTTTAGGTGGTTCAGGTTGCTTGACACCCCCAGGAACTTGTTTGATAGGCACCTTTTCTTGTCCCACCATCACTGGCATTGTGGTCAAAATGGTCCCATTGCTCCCAACGAGGGTCTACAAAGACCACATGTAACACGTGTCAAGAGCAAACAGCCAATTTAGGTAAGATTTATGATGGCAAAAGAAAAAGGAGTACACAAAAGAAGAATCGGGAAAAGTTTGTACAGCTCAGAAAAGATGTGAGATGCCAATTTCATTCTGGCTTTCTTAGCTGGCACGAGCACTGGCACAGCAACACAGGAAAAATCTGTCACTCCAGCTCCCACACTGGTCACTGTGGAATGAGAGTATTTTTTTCTTCTCCAAGAATATCAACACTTCTGCCAATACTACGCTCTGTTCATAAAAAGAGAAATGGACTAAGACTCCTCTTTGTTCCTACAATCCTTACATTTTAAGTGTCCAAATCCACCTTTTCTGTGGACAAATAAAGTCACTAAAACAGCAACAGGCTGTTCTACTTCCAAACTAGTAATGACAATGTTAGAAAGGACCTGACCACAAAAAAACCAACCTTTGCTTGAGCAATGCAGTTGATTTGAATTGGATTAAATGAAGAAGAAAAAATTGCAAAAGTTATAAAAATGCCTTAAGACGAGGAACTAAGACAATGAGTGATAAACAGCGGCATAAAAAGCTCAAACTTGTACACCTAGATGTAGGACAAACCATCTACACCAAACTAAAGCAGCGTGTACTCAGAGATGGAGTGTGATGAATCCCATCAGAACAGTTGCACAGAGAGGCTTTTACGACAGCTGGAGTAAAAGAAAGTTTAGACTGCTTAGTCCAGCAAAGCAAGATTGAAAAAGGTAGATGTATTCTCTGAACTACAGCAAGGATCAAGGAAGTGGCTATGGAGAGGAAGAGTTATTTCTGCCAAAAGACAAACATAATAATAACTAGCCATGAGCAACTTCAGGAACAATTTCAGCTCTGAAATAGTATTCTAACTGGGATATCAGAAATTAATTTCATTTCAACTTGCAACTTGATAAATAAGTGAATTTAAGTCCTGTACCTTTCCTTGGCTTATTTCCACCAAATTTCAATGTGTTCAAACATGTCTCAGATAGACATAACCACGTAAGCCTCCCTTTTGTGCAAAAACATCATCTCAAACCAAGCAGGTTAACTGAAGGTTTTACCCTGGCTGCTAACAAGTATGTAAGAAGCCTACCATGCTATTGCAAAAGCAGTCAAAATTTAAGTCCAAGTCTACCTCCCCCAGTAAATATTTGTACAGTGGTATCTGCTCAGAATATACAAGATTGTAAAAAATATTTCTTGGGGGGCAAAAGTTTCTCACAGTGGAGGCCATGAAGCACAACTGCCATATCCAATGATTACAATGAATCCTCACTGCAAATGCCCTCTGAAAAGCAGATTAATTAATTGTCACATTCAATATGCTACTATTAGACACTACTGAAGGGCAAAATAAAGTTCCACCGGTACTCTGAGCAAGTTAGCTTTCAGTTTCCAGTTAAAAACTGGACAGAGTTTTTAGGTCATGTTCCTCTCCTTGTAATACCAGAAAAAGGTAAACAGAAATGTGCCCTTGGTCTTTGCTTACTGGTCATGGGAGACTGCCAAGCAGTAAAGTCTGCATGTTTAGCCTTGGCAGAAATAGGGTATTACTCGCTCTGGACATGTCTAAAACAGCCCTCAAAACTCCTTCTGTCTGCACTACTGCAGAATTCTAAAGCTCAGATCTCTTCCTCACAGGAACAGGAAAGGGCACAAGTGAGAAGAGGGAAGGAGGAATATTCATACAGTACCTGCAGAGCTGTGGTCTGAATGGGAGCAGTAAGTGCTGTCAGTGCTGGGTTCTGTACTGCAGCCATAACAGGATTACCATCTGCTTTCAGGGTTGTCAGGACAAGGGAATCTGTTTTTATGATCTGAGGTTGGACCAGAACCTAGGTGGAAAACAGTTACAGGTGAAGGGGAGAGCAGGCACGTATTTCCCTGCTGACCTCAGTAGCCAGAGGTAAAGTGCTGACAGTTGTAATTACTTTACAACTCGGTGGATGGCAAAAGAGCCGGGCGAGTATTTCTTTCCTTGTGCTCTGAATCACCTGGATGCTTTTGGTCAGACCTAATGCAAACTCTGACAATGGGACAGTCTGGACAGCGCTGGAGGGAGGGGAGCAGAGGAACCACCAGCACATCAGTCATCAGAAGTAAACAAGTATGTAAAAACACAAAAGAGCTGATGGAAAAGCTGCCTTCCCCTCTCCAGTTACACCTATAATTAGCTCTCTACATTAACTGGCTGAGTACTCAGTGTCTAACACAGCTAGGACAGTCTGCTTTGGCAGACTGCTTCCTCACTACAATTTCACAAAAAGGATCTGTACCACAAACACTAAGCAGATCAAAATCAACTATTAAGTTATTTTGCCATGATCCAGATTGTTCTTATTTCTTCCAAATACTCTGCTGATTCTCAGAGAACACAACAGAAGGCACAGTACAACTGATCCAGAGCAATTTTGTCATATTGAATCCCGTAGACAAACATTTTTATTTAATACAAAGACATACAAGACTGAAAAAAATCTTGCTTATGTTTTAATACAAAAATCACATGGCACTGTAGCAGCTAAAAGATTTTAAAAAGTGACAGAAGAATTGGAAGAACACATTCCAGTATCAAGCAGTCCTTATACATGTGGTAGAGGTGGTAAGACTTGCAAAGAAGTAGACAAAAGTCAAAGAAAGGTTGTTCAAGTAAGGTTTCCAATCTAGTTTGACCCTACCAAGTTACAAAAGTTATTTTAGATCACATTTAGTTAAGCCAGTGTTTTAGTGAAAACAATTTCTGAACAATGTCCACTACCTGAAGTCACATCACAGCTTGCAATAGGGACTTTCCTGCATGAAGTAAAATGCATCTGCGACACACACTGGCTAGAAATAACTCTCACATTTAAAAACGTTTGTGCAAAAGCAATCCTAGCCAGGACTGCCAGCCCTACAAGTTTCACCTCCTCTCCCCTGGCAAGCCAGGAGACGAGACCTGCAAAAGCACTTTCTTCTTCTACTGGATCCCTGTATCGTTCCACACTTTTACTTACTGGAACTTGCTGGACCTGTGGTGCAGCAACTGTCTGGACCGTGGCTGGCGTTAAAGTCTGGATGGTGCCGTTGGCAGCCTGTGTCAGCACTCGCTGGGCCTGCACGGTCTGCACTTGCTGCTGGATGGTAACTGGCTGAACCTGGGAGGACGTCACCAGGCTCTGGACTTGAGGCTGGAGAACTGAAAAGGAGAAGAGATACCAGAAATAGTCCAGAGACAGGTCTCCCTTCTGGAGCCTGCAAATGCTCCCCTAGTATCACTCCTCTTCTTCCCAGTGCTTCTTGTAGGCAGCATTCATCTAACACATCCCACATGCTGGGAAGCTTCCAGCTCCTTTGGTGCCTCCTGCAAGAGGACACTGCACCTAGAATAGCAGCCTTCCAGGAGGCACAGAGGATCAGTTAAGAGAAAATAAAGCCAAAGCCCTTTGGTCTGATAGCACAACTCATGGCTTCAATGGCACTATGCCGTATATCCAACCTGCACTATCCCACTCCCTGATCCTGGTGGACCAAAGGATTCTATTTGTCATGTAAAGAATCAACACCTCCTAAAGAGGATCAAGTCAACTGGCATTCACAAAGGAAGATCTGGTCATTGTTAAATATCCCTACAGGTGCCTCTGCCCAGTGCAAGCACTGTGCTAGAGAATTTGGTAGATAAAATGTGCCTTCATTCCAGATTGCCACGTGGGACAGACTGGATCTGCCCAGTGAACCCATTAGTGGAAGAACAGGGTTGCCACCAACTGTGTTTTAAGACTTACTTTACTCAAGCCTCCCAAGAGCCACAGGGGATAAGGCCATAAGAGAGAACAGCAAGATGAGAACTATGGCAAGAGGTCACACAAAACCACTTAGGATCTTATTTATGACAATTTTTCATGTTCTCCAACTCCAAAGCCACACAGGCAGGAGAAGGGACATCCCACAATGTCTTGTATTCCACAAGAAAAGTATCGTCAGGCTTGTCACAGCTGAGGATGTGTTTGAACACTGATGCCATTTATAGCAATTGCACCAGCCACACCATCACCTGCACACCCCGAAATCCTGAGTACAGCAGGCACACCCGTAGCCTGAGCACGCCAAGCACTACCTTGGAAACTTGTGGCTGCATTCTGGTAGATGACTGGCTGCTGGATGATCCTGGTCTGGGGAGCAGAGCTGAACGTTGGTGTGATCATGACGGCCTGCTGCTGGAGCTGAGGCTGCAGCGAGGGCCGCGGCTGAAGGAGCGGGGCTGAGCGTGAAGGCGCCGGAGGTGTCGTCTGCGCTGTTTTGACTGGCAGGCTCTGGAGCTGGGGGGATGCAGGGGGCTGTGGGAAGCTTTGGAGCTGCACCTGGCTGTATGGACGCTGCAGCTGCGGCTCCAGGGTCCCACTGCTGCTGCCATTGCTGCTGCTGCTACCCTGGAAGGTGCTGCACAAGGGATCCGAAAACAGATCTGGAAAGTCTCCTGCCTGGTTACTGACAAACTGCAGCATCTCTGTAAAACAGAAAATTTGTTCAGCACTATGTTATCACCCACATACTTTGACACCTGCCATTGCATCAGGATTGGAATGATGGTGTGTGAGCACAGAAGGGAGCTCTAGGTCCTTCAAAACTTTCAGAGAACACATCACACTAACCTGACACCTCCAGAGAGTGACCAAGAGGTGGTCAGCAGCACAGCACTGCTGCTGCTGTTCAGAGGGGAGAAGTAGGACTCTCCTACAACACTTTCCCAGACAACAAGATCCAATCACAGACTATAACTTCAAGTTATCTCCAATATGTATCTAAAACATTAGAGTCTTGCTCCATCACTCCTTCAGTGTAAACTCTGCAGAATTTAAAAACTAAGCACCTCAAGAATTCCGGCACTAACCATTCAGCCACCCTCCTGCCCCACTAAGAATCTGGACAATGAAGAAACAGGATAAGAATTCATCTTAACTTTCTTTTAATTACAAAGCTACCGGAAATTGGGGATAAAAAACACCAAAGGAAACAACACTTTATAAAACTGTAGCAGAAGAAATCCATACATGTATCTAAAACAACAGAATTACGTTTTCTGTTGCTTTTCTGCCTGGAATCACTGCATAGCAGATTCTCTCCATCCCACCTTCTCTAGCATGTCATCAGCCCACATCAAGAGGCTTTACTACAACGTTATAGCTCTTCCTCACAGAGGGGAAAATTTCATAACCAAGAGATCATTGTTCATAAGCAGAGCTTCCTCTTCCCTCCATCTAATCCAATTTAATCCAATTATGCACCTTAAGCTACCTGAATGCTTTCCCTGCTCTGTGTGCAGGCAATGGCACAATGGCATGAGGACTCAGACATTCTTCTCCATCCAGCATCTGCCCATACTGCAAGGGCTTTTCCACTGTTTCTGAAAGCTCTACTTATTTGTTTCAGGAAGTAGGAAAAAAAGGGAGGGGACCCACAAACCTAAGAGTCAGTTTATAACAAAATAATAAATATGGGTTTAGGAAGCAGAAAATAGATTTCTGATTTATAGGAAAAAATGTGGCAAATGGCTCCTTATACCAGGACCTCTTTCATCCATGAACCCAAAGGACATTGCTGTGTGGTTTATGAAGTGAGTTTGAAGCAGCAAACTTTTCACAAGAAGTTCCTATGGAGACTGTCCCAGCAACAAGATGGCTATTAATTTGCTTCTCCAAAATGCCACCCACACATTATCCAATTAATTTGTCTGACATTCCTGTGTCTGAAACAGAGCAAAGTGATGGATCCTCCTCCAAGCTCCTTGCTCCCTCAACACACATTTCAACATATTTCTATGATACTATTACTCTTCCTTTCCAATAGCAATCCCTCCACACTCTGACATACATTTAAGAATTGACCATGACCACTGCTCTTAAGAACTTGAGTCTGTTGGATGGAGGAGCCTGGGAGGAGATACATCCTCCTGACCTTTTCATTACCCCACACTTAAGTGGGACATGTAGGTGTCCTGGCATGAGGCAGCAGCCACCCTCAGGGATCAGCTGGCCCAAACTCTTGTATCCACTTTTCGCTAGATGAATGAAAGATTTGGGGTTTTTTATGCATTGCCTCAGTTGACTTTCGCAAAACATTACCAGAGCAAGGAGGGCTGTTTCAAAATTAACACTTGTGCACAACATCTAGATGGATATTAAACAGCTCTTCACCCTCCAATCAACTACAGTTAAGACCACCCCAAATAAACCTCAACCTGATAAAATTGATAATCCAAACTACTTCTCAAACTCCTCATTTAATGGTACTGCTATTTCACTATCAGACAGCACTACTGCAAGTGGTGGATAAACATAAATCTGATGAGATTTGCTCTGGAAGAGTAAATTTCAGCACAAGAACCAAATTTCAACGACTGAGTTTTAAAGAATGTTGTGTTCAATGCAGGAGACTTAATATTTTATGAAGAAAACTAGTCCTGCTCTCACAAGTTAAACCACATCTTTATTACAGACTGAACTTCGGCTAAATGGAAAAAGTCTTCAAGTTAATTTTGAAGAATTAAGGCTGTCAGGGGATCAAACCCACTTCTTTTAAAAAGCCCAAGAACTTTCCTAGTAACAACACACAAAAAATACAAAGTAAGAGAAACAACCAACACCCAAAATTTAAACCTCTGCCATTTAAAACACCTTCACCTAACCTAGAGATCACTGTCTACATTCACTGTAAGAAACCTTGGGTGCTTCTGGAGGATCAGCCACCAGCGACAAACCCGGTGTCACCCGCACCCTTTGTGCTGAAGAGGACTTGGCCCCTAAAGCAGAGTGACATGTTACTGCAGAAAACTATCCCAGCCCAGCCCAAGGCTAAAAAATGTCAACAAGGTATTAGGAAACCAAGCCCACCAAAGGCTTCTGTTGCTTTCATTAGCCCAGGGCCCAAATACCTGGCACAAAGGCAAGGGCTGGGCTTCAGCTGCCTCTCCCAGGCAGTGGCTCAGCTCTCCAGCACACAGGCTGCTCCTCCTCACACTCCTGGAGATGATGTGCTTTGAGAAATGGAAAGCAGTGGAGATTCCAGCCTCAACAGAACAACCCCTCTGCCCTGAATCCTGATGTGCTTTGCACCCAGGATCAACTCAAACCTTGTGCTCTGGTGTTACCCAGCAGTGTCCTGCCAGCAGGAAGGCACCCATGGTTGGTGGAGAAGCTTGTGCTGAGGGAGGAGGCAGAGCCTTTTGGACTCAGCACTGGGACCCCCTGACCACCCTTGCTATGATCCCAGTGAGGGGTGACAGATCCCAGAGCAGCCAGTGCATCAACCACAGAAAATCAAAATTCACACAACAGGCACTGAGGGGTCCCTCATTCTGAATGGGGGAGGGACACCAACAAGATGACTTAAAACCCAAAGGAAAATCCTTGCAAAATTTCAAACCCTGAGACAAATCCATGTTGGAGCACCAAAAAAGGCAGGATTGTCATACACCATCCCCCCCACCTTCCCCCAGGAAAATCCACCCCTGGAGCTGAGGAGGAAAAGTGAAGCTCCTTTTCCTACATTACTCATCGCTCTGAATCACACCTCCCGGGGCACACCTCACTTCAGAGCCATTTCTGGGTTCATCAATTCGTCTCAGTTTCTGTATGGAACCTGAGAACTCATCACATGGTGCTTAAACAAGCGCAAACACCACCTTCGACGTGCACCATCAAACTTTATGACCAATAACTAAGACCCTTGCACTTTAATAAGATATATACTTCTGTTATATACGTTAAAGGAAAAAAGGGGTATAAATTTTGCCTCAAGCTACACTGCAAATCGATTCAATTAGCAACCTAAAGCACTGGTACAATTTTATCTGCCAGCTGCTAAACAAGGATGCTTTAGACACTCCCAGCCCCAAAGCTGAGCTGTTCGGGATTACAGCCCAGCAGAGCAGTGAACTGAGCCAGGACCCTTCTCCAGCCTACAGCAGAGACCGCACCGAGAAATGACATTTTAAATAGGTTTTTAGGAGCTGCTTGGTGTCGCCAAAAATACACATAAAATAGCGTCACACACAAGCGCTTTGTGTTGCTGCACTTCGGTGGAAACAGCGATTTTCTCACGGGTCTGAGCTGTGCCAGCGACGCGGTGAAGTTTCAGGATGACAGGGGAAAAGGGAAATTTCAGCGGCTAGAGCTGTGCCGGTGTAAGAGGGCTCGGCCTCCCACGGCCACTAGTGGCGGCACAGCTCCGGCCATCATTTAGCACTGCTTTAAGACATCCGCGAGGAAACACGAGTGGAACGTGGGCTGCGCCGTTTGCCCCGCGGGTGTGCGGCAGGAGCAGAGGGACACGACCATCCCTGCCTGCGACCCTTTCCGCGCCGGCCCCGGGTGGGAGCCTGGGCTCGGCGGCGGTCCCTGCCTGGCCTGCCCCACGGAGGTCGCTGGAGGCGCTCCCGGGGCAGGGCTGGCCGTGGGCTGCCCACGCCATGCGGGGTCAGCGCCAGGCGAGCGCTGCCCGGCGGGACGCGCCCCGCACCC